>JAVIAB010000088.1:55422991-55445491 GCA_032433765.1 Megaustenia siamemsis | reverse complement strand
TTGTTTGGTTGGTTAGTTAGTTAGTTGGTTGGTTGGTTGGTTGGCTAGTTAGTTTGTTGGTTATTTTGTTAGTTGTTTGGTTGGTTAGTTTGTTGGTTGGTTGGTTGGTTAGTTGGTTGGTTGGTTAGTTAGTTGGTTGGTTTGGTTGGTTATTTTGTTAGTTGTTTGGTTTGTTAGTCGGTTGGTTGGTTAGTTTGTTTGTTGTTTGGTTAGTTAGTTAGTTGATGGTTGGCTAGTTAGTTTGTTAGTTGTTTGGTTGGTTAATTTGTTTGTTGGTTGGTTAGTTAGTTAGTTAGTTGGTTGGTTGGTTGGTTGATTGGTTGGTTAGTTAGTTGGTTGGATGGTTTGGTTGGTTACTTTGTTAGTCGGTTGGTTGGTTAGTTGATTCATTAGTTTTTATTCGAGTGAAGGCACATAGAACAATAATGCCAATTTTCTATCTTTGACCACTCGCTAATAAAACACTATACACAGCTTTTATTGACCAAGAAAAGGCGTTCGATAGGGTGGACAGAGAACAACTGTGGTCCGTATCGCTCTTGTACGGAGTGAGTCACCACCTAGTAGAGATATGTAAGAGCCTCTATGAAAGTAGTCTCATTACAGTAAGATCTTCAGCAGGCTACTCTAAACATTTCACCATTAACTCCGGAGTAAGACAAGGCTGCGTGCTTTCCCCTTTACTTTTCATCACATATATGGATAATATATGCAAATTAGCATGCCGAATCAAAGGAAGTATACCAATAATGATGATAAGAAGCGATAACACAAAAGAGAACGAAATATACCTACCAGAAAACAGCAGAAGAGAGGATGAAATAAATGAAATACTTTTTGCAGACGACCAAGTTCTGATACATGAAACAACGGAGGACCTGCAAGAACATATAAACAGGCTAAACAACACCTGTAAACAATACAACATGAAGATCAACATAAACAAAACCGAAGTAATGGCAATAGCAAGAAAGAAAGAACAACTAAACATAATAGATAATACAACTCTGAAGCAAGTAGACAATTTTAAATTTCTGGGTAGCACGTTAACACAAGACAATAACCAAGAGACAGAGATAGATTGGTTATTGGTTATGGAAGGCCTCGGTATCACAGCAAACGAATAATTAATCCATAATTAAAGAGATAGATATAAGGCGTAACAAAGCATGCCAAGTTATAGGCCAAGTGTCAACACTATTGAAAAACAAAGCAATAACTAGGGAAGCAAAAAGGGCAATATACTAATCAATTTTTCTACCAACTCTGTGCTATCAGTGCTAGAATTGCACTCTAGAACTTAAGAAAGATAACGACCACAAAAAATGAAATTTGTCAGAAGAATGACAGGAAACAGCTTAAGGGACAAAGTAAGAAACACCGACCCGAAGAAGAAACTCCAAAATGAACCAGCCATCGAATACATAAAGAAACAACAAATAAATTGGTTCGGCCACATAACAAGACAAAAAGATCCAACAATGACTCAAAGAGCCATAAACAAACGCTACGAAAACGCCAGATTAAGAGGAAGACCGAGACAGAGATAGATAAAGGGAATACTAGAGTCACTAGGAGGGATAACACCAGAAGAGGCCAACAGAAGAGCAAAGAATCGCAGATTGTATCTCCCCTCGACGCTAACGGCAATGGAGGAAGGAAAGAAGAAGAAGAAGAAGAGAAGAAGACCACTCGGTGTTAGATCTTGCAGTTCCTACTTGAACCTAGATTCGATCTTTCTCCGTCAAACGTTCTTCTTAGAGTTTAGTTTGGCCTTCCTTGTTTGCTTGTACCACCCGGTGTCCACGCGAAGGTTTAGTGTGGGAGTCTGTTCTCCATTCTGAGCTCATGGCTAATATACTTCCCGTCTCTTCTAAAAAAAATATCTTGACACGTATTCTTATGGTAAGTTAAAACACCAACATTCAGATTGAGATCTTGTCAGAAATGACACAGATGAACATTGCTTCAGAGTTTCAAATTTAGTTAGAGACATTAGCCTCTGTCCGTCCAGCCATTCTACAGAAAACAGATCACATTATTCAGTTTCTCAAGTGATATGGCTCATGTCGAGACACATTCTGGCCCAGTCTGTAGTGATGGTCTACTCCTTGAAGGAGCAGTGGTGCAAAGTGAATTTTTAAAAACAATTTTGCTTAATCGTTACCAGAGCGTGAAATAAATAAAAAACAACACCATGAAAAGATAACAACCAACAATAAAGAAGAATACAAGATTTTATAACAAGAAATAATAATATTATTAATTTTCTTTCAAGTTTATTATCATCCGATGAGTATGTTAGTAAATGAAGTAGGCACAAACAATTACAACTCTTGACTTAAAAAGAGGTTCATTTCTGCTTTCTCAACATCATCATCATCATCATCATCATCATCATCAAGTACCGGGCCTGCTGGCGTAGGTGATCATGTCTCTCCACGACTTTCGATCTCGACAGTTATTTATCATTTCTGTTGTTGACCTTCTGCCAAGCCATTCTCTTAAGCTGTCTGATATCTTTTCTCTTTGCTCCACTCTATCTTTTCGTCCCTCAATTTTCCCAGTCGTTACAATATATTCCAGCTGTTCTCTTCTCATTACATGGCTAAAAATGATGAATGTTTCTTCCTAATATTGGAAATTAGCTCTCTTTTTGCTTTGGCCTCTTTCAGAACGTTTTCATTACTCTTCTTAGCTGTCCATGGTATTCTCAACATTCTTCTGTAAAACCACATTTCTACAGCCTCCACTGATTTCCTTGTTTGTTGTTCTATTGTCCATGATTCATATCCATATGTTAAGACTGTCTCTACATAACATTTAAGAACTCTTTTTCTTGTTTTTATTGTCAAAAATGGATTGCATAGTATCTTCCTCATTTTTTAAAAAGCTGCCTTTGCCTGAGCCATTCTGCATCTCACCTCTTTCTCAACATCATCATTGTCAACACGTTGAACTGTGAATTAAAAACTTCTATCCGTAATAATATTGTGCTTGCATTCGGACATGCGACCATTATTCTTCAGCGAACTTCCCACTCCCCCCTTACCAACAAAAGATCTCAAGAGATGCCTTAAATTGGTACAGTACCACAAGGATTTGGTAGAAGTTTTAAGAACCAGTTTATAAGCCTCTACGTTATAATGCCTCTGATAACTTCCGGGTTATTCGCATCGTCTTTTGTTCCTCTGATACCCATAGCCGTTTCGCGTCGGAGAACCGACTCATAGCCCGCTTTGGTACTCTCCAACCAAGAGGATTATACTCTTTTCACTGGTTTCCACTCTATTTATTCCCTGTGTCCAATCCCCTTTCCTCCCTATGTCCTATCCCTATTCCTCCATGTGTCCTATCCCTATTCCTCCCTGTGTCCTATCCTTATTCCTCCCTGTGTCCTATCCCTCTCCCTCCCTGCGTTATCTCAATTGCCCCTCTTGCTCTTCTTCCTCCTTGTCACTTCTCTCTCTCCCTCTCTCTTTTACTCTTCTTTTCGATTTCCTCCTATCCTACGGCACACATCCTTTCATATTTTTAAATGTTTGGTTCTTTTGGTTTAATTAAATCCTACCTGTCATATTGTCTATTAATCTTTGAACCAGCCTTTACGTAAATCCTGTCCACCGTCGTAACCACCATTCTTTCTTTCTTTGGGGCTGTGTTGTGCTTTCTTAATCGGATTTCTGTGTTTAATTTGTATAGTTTGTTTGATGTGTCTGATGGAGGCTTTTGTAGAAACGTTGTAGTAGTTTGTCTTGTCTTTCTTTTAGTCTAGCAACTCAATACCACTTTAAGTTTATTTGATAAACTTGAGTGATCAATAGAATAACAATGGTGTACCTCATCTAGTACACATGTTTTCATTACTCCCTAAAGGCACAAATGTGCCGTCTCGTCTAGTAAATGTACGTGCTTTCATTACTCCCTAAAGGCACAAATGTGCCGTCTCGTCCAGTAAATGTACGTGCTTTCATTACTCCCTAAAGGGACAAATGTGCCGTCTCGTCCAGTAAATGTACGAAAGTAAAGAAAGCATTTGATAAGGTATGGAAGGAAGGGCTTTTGAAGAAACTGAGAAATTATGGAGTAAATGGCAGGATGTACAAATGGGTCAAAGCATACCTGCATAACAGGAGAGCCAGAGTGCAACTGGATGGTCTTAAGAGTAAGAAGGTCTTACTGCGCCAGGGCGTTCCACAGGGAGGGGTACTATCTCCAACACTTTTTCTGATCTACATCAATGACCTAGTTACTGAACTACCACATGGTATCAAAGTGGCAATGTATGCAGATGACTTGGTAATGTGGTGCACAGAGGAGTATGCAACAGTGGCCTCCAAATTGTTACAAAGAGCTATGAATGCACTGAATTCATGGACAAATAGATGGTGTATCAGCATCAATACAGACAAATGCAGTACTACACTTTTCACTCTTTCCCCAAAACAAAAAGCAGGAGCCATCTATATAAACAATGAGCCTGTGAAAGAAGACATACAGGCTACGTATCTCGGAGTTACATTTGATAACAAACTATCTTGGAAACAGCAGATAAATAAGGCAACCCAAAAAGCAAGGAGAAAATTGGCTATTCTAAGAAAGCTGTGTGGAACTACGTGGGGTGCGAGTGGGAAAATACTCAGTAAAGTTTACCAACAGAGTATACGCCCACATTTAGAATATGGATCATCTGCATGGTGTTCAGCATCAAACACCACACTTCAAGAACTGGATAAAGTACAAAACCAGGCACTTAGGGTCATCACAGGAGCAATGAAATCAACACCAATATTAGAGATGGAGAAATTGTGGAGGATACCAGCACTGAGAGAACGGAGGGACACAAAGGTGCTGATACAGGCAGAAAAATTTGCTTGCATGCCGAGACATCCAATGAAGGACCGATTCCAAAATCTTGCATTGGGACGACTTAAGAGAAGCAGTTTTATCCACCAAGCCAAGCGTATTAGTAGACAAACACCAGACATGCCAAGAGCTGTTAACCCCCTACTGCCCATACCAGAACAGACTCCCTGGACAGAGGAATCTGGATTATCAGTTCAAATACGGACAGAAGTGAAAGGAATAGTTGATAAAGAGGAACAGAATAGTCTACAGCGAAAAACAATAACTCTCAGTTTCCTGGATGAAGAATACCCACAAGACCTATGGATTCGTGTGTATACAGATGGATCAGCACAGAATGCAGTAAAAAATGGGGGAGCAGGTGCATATATAGAATACCCAAATAACACTAGGGATATGAATAAAATAGCAACAGGGAAATATTGTCACAATTATGATGCAGAAATACAAGCAATAAAGTTAGCAATAGAAAAACTGCTGAACATTAATCTTAGCCCGCAGCCTGTAGTGTTTTTGACAGATGCAAGATCAGTACTCCAGGCACTACAATCCAGAAAATTACCACATCTGCAGACCTTATTGACTGAACTCTGCAAGCACCACAGGGTTGCCCTGCAGTGGATCCCATCTCACTGTGGAATACCAGGAAATGAGAAAGCAGATCAGTTGGCAAAGGAAGGTTCAACAGGCACACAACTAGATACACCTGTTACATACCATCATAAGAAACAGATAATCAAATCAATCAGAGGACCACAAGCCCCAAATCAGGATGCCTTTTATAATATGAATAGATATGAACAAGTTATCATTATACGTCTCAGAACAGGACACAATCGACTCCATAGTCACATGTATACAAAATTCAAGATCGGCACCTCAACTACTTGTACATGTGGACAGGCGCCCCAGACTGCTGAACACATACTTCAAGACTGCACTGAATATAGTAGACTGAGGAAAATCCATTGGCCCATAGATACAACACTACAGACAAAACTATATGGGCCACTGCAAGAATTACAAAAGACAGTAACATTTATACAGGAAACGACATTGCAGATATAGACAATGCTTCAGGCGAACGAAAGATAGATAGATCTAGTACACATGTTTCCATTACTCCCTAAAGGCACAAATGTGCCGTCTCGTCTAGTAAATGTACGTGCTTTCATTACTCCCTAAAGGCACAAATGTGCCGTCTCGTCCAGTAAATGTACGTGCTTTCATTACTCCCTAAAGGGACAAATGTGCCGTCTCGTCCAGTAAATGTACGTGCTTTCATTACTCCCTAAAGGGCACAAATGTGCTGTCTCGTCCAGTAAATGTGCTTGCTTTCATTACTCCCTAAAGGCACAAATGTGCCGTCTCGTCCAGTAAATGTACGTGTTTTCATTACTCCCTAAAGGCACAAATGTGCCGTCTCGTCCAGTAAATCTGCGTGCTTTCATTACTCCCTAAAGGCACAAATGTGCCGTCTCGTCCAGTAAATCTGCGTGCTTTCATTACTACCTGAAGTTACAAATATGCCGTCTCCTCCAGTAAATGTACGTGCTTTCATTACTGCCTAAAGTTACAAATATGCCGTCTCGTCCAGTAAATGTACGTGTTTTCATTACTGCCTAAAGTTACAAATATGACGTCTCGTCCAGTAAATGTACGTGTTTTCATTACTGCCTAAAGTTACAAATATGCCGTCTCGTCCAGTAAATGTACGTGTTTTCATTATTGCCTAAAGTTATAAATGTGCCGTCTCGTTTAGTAAATGTACGTGCTTTCATTACTGCCTAAAGTTATAAATGTGCCGTCTCGTCCAGTGAATGTACGTGCTTTCATTATTGCCTAAAGTTATAAATGTGCCGTCTCGTCCAGTAAATGTACGTGTTTTCATTACTGCCTAAAGTTACAAATATGCCATCACGTCCAGTAAATGTACGTGCTTTCATTACTCCCTAAAGTTACAAATATGACGTCTCGTCCAGTAAATGTACGTGCTTTCATTACTGCCTAAAGTTACAAATATGCCGTCTCGTCCAGTAAATGTACGTATTTTCATTACTGCCTTAAGTTACAAATATGCCATCACGTCCAGTAAATGTACGTGTTTTCATTACTGCCTAAAGTTACAAATATGCCGTCTCGTCCAGTAAATGAACGTGTTTTCATTAATGCCTAAAGTTACAAATATGCCGTCTCGTCCAGTAAATGTACGTGCTTTCATTGTTGCTTAAAGTTATAAATATGCCGTCTCGTCCAGTAAATGTACGTGCTTTCATTATTGCCTAAAGTTATAAATATGCCGTCTCGTCCAGTAAATGTACGTGTTTTCATTGTTGCCTAAAGTTATAAATATGCCGTCTCGTCCAGTAAACGTACGTGTTTTCATTGTTGCCTAAAGTTACAAATATGCCGTCTCGTCCAGTAAATGTACGTGTTTTCATTGTTGCCTAAAGTTACAAATATGCCGTCTCGTCCAGTAAATGTACGTGCTTTCATTATTGCCTAAAGTTACAAATATGCCGTCTCGTCCAGTAAATGTACGTGTTTTCATTATTGCCTAAAGTTACAAATATGCCGTCTCGTCCAGTAAATGTACGTGTTTTCATTATTGCCTAAAGTTACAAATATGCCGTCTCGTCCAGTAAATGTACGTGCTTTCATTATTGCCTAAAGTTACAAATATGCCGTCTCGTCCAGTAAATGTACGTGCTTTCATTATTGCCTAAAGTTACAAATATGCCGTCTCGTCTAGTAAATGTTAGTGCTTTCATTACTGCCTAAAGTTACAAATATGCCGTCTCGTCCAGTAAATGTACGTGTTTTCATTACTGCCTAAAGTTACAATTATGCCGTCTCGTCCAGTAAATGTACGTGTTTTCATTACAACCTTAAGTTACAAATGTGCCATCTCGTCCAGTAAATGTACGTGCTTTCATTATTGCTTCAAGCTATTAATGTTATATCGAAACCAGTAAAAGTGCTCTCATTACTGTTTTCAACTAACAATCTTACATCTCATCCGGTAAACGTGTTCTCATTACTGCACTATCATTTCTTCAACTGGAAATGATCAAAGCACTTAGGATAGTCCGTTCATGTCTCCTATTTCTTGGCTTCAAATTCCAAATCTACTTACACTTCTCTCATTCCAATTTACTTCAAAGTCTTTACTATTATTCTAGTCTTGACATATGAAATGAGAAAAGACGGGAGGTAAAGCCACAGATTAGACAATGAGAAAAATCCCATAAAAAGTGGCCTTGTGTCACTAACTCCGTGTACTTTTCCAGACTTTCTAAACATAGAACAGTAAATAAACAACAGAAATAATAGACTTCCTGAATAGTTGTGGCCTAGATAGAATCATGTTGAAATAGTTTATCTTCTTCTTTTTATTTCTTTTCTCTCTCTCACTGATACTGAAAAGGTGTCGTGGTTATATGATTTGTCGTTCTTGAGCTGCTCGAGCTGTCTGAATTAGTGACTTTCCTTTGTTGTTACATGTCTCTGTCACTGCATCTATCCATCTTCTTCTGGGTGTTCCTCTTGGTCTTTTTCCATGCATTCTCGAGAAGAACGCCCTTGATGGTGATTGATAAGGATTCATTCTGACCAGGTAGCCAAACCATTTAAGTTGTTGTTGTTCTATATATTCTTGGCAGGGTTTTGTTCTTACCATTTTTCTTATGGTTTCATTTGGTATTCTATCTCTTCTTGTGTTGTTTGTTACTTTTCTCAAGCATCGCATCTCACATGTATTGATCTTTCTTAATTGTGATTTAGAAAGGATCCATGTTTGACTTTCATAGCACAAAGTTGGTATGAAAATGCTATTTATCTTTTGTTGTTTAGCTGCTATAGAAATGTTTGGATGTCTCAACAATGGTTAAAGCTGGTGTGTGACAGCATTTGCTCTTTGTACCAGAAAGTGAAAATAGTTTATCATTCTCCTCAAATAGCGGTTCCATTGCTTTGCTCCACAGGTAGAGTAAGAGAAAAAAATCATTATTTCATGAAAAGACCTCTCCTCTAATCGTGTGTGTCTGAAAGGAGAATGGTAGAACTATAGTGAGGTGACTTTATAGTTAGTAATCGTTGGTTCTTTCCCTGTCAGTCACATTCCGAAATATCTGACTGACGACAATACTTGATTTTAACTTGATGATACATATTATCGTGTATTGTCACACTCGACAGGAAATGTAGGGAGCAGAACTCAGACGTGGTCAATGCGAAGGTCAACAGTCTCATCTGGGATAACACCGATGAGAAATATGCAATCATCTATACAGACAGATCCGTAATACAACACCAAAGGAGTCCATGGGCGTTGTCAGCCCACTCGGCAGGCAGAATAGTTAAAGAAAAAGAAAACAGTGGCGCATACGTTATGACTACGGGTAGCATGATGATGAAAGTGATGGAGTAGATGGAAGTGATGGAGTAGATGGAGATGATGGAGTAGATGGAGGTGATGGAGGTGATGGAGTAGATGGAAGTGATGGAGTAGATGGAAGTGATGGAGTAGATGGAAGTGATGGAGTAGATGGAAGTGATGGAGTAGATGGAGGTGATGGAGTAGATGGAGGTGATGCAGTAACCAAGGCATTCATCTGGTTAGATTCACAATACTACACCCACGACTGCATACTAAATGTTTCGATGAGCATGATAAGAAAAGTGGAGGCGAGATCTGTACGTATGGAATGGATAGAGTCATTGCAGAAGTAAAAAATACGTAAGGTCACCTTTGTCTATGTCCGTGGACACTAGACAATGGATTAGATTCAAGAGGGCTACTGTGAGATCGAGGGTGGACATGTGAACTGGTTTATAATTTCACAAATTCACATTGCAAGAAGATCTTACGGTCTGTTTGATGTGCGACGGGGATAATACAATGACTAACTGTGTTTCGTATGTTCGGATTTATAGTAAAAAACGATGTCCTAACATCATCAAGCGCTATACATAAAAAAAAAAACTTCATGTTTTTTGTCATAAATGACATAGATGAACATTGCTTCATTGTCAACATCTATGTCATTTATGACTGTTTAAAGGGTTTGGGATTGTTGTCCGATTTGGTTCATAAATGACATAGATGTTTAAACAGTCATATATGACATAAATGACATAAGGCATGATGACAACGGACTTCCGTTCCCAAGATGGTGGATCTAGTTCACATTCTCTCGATCGCTGCAGAAAGTGCATTTGGGGTCTGATTAATTTTGGTTCTCCATTGCACTTTTCTGCGTTAAATTCAAAATGATGATCTACTTATTACATTTGCGTCGATAAAGTGGAGTCGTACGCTGCAATATTCCCTTTTTGACAAATCAAGTGTTGTGAATGCGTCCTTCCACCGTCTAGACTTGCTCTGCGCTTTACGTCACATTGGTGCTGTTCATGACCGTTGTTGGAATTGCTTGACGCAAATTATTTACATATTACTCATTAATATGAACTGCTTCGTCAGCCGCAGTTTTATCTCTTTAGGGAATTTGCACCGTGTTTTGTTCGTCGTAGGCTGCATTCCCTGGAGTAATCAGGAATCTAAAGGGGCGACATTGTGAGTGCGAGATTGTTGTGTGTGTTACGTCATCGTAATGGCTCAGTGTATATTCCCAGATATACCGGCCATACGCTAATCTTACGGTTTGTTGTTTGATGTGCGACGGGGATAATCTGACGACTAACTATGTGTTTATATGTTCGGAATTGGAGTCAACAACGATGGCCTAATAACGTCAAGCGCTATACATTTTTTTTTAAATATGACGATTTTCAGGAGGTCGTGAACTTCCGGTATATGGTGGATAGGTGGCAAGAACCGTTGAAGGCTATGCATGAAAAGTTTTCCTTGTTGCAGTTTCCTCATATTCCAAGTCCGGCTTGTTGCAGGAGCTATTGAGTTAGGTGCTCTGTGCACACCGTGAGCTGCGTGTCTCATCCGTTTTGATCATGTTTCGATATTCCAATTGTTTACGATGATTGATGATATCGTATGACATGGAACAGACCACTGTGTTCACTTTCTGTGCGGTTTCGCCTTATGTCTTTTGGCGTGTGCTGAGACCGCTATGACGAGGACTACAGTTACCTTTCTTTGTTTGGGAGATGAGATAGTAATTCGTGATGATTCCACCGCCACGGGCGGTTGAACAAATATGGATTTTAATTCGTTTGTAGTGATACCGGGACCTTCCATAACCATAACCATAACCTGGACATGTGGGAGTACGAGAAAATGAAAGAGCGGGCAGGTTTTTCTGAAGACAGTCAACCAATGGATCGGGCGGACATTATCAATGCCCTCCGAGATGTGAGAAGGGCACAGGACTTCGACAACCATGAGTCTACGTCTCTCCTTTGGATGAAAGAAATTGGGGTTAAGATGGACATAACCAGAAACGAGAAACTTAGGGTGGGCGTGTAAGAAGACTTATCAACCAACACAGAACTGGAGGCGTCTGTCGCTGAACACTGCGAGACTTGCTTGGGAGGGGATCTGAGCACCTATGGACATGTCCGGAGTGCAATGATGATTCCACGCCAATAACTCAATCAAAAATAATAACTCAAAATTTGATTTACGTAACAAAAGACTCACATCATCTAATCGGGCAATCCCCAACTCTTTAAACAGATAAAACTCAACTTTTAGAGTTGAAACGTCTCAGTTCACCTGATTATTTCTCATGTGACTCCTTGCCCATCCATGATCAGGGTGATCTTGAAAAGGAGATTGAACAAAGTGGAGCTTGCATAAATGCTGTCTTGACTATGATGACAGATGTTGGTTGAACAAAGTGAAGCTTGCATAAACGCTGTCTTGACTATGATGACAGATGTTGGTTGAACAAAGTGGAGCTTGCATAAACGCTGTCTTGACTATGATGACAGATGTTGATTGAACAAAGTGGAGCTTGCATAAACGCTGTCTTGACAACGATGACGAATGTTGGTTGAACAAAGTGGAGCTTGCATAAATGCTTTTTGACAACGATGACGAATGTTGGTTGAACAAAGTGGAGCTTGCATAAACGTTGTCTTGACCATCATGACGAATGTTGGTTGAACAAAGTGGAGCTTGTATAAACGTTGTCTTGACCATCATGACGAATGTTGGTTGAACAAAGTGGAGCTTGCATAAACGTTGTCTTGACCATCATGACGAATGTTGGTTGAACAAAGTGGAGCTTGTATAAACGTTGTCTTGACCATCATGACGAATGTTGGTTGAACAAAGTGGAGCTTGTATAAACGTTGTCTTGACCATCATGACGAATGTTGGTTGAACAAAGTGGAGCTTGTATAAACGTTGTCTTGACCATCATGGCGAATGTTGATTGAACAAAGTTGATCTTGCATAAACGCTGTCTTGACCATGATGACGTAGGGTGGTTGAACAAAGTGGAACTTGCATAAACGTTGTCTTGACCATCATGACGAATGTTGGTTGTACAAGTGGAACTTGCATAAACGCTGTCTTGACCATCATGACGAATGTTGGTTGTACAAAGTGGAGCTTGCATAAACGCTGTCTTGACTATGATGACAGATGTTGGTTGAACAAAGTGGAACTTCCATAAACGCTGTCTTGACCATGATGAATAAGGTTGGTTGAACAAAGTGGAGCTTGCATAAACGTTGTCTTTACCATGATGACGAAGTTTGGTTGTACAAAGTGGAGCTTCCATAAAAGCTGTCTTGACCATGAGGACGAAGGATGGTTGAACAAAGTGGAGCTTGTATTAACTCTGTCTTGACTATGATGACAGATGTTGGTTGAACAAAGTGAAGCTTGCATAAACGCTGTCTTGACTATGATGACAGATGTTGGTTTAACAAAGTCTAGCTTATATAAACGCTGTCTTGACTATGATGACAGATGTTGGTTGAACAAAGTGGAGCTTGCATAAACGCTGTCTTGACCATGATGACAGATGTTGGTTGAACAAAGTGGAGCTTGTATAAACGTTGTCTTGTCCATGATGACGTAGGGTGGTTGATCAAAGTGGAGCTTGCATAAACGTTGTCCTGACCATGATGACAGATGTTGGTTGAACAAAGTGGAGCTTGTATAAACGCTGTCTTGTCCATGATGACGTAAGGTGGTTGATCAAAATGGAGCTTGCATAAACGCTGTCTTGACCATGATGACAGATGTTGGTTGAACAAAGTGGAGCTTGTATAAACGTTGTCTTGTCCATGATGACGTAGGGTGGTTGATCAAAGTGGAGCTTGCATAAACGCTGTCTTGACCATGATGACAGATGTTGGTTGAACAAAGTGGAGCTTGTATAAACGTTGTCTTGTCCATGATGACGTAGGGTGGTTGATCAAAGTGGAGCTTGCATAAACGCAGTCTTGACCATCGTGACAGATGTTGGTTGAACAAAGTGGAGCTTGCATAAACGTTGTCTTGTCCATGATGACGTAGGGTGGTTGATCAAAGTGGAGCTTGCATAAACGCTGTCTTGACCATGATGACAGATGTTGGTTGAACAAAGTGGAGCTTGTATAAACGCTGTCTTGACCATCGTGACAGATGTTGGTTGAACAAAGTGGAGCTTGCATAAACGTTGTCTTGTCCATGATGACGTAGGGTGGTTGATCAAAGTGGAGCTTGCATAAACGTTGTCTTGTCCATGATGACTTAGGGTGGTTGAACAAAGTGGAGCTTGCATAAACGCAAGAAGGAAGAATGTTGGTTTAATTAATTAACATTTTGACTTTCTCCCGGTATAAGGAAAAATGTGGGTTGAACAAAGTGGAACTTACATGTTGACTATCTTCAGCATAAGGGCACAAGTTGAACAAAAGAAGCTTACATGTTGACTATCCCCAGCATGAGATAAAATATTGGTTGAACAAACTTGTACTTACATGTAGACTATGTCCGTAATCGTGGTGTCTGACCCCCCGTTGCCTACCTTGTCTATTTACTGATGTTCTATTGCGTGGAATGCTGTACTAAGAATGGCGCATCCACGCTGATCATGCTACCCAACCCAAAACATTGGATCTCTTGTTTCCCAATATAATTAATCAGCACTGTCATCTCAAACTCTTATTGCACTACTCATTTGATTCTTCTCGTCACTTTCTGTATTTCTCTCAGGCATCTCATGTTTGATGTAGCATCTCATGTTTGATGCAGCATCTCATGTTTGATGTAGAATCTCATGTTTGATGTAGCATCTCATGTTTGATGTAGCATCTCATGTTTGATGTAGCATCTCATGTTTGATGTAGCATCTCATGTTTGATGTAGCATCTCATGTTTGATGTAGCATCTCATGTTTGATGTAAATACACTTAGTTCCTGTTTTGGGTGTAAAGGTAGGATGGCTGGTTATGACCACGTTAGATACCTGTAACAAAGTGTTGGAAGAATGTATGTGTTCTCTTTGCAGTTATATTTCACGTTGTGTTATTAGATCCATCTCTACAGCCAATTAGTTTATTCTGCAACATCTTTTGTTGATGGCTGCTTGATTATTCTCTTGGAATGACCTAACAATGATTAAGTGTTTGAAGTCTTTCGTTTTCTTTCATCTCTATTCTCGAAAGAGCTCTTAGCTTCTCTTTATTTTTCTGAGTTATTGAGTTATTAGCGGGTCATCATCATTGCACTCCGAACATGTCCATAGGTGCTTAGATCCTCTCCTCAGCAAAACCCGCAGTGTCCAGCGACTGACGGCTCCAGTTCTATGTTGGTTGATAAGTCTTCTTACACGGCCACTAAGTTTCTCATTTCTGGCTGTGCCCATCTTAACTCCCATCTCTTTCATCCGAGAAGGAGTGTCGTGGACTCATGGTTATCGAAGTCCTGTGTCCTTCCCACTTCCCAGAGGGCATTGATGATATCCGCCCGATCCATTGGTTGCCCGTCCTCAACAACAGCGCAGCTAGCCAACTTGTCCGCCCTTTCATTTCCCCGTACTCCCTCATGTCCTGGGACGTAGACAAAGGTGACCTTACGTATTTTTGACTTCTGCAATGACTCTACCCATTTCCTCTTTATTCTTCTGTTATATTCATAATTGCTCTGTCTGTATTAACGTTCTTATTATATCTTTATCTCTTATTGAAATCACTTAAATGTCTTAGTTCGTTTCTGTTATTGTTATTGCCGTATTGTCGATCTTGATACATGTTTGTCTAGTTCCTGGTGGTATGTGGAGAAGTTGGTTAAAGTATAGTCTTCACTTGTCCAGCACTAGACTTAGATCTATACAATTTCGATACTCTCTCTGGGGTTATCGTGATCTCATATACATATTTCATATCTTTGTATATATATATATATAATTCGGAGTCGTTTCTCTATAATATTTAATTAAAGCTGATCCCTATTCCTGTCATAGTTTTTGTTTGTATTGTTCATTATTCTTTGTATTTGTCTGCGTCTTTGCTAACTGTACTCAGTGCTGACATGCTCTTGTTGAAGTCTCTCTTTGACTGTCTGTTACCGAACAAGCAATATGGATGATGTGAGAATAACGACGAGATTCCAAGAGCATCACCGTCTATAGAAGTAAGCCTGAAGTTTTAAAGGGAAACCCCAAAACACCCTTACCAGCGTGACGTTTTCAGCTACCGACGGTTGACTCATTCTACCCACACCCGCCCCTGCTCGCAATGTGAAAACGTTATACTAGTTGATAGCTTTCCGAGTTTCCCTATCAGCCCTCAGGCTTACTTCTATAGATGGCGATGTCTAGAATCAAGCTATAACACAAGTAGAATGGGGCTAGTGAGGATGAGGTAGGAACGAGTATAACCAACGCGCCACAGAAACTATCACCGTTATTATTTGTGTCCTTGGTTGCAGAAGATCGAGCACTTCAAGGCATGACTTGACTGCCGTGGGCACAGTTTTTGTCACTGATATTATTGCTGTCCTGTCCACCGACTTATTCCACATATTTTACTACATTCTGACTCTGACTCTTCTATGTTACATTCAAGCAAACTCGAAGAGTTCTCAGTCTACGTTGGAGTAACATTTATGGTCACAGTCTGAGTAACATTTATGGTTACAATTTGAGTAACATTTATGGTTACAATTTGAGTAAAATTATGGTTACAATTTGAGTAACATTTATGGTTACAATTTGAGTAAAATTATGGTTACAATTTGAGTAACATTTATGGGTACAATTTGAGTAACATTTATAGTTTCAATTTGAGTAACATTTATGGGTACAATTTGAGTAACATTTATGGGTACAATTTGAGTAACATTTATGGGTACAATTTGAGTAACATTTATGGGTACAATTTGAGTAACATTTATGAGTACAATTTGAGTAACATTTATGGTTACAATTTGAGTAACATTTATGGGTACAATTTGAGTAACATTTATGGTTACAATTTGAGTAACATTTATGGGTACAATTTGAGTAACATTTATGAGTACAATTTGAGAAACATTTATGGGTACAATTTGAGTAACATTTATGGGTACAATTTGAGTAACATTTATGGTTAAAATTTGAGTAACATTTATGGGTGCAATTTGAGTAACATTTATGGGTACAGTTTGAGTAACATTTATGGTACAACCTGAGTAAAATTTATGGTTACAATTTGAGTAACATTTGTGGTTACAATTTGAGTAACATTTATGTTTACAATTTGAGTAACATTTATGGTTACAATTTGAGCAACATTTATGGTACAATCTGAGTAACATTTATGGTTACAATTTGAGTAACATTTATGGTTACAATTTGAGTAACATTTATGGTACAAACTGAGTAACATTTATGGTACAATTTGAGTAACATTTATGGTACAATCTGAGTAACATTTATGGTACAATCTGAGTAACATTTATGGTTACAGTTTGATTAACATTTATGGTTACAATTTAAGTAACATTTATGGTTACATTTTGAGTAACATTTATTGTTACAATTTGAGTAACATTTATGGTTACAATTTGAGTAACATTTATGGGTACAGTTTGAGTAATATTTATGGTACAATTTGAGTAACATTTATGGTACAATCTGAGTAACATTTATGGTTACAATCTGAGTAACATTTATGGTTGCAAGCTGAGTAACATATATGGTTACAATCTGAGTAACAATTATGGTTACAGTTTGAGTAACATTTATGCTTACAATTTGAGTAACATTTATGGTACAATCTGAGTAACATGTATGGTGCAATCTGAGTAACATTTATGGTTGCAAGCTGAGTAACATATATGTTTACAATCTGAGTAACATTTATGGTTACTGTATGAGTAACATTTATGGTACAATTTGAGTAACATTTATAGTTGCAGCTTGAGTAACATTTATGGTTACAATTTGAGTAACATTTATGGTTACAGTTTGAGTAACATTTATGGTTACAATTTGAGTAACATTGATCGTACAATCTGAGTAACATTTATGGTTACAATTTGAGTAACATTTATGGTTGCAATTTGAGTAACATTTATGGCTACAATTTGAGTAACATTTATGGTTACAATTTGAGTAACATTTATGGTTACAATTTGAGTAACATTTATGGTTACATATTGAGTAACATTTATGGTTACAATTTGAGTAACATTTATGGTACAATCTGAGTAACATTTATGGTTACAATTTGAGTAACATTTATGGGTACAATTTGAGTAACATTTCTGGTTACAGTTTGAGTAACATTTATGGTTACAGTTTGAGTAACATTTATGTTTACACTTTGAGTAATATTGATGGTACAATCTGAGTAACATTTATGGTTACAATTTGAGTAACATTTATGGTTACAATTTGAGTAACATTTATGGTTACAATTTGAGTAACACTTATGGTTACAGTTTGAGTAACATTTATGGTTACATTTTGAGTAACATTTATGGTTACAATTTGAGTAACATTTATGGTTACAATTTCAGTAACACTTATGGTTACAGTTTGAGTAACATTTATGGTTACAATTTGAGTAATATTTCTGGTTACAGTTTGAGTAACATTTATGGTTACAGTTTGAGTAACATTTATGGTTATAGTTTGAGTAACATTTATGGTTACAGTTTGAGTAACATTTATGGTTACAGTTTGAGTAACATTTATGGTTACAGTTTGTGTAACATTTGTGTGTACACTTTTTTACAGAGAAAAGTGTCACATTTCTTAATCCTTAAAACATTTCTTCTACGAGCTTCAATCTACTAAAAAATCGACAACATGAACAGTTAAACTAGAAACAACATAATCAATTAATTAAACTGGAAAGAACATAAACAATTAATTAAACTGGAAACGACATAAATAATTAATTAAACTGGAAACAACATAAACAATTAATTAAATTAGATACAAATAAAGAGTTAAACTAAAACACCATAAAGAATTAAACTTGAAATAACATAAACAATTAATTAAATTAGAAACAACATAAACAATTAATTAAACTGGAAACAACATAAACAATTAATTAAACTAGATACAACATAAAGAGTTAAACTAAAAACACCATAAAGAATTAAACTTGAAATAACATAAACAGTTAAATCTTCTTCTTTCTTCTTTTCTCTGATACCTAAAAGGTGTCGTGGTTTATATCATGTGTCGTTCTTGAGCTGCTCGAACTGTCTGCATTAGTGATTTTCCTTTGTTGTTACATGTCTCTGTCGCTGCATCTATCCATCTTCTTCTGGGTCTTCCTCTTGGTCTTTTTCCATGCATTCTCGAGAAGAACGCCCTTAATGGTGGTTGAACAATTAAATACAATGAAGAATTAACAATTTCATTGTTTTGTCAGGAAATAAAGCCACAACAATTTCATTGTTTTGTCAGGAAATAAAGCCACAACAATTTCTTTGTTTTGTCAGGAAATAAAGCCACAACAATTTCATTGTTTTGTCAGGAAATAAAGCCACAACAATTTCAAGAATGAGAGAAACTGAACAGATTGTAGATTCAATCACCGATATATTGATGAGAATTTCAAAAGTCGTAACTAATGTACCACTTTGATTTTAATACAAGCAGCTGTGTATGAGATATAATCATTAAATCAGTAATCAATAACGGACCATGAAAACACCCTGTTCTGTCGCAAAATGAAACCGCGATCGTGGAAATAAAAGCCTCGTCACGTTTTTAGTCAAGTCCCTTTTAGTTTGAACGTTTGAAGGTCTTCCCGGGCCAGCCTTCTTGTCTACTGTAAGATCATTACGGAGAACTGTCTCTTTGTGTGGGAGAGAGTTGGAGTGAGTGAGTGAGAGAGAGAGACCCCAGGAATGAACTTTGAGTACAAGCAGTATAGTCGTTGTCTGGCGGTTGTACAGTCTCAAGATCAAAGTTCAAACTGTGACGTGGACTCGAGTCCGTCCAGATGTAGAATCATGTTAACTGACTCGCAGATAGATAGATAGATAGATAGATAGATAGATAGATAGATAGATAGATAGATAGATAGATAGATAGATAGATAGATAGATAGATAGATAAAGAATGTGTGTGTGCATTTATATGTGTGTATATGTGTGTGTAGCTCAATGGTTAGTGAACTGGACTCCTCATCGATGGCTTTCGAGTTCACCCAACCTTAAATATTTTTCCTGGGAAAGTAAAGCGGCACAGGCGTAATACCGACCACATTACCACAAAAATCATGTGCTGAAGGTCTATGAAAATTATGGTCACTAACACCATATTCCCTATACGCAACTTGGCGTGACGGGGCTGTACTTTTTTTTTTTTTTTACTTTTGTTGCGGGCGTGCATGTGTGTTTGTTTTTTCCACAACGGGGATTTTCGTGAATTATGTTTTGTTTGAAGCCTGTTGTTCAAGCTGGTGGACATTATTTGTCTCGTTGATGGGGCAGATTATGTGTGCTTCTTCTCCTTAATGGCCGCGTCCTAATTAGGCGTTGATCCCTGCGCTGTTACTGATAGTAACATGTTGGCCACGTGATGAGAGGATACAGCAAGAGAATCTCAAAGTGGAAACAGTGGGTAAAAGAAAAGATGTCGACCTAGAGAAACACTGAAAAGGAAACTGAGGCGAGAGATAACAACAGAAGTCATCAGCTTCATCGCCGAGAAGAAAGTCGTGCGGCGAGATACACAGAGGCGTTCTGTGTAAGGTCTGATGCCTGATTGGCATACACATAGAGGCGTTCTTTGTAAGGTCTGATGCTTGATTGGCATACACATAGAGGCGTTCTGTGTAAGGTCTGATGCCTGATTGGCATACACATAGAGGCGTTCTGTGTAAGGTCTGATGCCTGATTGGCATACACATAGAGGCGTTCTTTGTAAGGTCTGATGCCTGATTGGCATACACATAGAGGCGTTCTGTGTAAGGTCTGATGGCTGATCAGCAGACATAAAGAGGCGTTCTGTGTAAGGTCTGATGCCTGATCGGTAGACACAAAGAGGCGTTCTGTGTAAGGTCTGATGCCTGATCGGCAGACACAAAGAGGCGTTCTGTGTAAGGTCTGATGCCTGATCGGCAGACACAAAGAGGCGTTCTGTGTAAGGTCTGATGCCTGATTGGCATACACATAGAGGCGTTCTGTGTAAGGTCTGATGGCTGATCAGCAGACACAAAGAGGCGTTCTGTGTAAGGTCTGATGCCTGATCGGCAGACACAAAGAGGCGTTCTGTGTAAGGTCTGATGCCTGATCGGCAGACACAAAGAGGCGTTCTGTGTAAGGTCTGATGCCTGATCGGCAGACACAAAGAGGCGTTCTGTGTAAGGTCTGATGCCTGATCGGCAGACACAAAGAGGCGTTCTGTGTAAGGTCTGATGCCTGATCGGCAGACACAAAGAGGCGTTCTGTGTAAGGTCTGATGCCTGATCGGCAGACACAAAGAGGCGTTCTGTGTAAGGTCTGATGCCTGATCGGCAGACACAAAGAGGCGTTCTGTGTAAGGTCTGATGCCTGATCAGCAGACACACAGATTCTAGTATTTCTGCCCGACGTGTCGTCTTCGGCCTGAAAGGACAATAGAATAGATAGTTTGATATTCGCACATTTTTGACAGCAGCAATTTCACCCAATTCCCTGCCTTGTGAGAGTGATCCGGGAGGGTAGAAGGCCACATGAGAAACCCCCTAATTAAAAAAAAATATACGAAGTGAAGACCCAAAGAAAGTGGCGGAGTGCGTATATCATCCATCTTTTGTTACATTATGCAAGTCAGCTTTAGTCTGAAACGTGAGGACTTCCTTTGAAGCGGCTCGAGTCGAGTTATGGTTAGCAGCAAACTGACACTATCACCATATCTGTACCTCAGGGAGAGCAAGCAGAGAGGACATGTAGCAGAGGCGTAACCAATTTAATAACGGAGATGAAGAAAATATCAGAAGACAAGCGACAAAAGGGGCCCAGTTCCACATACATAAAGTACAACTTGCTGCCTACGTGGCTATACCTGCAGATCTACCATCGGTCAAAGAGAAACAATAATGCAAGATCTCTTGACATCAGCTCTTTGTTAGCTGAAGACCGTTTGTCAAGCCGACAAAATACATACAATTTTATATATATATATATATATATATATATATATATATATATATATGTACACACACCACACACACACACACCACACACACAGATATTTGTTGTCCTGACTCGCGGACCTGGAAAGCAACCAGCCACTGACACGTGACAACTCAAATTCAACGGTTTTGCATTTTGCTTTATTATTTCATCATTAAATTCCAACCGATATTTTATCGATAAATTATTCACATATTCAACAATCGTTATTTTTTCTTCTTCTTATATTCAATGTTTAAATGATCTCCTCTTATTGAACTTCCATATTACCTTTTAATATCCAGTCATTAAATTGTCATCGCATTTCCCAACTGAGGAAAAAAAAAAGGGGGGGGGGGATCAGGCTAGAGACAGAGATTCGTCCAGAAGAGTACGCCAAAGACAGGAGATAAGATGATAGATTGAGTACTTATATTCAATTGTTATATAACTTCTTATAAACGGTCACTCAATTATCTAATCATATACAGTCTTATATTACATCCTTATTCTCAAGAATCTAGCTCAGTGGAAACTTATTGAGCTGTGTATTTCATCCGGATCGTGTTTTAATATATCGATTGTTTACGATGAATGATGAGATCGTATGACGAAGGACAGTTTGGCTGCGTTCACTTTCGGTCCGGTTACGGCTTATGTCTTTTGGCGTGGGCTGTAGCGGCCATTATGGGGACTGCAGCTGTCTTTCTTTGTTTGGCTCCTTCAATGCGATGTTACTTTGAATGATTCCACTGGAACGGGCGGTTACACAATTATGATTTTAATTCGTTTGCAGTGATACCGGGGCCTTCGACTAACTACAACCACCCAAGAACCCAATACTTTATTCGGTCCATGCTCATTCTTAACCAACATCAGATGTTCCAACACATGTATTGTCTGCTACCTTTATTTGCATTATTTACTTTCTGGATTTCTGTTCTCTACATCTTTATCTAATTGTCTGTCTAGATAAAAATACTCCCTAAGTGCTTGTACTCTCACTTGCTTTAGAATGTTGCTGTTGTTAGAGAATAGATAATACTTATTGTAACGTTTGCTATTTCATTCATTTCTCGCCTCCTAGATCTGTCTTCTTCCATTTCTCATTG
>JAVIAB010000088.1:55125491-55417991 GCA_032433765.1 Megaustenia siamemsis | reverse complement strand
GATAGATAGATAGATAGATAGATAGATAGATAGATAGATAGATAGATAGATAGATAGATAGATAGATAGATAGATAGATAGATAGATAGATAGATAGAATGGAATTGTTGTAGATCTTTAGGATTTTCTGCTAGTAGTACAGAATCATCAGCATATCTAGACTTATTGATTATCTTTCCATTAATGTTTAGGCCTGGAATCTCTGTGATGTTTTTAAAGATAAACTTTTCAAATTAAAAAAAAAACCCATTAAATTCTGTCATTTACTTTAAACACTTATTGGAAACATTCAAACACTGAACTAATTTATCAGAAAACGAATGACTACCGCACAAAAACACCAAGTTATAAACACTGTAACATGATTGATTAACAAGGATAACATTTGCTTACTTAAGTTTTACTGCTGTAGCAATCATGTGAACATGATCTGCTATATGTGCCATATATATTAATATGATCACTATGATATCAATACTATGATATCAATACTATGATATCAATACTATGATATCACCACCGATAACTACTTGAAGGATCATCATCACTCTACATATTATACGAACAGGAGAAATTACAATACAATTGGTTGATATCAACTATAGGAATACTGTAATATAATTATTCATATCAACACTAGACATACTGTAATATAATTATTCATATCAACACTAGACATACAGTAGTATAATTGTTCATATCAACACTAGACATACAGTAATATAATTATTCATATCAACACTAGACATACAGTAATATAATTATTCATATCAACACTAGACATACAGTATTATAATTATTCATATCAACACTAGACATACTGTAATATAATTATTCATATCAACACTAGACATACTGTAATATAATTATTCATATCAACACTAGACATACTGTAATATAATTATTCATATCAACACTAGACATACTGTAATATAATTATTCATATCAACACTAGACATACTGTAATATAATTATTCATATCAACACTAGATATATTGTTGTAAAATTCTTAACGTGAAGCGTCGACAGATTGTACAAAATGTTGTTAATATCAATACAGGGCAAATTGTAATACAATTACACGAAGTAAGATAATGAACATTAAAAAAATATATGTTTCAGTCACCTGAACACGCAAACCGAGCCAGTATCGCACATAAAATTATCCATAACATTCACACGAACACGTACACACATATAGAGCCACAGCTAAACACACACAATTTAACAAGCCCTGACATTAAGCCAGACATTGAGCAACTCCACTACTATAGCTCTGGGCCAAATCTGGTCACAGAGATCGACAATTTCTAGAAGTACCAATTCGTGACGGCACAGCCCCAAAGTAAGGACATCTGGATTCCTCCACATAATGGAATACAGCTCAATCAGAACCGGGGGTACGGAGTGACCTAATTCTACCTCATCAGGATCTCAGCTGAGAGATCTGTGAAGAAAGGTATCCGTTTGTTTGTGTAGCTGCGTCTGGCCTGTTGCGTGAGGCGTTCTTGATCAGAGAGAGGTCCCAAGCTTCAGGGGATTACACAGAAATGAAGGGAGTCGTCTGACACGACTTTGTAGCAAAGTTTCCTGGAGATTTTTTTTAAGGAAAAAAAGGGAGTTTTCTTTAATTTGCTACTCTCTTTTGCTCTGTTGTTAACGTCGGCTAAAAATAACTTTTCCTTACTTCCGGTCTCTCTATTTTTAGCTGATGTTGCGACAATGATTTCTCATCTCTGGTATTTGCTGAGTGTTGCTTTCAAGTGCTTTCAAGCTATATGGATGGAGGGATGTTCCCTCCTTGACTAAGGTGTATGGTGAACATCATGTTAGTGAATTTACTTTCAATTATCAATGACATATTTTCCGGGTAATATGGTCGGTACCATGCCAGGTCGTTCTACTTTTGTGGAAAAAATTCAGATGAGCATTTAATGATGGATATCATAGGAAGAGGTTGTCGGTCGAGCCCGATCCCTTGTCCAGTAGCAGTCCAGTTTGCTGATCACAGAACCAAGCTATAGAACTCATTGACAAATACATGAAAAACAATGGCATACAGCACACGGAGAATCTACAAATACATGAAAAACAATGGCATACAGCACACGGAGAATCTACAAATACATGAAAAACAATGGCATACAGCACACGGAGAATCTACAAATACATGAAAAACAATGGCATACAGCACACGGAGAATCTACAAATAAATAACAGAAAACAGAGAAAACAATAGTCAGCCTGAACTAGGAGCAACCCGTACCCCTTGACATGAGAGTTCTGCATTGCAGCGACCTAAATTAATTATCAAAGCTTGTCAAATCATTGTACAGCTGTCACCATTGTCCAACAAGGAAATAACTCGAAGCAAAACGGGCATTCTGCAAAACAATCTTTATTCCAACGTTGTGCTACCAATGTCAGTCCTGGACCCTAGATGCATGAACAATAAGAAAAATAACCACTTCCGGGATGAAATGTGTCAGACGAATGACAGGAAATAGTCTGAGAGATAAGATCAGAAATGAAGAACTGAGATAAAAGCTAGGAATAGCCCCCGCCATGGAATATATAAAGAAACAACAGATAAAATGGTTTGGCCACGTGACAAGGCAAAAACAATCAATACACAACACTACGGGCTTTCAATAAACGTTGAGAGAACACCAGACCCAAGGGTCGACCACGAAAAGATGGATTGACAGAATATTTGAAACACTAGGAAACATAGCAGCAGAGGCGAACACAAAAGCAAACGACAGCAAATTATATCTCCCCTCGACGCTGGATGGCAAATGAGGAAGGAAATAAGAAAAAGCAACTTAAATATATAGCCTATAAGACATGCTTGGTTTTGTGTAAAAAAAAAACATTAACAACGGAACGAAACAAACTGATATTTATGTAATGAGACTTGTTCACCGTAGTTTGGAACACAATTATTGTTCATTGTTGCTGTGGGTGTGTTGGAGTCTTTGAGTACAGTTTGTCATCATTGTCTGTCATAGCGTTTTACTTGTTGTTGATCATCTATCTGTGATGTCTTAGAGTTCAGTATGTCATCATTGTCTATCGTAGTGTTTTATTTGTTGTTGATCATCTATCTGTGATGTCTTAGAGTTCAGTATGTCACATAGTCTGTCGTAGCGTTTTACTTGTCGTTGATCATCTATCTGTGATGTCTTAGAGTTCAGTATGTCACATAGTCTGTCATAGCGTTTTACTTGTCGTTGATCATCTATCTGTGATGTCTTAGAGTTCAGTATGTCATCATTGTCTATCGTAGTGTTTTATTTGTTGTTGATCATCTATGTCTGTGGTGATGAATATAATCGTGATATCATTGTCCCATAGAGGGCTCATTGTTATTCACTGACGTAACGCCAACACTTAATGAATATCAATCGCTTTGTTCGAACAACTGCATGTATTTGATGTGTCGCTTTGTTCGAACAACTGCATGTATTAGATGTGTATGACACACACACATATTGCGACTAAAGCTTTACCACACATCTAGCATACCATCAACAAGAAAACAACAACAACAACAACAACAAACCAAGTTTCCCAAGTGTTATCTGGCGGCGACTTTAGTTTCCCGTTGTCCATGCGTTCATTGTCCTCTAGGGCCGAAGCTGGCACATCGGGCGGAAGTCATAGTTCTCTAAGATTGACGATTTGCTGCTAGCTCTTGTAAGTCTTTGTTGTTTCTTAGTCTCATGGTTGAGTCGTTCCTTGTTATTGTTCTACTAGTGATTCCCTTGGTCTGCCTTGATTTCTTGTACCAGATTGTTTCCACATGAAAGCCCGATGGGGAAGGCCTACTTCATCCAATCTCAGCACATGATCGATGTGTTTCCAACGCCTTCTTCTTATAAAGCCCGAACGTTTTCTTCTGTTGATTCGTCTCTTATTCGTTCGTCTGAATTGCGCTCAGTTATAGTAATATAACATACGTATTAAATAGTATTAAACAGCTAAATCTATAGAAAAACGAAACAATTTACAACGTTTCGACAAAAGCCTTCACAAGTTACACAACAACAAATATTAATAGAAACACAAATGGGAAAGGCAAGTTCTTATTTCAAAACGGCGATACACTTGTGGAGTCTGAATTACCGGAAGAGGAAGTGTGGCTACCATCTATGTGCAAGTAGGTCACAAGATACATTTTCGATAGTGCAGTTAGGATATTGGGGCGAAAAAAGGAACCAAAAATAGTGAAAAAGGAAAAATTGTTCCACGAGGATGAATGAAAGGTGGGATTTCATAGATTAAGAAGAAAAAGAAAAAACAGGGCTGGCAAAGGAGAAGAGGAGCAGGAGATACAAAAGTGAAAGAAGTAGTCAGTGATTAAAGGGAGGAGTGAAAAGAGTTTAACCCTCTGGGGTGAAGAGTGCCTAAACGGTCTATGAGTCGGTTCTCAAAGCGAATATAAAAAAAAATGCATTTTGGGATCGTTCAAGTTTATAAATTTACCGGAACACACTCGTGCACACACACATAACTAATATTGTGACTTATACAAATGTTGTTATTGTAAATTGTATAAAGTTGCTATCTATTTGTCTGTTACTACATTGATTCTGGAACTCCAGTAGATAAAAAAAAGTGAGGGCTGCCGTTACGCCTAGTGGCGTAAATTATATTAGTGTGAATATTGTGTTAGTTCAAACTAGTTAGTTCAATCATTATTTACATATTGATAGGTGATGTGGCCGGTACAATGCTAGGTTCTCTTACCTTCCACGTTTAATGTTTCTTGTACCAATTTTTAATATGAATGAATTCGGAAATCGCGTTGATTCGTAAAAATAAATTCGTCACTTTAGGGAATGGAAACATCAGCAGATGCGAGCACAAACCACTCTGACACTCAACATTTTATTCTGAAAATGTTTACAAGCGTTCTCCATCCTGTTCCTGGTCACACAGAGAGATCGCCAGGTAAATCTTAATGATAGGACCAAGCTGAATTTAAGCTCCCTTAAAAGAGAGTTTCCGGTTGTTTCCAAAATGGAGGAATTATTTTTCTCCGGCTTGGTATAGAACCGTTGATCAGAGGTTTAACAAGCCGCTATCGTAAAAACGATGTTGTTAATGAAACGTAGACCTGATACAGAATGTGTAAATTAGCAGTAGATAGTAGTGATAGTTTTTTCGGCCCTAAAACAACAACAAAAATAGGATTCTGGAATGTGCGAACAATGGCCGCTCCGACGAAACATGCACAGGTCGCGAGCGAGATGGACAGATACGATCTAGATATTTTAGGATTAAGCGAAATGCGCTGGCCTGGAACAGGTAGGAGATCTATTGATAATAAAATAGTAGTTTTTTTCTGGAAGGGAAGATGGAAAACACCGTGAAGGAGTAGGCATAATGATGACAGACAAAGCTGCAAGAAGTTTATTAGAATGGGAACCGGTAAATAGCCGTCTGATACGAACACGATACAAAACAAAACATGGAAGACTTTCAATTATTCAATGTTATGCGCCTACTAACGAAGCTGATGATGAAGTTAAGGATGATTTTTATAACCAACTGCAACAACTTATAAACAAAATACCAAAACACGATCTTTTAATTGTAATGGGAGACTTCAACGCCAAAGTAGGACAAGATAACGCAGGAGTGGAACATGTGATGGGGAGAGAAGGCTGTAATACAACAAGTCAGAATGGAGAAAGATTAATAGAATTATGTTTAATAGAAAATTTAGTTATAGGTGGGACATTATTTCCACATAAAAATATCCACAAAACAACATGGATATCTCCTGATGATAGAACATCAAATCAAATTGACCACCTATGTATTAAACAACAATTCAGATCATCATTAATAGATGTAAGAGCATACAGAGGTGCTGATGTTAATAGTGACCACAACCTGTGCATTGGGAAAATAAGATTAAAATTTAGAAACCAACAGAAGAGGTCAATTACACATAAAATTGATAGTCATAAACTGAAAGATGAAGCAATAAAGGAAAAGTTTAACATAGAGCTAAGTAATTGTTATTCAGCACTTGGTGAAATAGACTTAGATATCAATGAAATGTGGGACTCACAGAGCAAAATACTAATGACAGCAGCAGAAGCAAGTGCTGGACTGAATAAAATGGAAAAACGAGCTTGGATCTCAGACACCACATGGAAATACATCAAAGAAAGAAGAGAAGCGAAGAGAGCCATGACTAATGTAAAGACAGATCTTGGAAAGGTTCTGGCAAAAGCAACATACAAAGAATTAGACAACAAAGTGAAAAGTTCGGCAAGAAGAGATACAAGAGCTTATATAGACAACTTGGCAGAGAAAGCAGAGACAGCTGCAATTACAGGAGACAGCAGAACTCTTTATACTGTACAAAAGATGCTGACAAACACCTATACATCCAGTGGAACACCAATTCTAGACAAATCTGGATTAATGCTAACAACAAGCGCAGACATAAAAGCCCGTTGGGCGGAACACTTCAAAGAAATTCTTAACCGTCCACTACCTCACAGTTTAATAGATTTTGAAGCTGAAACACCAGCAGCAGAATTAGATGTAAATTTAGATGACTTCACCTTGAGTGAAATAGAAACCACCTTAAAGCTAATGACCAATAACAAGGCTGCTGGAGAGGATACGTTAACAGCTGAGATCCTCAAGGCAATTGATAGCCATAATTTAATGCATCTCCAAAAAATGTTCAACATCATTTGGAAAACAGAGAAGACGCCTCATAAATGGAAAAAAGGAATCATTGTTAAGATCCCAAAAAAGGGCAATCTTAGAGATTGTAACAATTGGAGAGGCGTGACACTTTTGTCAGTTGCCTCAAAATTATTCTGTAAAATCATCCTAAATAGAATAAAGGATTCAATAGATACAGTAATGCGTGAAGAACAGGCTGGGTTTAGAAAAGGGAGAAGCTGTCTTGACCACATTTTCACTCTACGACTTATATTGGAGGAACACATTGAAAAGCAAAAACCTTTTGTACTTAACTTCATCGACTTCAAAAAAGCATTTGATAGTATTCATAGAGATTCTTTGTGGAAAATTCTGAAGCAATATGGCTTACCATCAAAAATCATAAATATTATCAAAGACATGTATGATGGTTACACATGTGCAGTTCGAACAGAGGAAGGACTGAGCGAATGTTTCCCAATAGAAACTGGGGTTAAACAAGGATGTATTTTATCGCCCTTGTTATTTGGAATTGTTATGGACTTCATAATGAAGAAATGCTGCACTGGTAATAAAGGCATCGAATGGATACAAGGAGACCATTTGGAGGACCTGGACTTTGCTGATGACATAGTTCTCATCAGCAATCAGATAAAAACGATGCAGGAAAACACAAATGAACTATCATCAATAGCCAGCAAAATTGGGCTTGAGGTCAATCATGAAAAGACTAAAGTCATGAAAAGTTTAATTCCAACAAGTGACAAAATATACATGGAAAACAAACCAGTAGAAGAGATCGATCACTTCATCTATCTTGGAAGTCACATTGATCGAGAAGGGGATACGAGCAAAGAAATTAGAATCAGACTGGCTAAAGCAGCAATGTCTTTCAGAAGCCTTGAAAAGTTGTGGAAATCAAAACTCATTAGCACAAACACAAAACTTAGGCTATTCAAATCAAATGTACTATCAACCCTTACGTATGCGTGTGAAAGCTGGAAAACAACAAGAGATATAGAAACAAAGTTGAACGCATTCGAAAATAAATGTCTAAGGAAAATACTTGGTATAGAATGGAACGAATTCAAAACAAACGAGGAAATTAGAGAAATCGCCAATCAACCACTAATATCTTCAGTAATAAAGAAAAGACGATGGTCATACGTTGGACATGTGATGAGAAGAGATAATAATCGAATAGCAAAGCAAGCCCTCATATGGGAAACAACAGGTAAAAGAAAAAGAGGAAGACCCAGGGAGACACTGAGAAGAACATTGATGAGAGAGGCAAGAGCAGCAGGAATCGGCTCCCTCAATGAGATAGAACTGCTTGCACAGAACAGAGACAGATGGCGAGATTTGATAAAATATCTTTAAAAGAAAACTGCTAGAACAAAAATTCATATAGGAGAAGGTGTATCTTGGTCTACGCCCTATGGGCCGGTTACGGCTCGAAAGGTCAATAGATAGAAAAGATATTTGCAACATGATTATTACAATCTTAGTTCTTGAATCACTTGACCTAACACGTACAAAGTGTATGTCTTCTCTTTTCGATTTTCAACTGCCAAGGGTTCTTTTACGTTTTTGTCTGGAACTTCGAGCTTCAGTTTTTGGTGTCCTACTCCGATAGGATTAAGACCTAGTTCTCAATCACCTTAGAATCATGGACCACTAACAAATCTTCATCACTCATCGAGACAGTCAAACAATGGTTCGCGCAGTGCAAAACACAGATAAATGCCATTTGTTATTCGAACAAAGAAAAAAAAGGAGATGATGAAGAAAAAAATTACAAGAAAGAATAGTAAGGAAAAATAGAGAGAAGGGGGAAAAAGATAAAACAAAATTAGCATAAAATAATAATAAGAAGAAGAAAGAAGAGATATAAAGACAAAGAAGTAGAATAGTAAAGAAGAAATAAGAAGAATAGTAAAGAAGGAATAAAAAGAATAGTAAAGAAGAAATAAGAAGAATAGTAAAGAAGGAATAAAAAGAATAGTAAAGAAGGAATAAGAAGAATAGTAAAGAAGAAATAAGAAGAATAGTAAAGAAGGAATAAAAAGAATAGTAAAGAAGAAATAAGAAGAATAGTAAAGAAGAAATAAGAAGAATAGTAAAGAAGGAATAAAAAGAATAGTAAAGAAGAAATAAGAAGAATAGTAAAGAAGAAATAAGAAGAATAGTAAAGAAGAAATAAGAAGAATAGTAAAGTAGGAATAAGAAGAATAGTAAAAAAGGAATAAGTAAAAGAATAATAAAAAAGAAATAAGAAAAAAGAATAGTAAAGAAGCAATAATAATAACATGAAGAAAGAGAAGAAAAGACAAGAAAGAAAAAAAGAAGATAAGAAGGAAGATTTGTGAAGAATAAAAATAGCGAAGAAGAAGAAATAGTTTGACAAGAAGCAGAAAAAAGAGAATGGTAGGGTACAAGCAATAAAGAAAAAAAGGAAAAGGATTTTTATAAAGAAGAAAAGAAAGAAGAAGAAGAAAGATGTAGAAGAAAAAAGAATGACAAAGAAAAGGAAACTAATAAAGTATAAGAATTTAGTAAATTGTTATCGATAATCAAACTTTAATCATGATATCTGAGACTGTTATATTTCTGTAATCTATTTAAATTTAAAAAGAAGTAAAGTACCCCGTCACGCCAAGTGACGTATAGGGAATATGGTGTTAGTGACCATCAATTTTACAGACCCTCGACACATGATTTTTGGGGTAATGTGGTCGGTATTAACGCCCGTGCCTGTTCACTTTCCCAGAAAAAAATACGGTACCCATTAAAGGTTGGGTGAACCGGAAGCTGTCGAAGGGTGGAACCCGACCTCTTGTCCTTTGTAGTCCAGTTCATTAACCACTGAGCTATCGCGGCTCCCTCTGTAATCTATGGTTATGCTAATATACCTAAGTTGATGTGATTTAATCATCTATTACAAATTATGGTTTCCTTATAGAAACGTATTTCCATTCCTGTTAGAATATTACCCCAAAATAAATATTTCGTATTTGCGTGAGTGTTTTCTCTTCCTATTTTCAAACTCGATTTATCTTCCACTCTTGTTAATTAAACAGAAAATAATTCAGTGGTCTGAGTCGATCTAAAAATATCAATCACAGTCTGAGTTGACCTTTCCTTCTGTCTTACTGTCTGATAGATTATATCTGTCTTTCAGTGTGTTTCGCTGTAAATATCAATTGTTTGTCTTTACTGCATTCTTCTTGCAATCATTCATTCGGATTGCTCGATCACCTATACTTTCACACACACATACAAGCTGTACGGTTTTTTATCCTTTCTTTCTTTCTTTCTTTCTTTCTTTCTTTCTTTCTTTCTTTCTTTCTTTCTTTCTTTCTTTCTTTCTTTCTTTCTTTCTTTCTTTCTTTCTTTTTTCCCCTACATAAATACATAATCTTGTTATCACAACAAATGACATTTGTATATAATAATAATAATAATAATCAAGTACCATGACTGCTGGCGTAGGTGATCATGCCTCTTCACAACTTTCGATCTCGACAAAGATGATGGTCAGATGGGTTAGTGGAGGCTATTGTGTATTTTTTTAAAGAGGTTTTATTTTTGTCTATGGAGTTTCTCTGGTAGCTGATTCTACTAATGTTTGACAAACACACTCGGTCACAGAATGAACATGGAGTGTTGCAATATTGCCCTGTTGCCTATTTAATTCTTTGTCTATGAGGGTTGTTATTCTAATTTGTCTTTGTTTCGGTGTGTTACCTTTAACAAGTCCAGGGAAACTTACGTTCCTTGTGCCAAGTTTAAACATTGGTGTTTTCTTCCTCATTTCACTTTGCCTACTCTGCCTGGGCACGGAATATGGAGATAGTGCTTTACCCAGTCGCACTATCCCCCTCTCGACTTCGTTTCAAGGATTTCTGAAGGAGGGACAAAGTCCATACGTTCGGAATTGAAAGAAGGTGCAGGGGATGCCAGAAAGACGGTTAACGCCGTCTACTGCCTTAGGGTCCCTCCCTCCGTATTTTTACTCTGGGTGTACTCCCATAACCTTCGACTCTAACTAGAAACTAGTCCACAAGGTAGTGGAGGCTTTTGTGGTCGAAGTTTCCCTTCTTCTAGACGGGTTGCCAGCCAAGGTTTGCGAGTCCCGTCTACCCGGAGCGATATCTAAAGATACGCATTGTGCGTGCGCAATATCTTATGAGAATAATTATCGTTTGTAAATGCTTGCTTGCGTTCGCCCGATGACTAAAGTATTCTAGAGTATTCCTAGACTGTAGAATTCCTCTTCGTCAACCGCCCTTAAAAGAACGTTAAGTGGACGTGTCTGCGTTGTGTTGAGGTTTGCAGTATAACTGTATTTGCGCCTTTCGGCCCAACACATCCGACTTCAGCACGACATTTTTGAGTACCGGGTTGTCTTCCCTCTTCGATGCATGCTCGCTTGGCCAGACTAGACAGGTTAGTCTGCTACTAGAGGCACCACGGAGAGGTGGAGCAGGGTCTAGATGGTTCTGGTTCACCGATCCTGGCGTAAGCCATCAGCTGTGGGTCCTGACAACTTCCAGCTCTGGTGCTGGGAGACACGCCTTCACCTCCATTTGAAAATAATATGAGAATTGTTACCGCGTGTCATATATTATTGAAATGTTTACAGTTTGTGATATCTTATTGAAATGTTTACAGTTTGTGATATCTTATTGAAATGTTTACAGTTTCTGATATCTTATTGAAATGTTTACAGTTTGTGATATCTTATGAAAATGTTTACAGTTTGTGATATCTTATTAAAATGTTTACAGTTTGTGATATCTTACTGATATGTTTACAGTTTGTGATATCTTATTGAAATGTTTACAGTTTGTGATATCTTATGAAAATGTTTACAGTTTGTGATATCTTATTGAAATGTTTACAGTTTGTGATATCTTATTGAAATGTTTACAGTTTGTGATATCTTATTGAAATGTTTACAGTTTGTGGTAACTACAGGGAATGTTTCATTTAGTGATATCTAATTGAAATGTTTACAGTTATAGATATCTTATTGAAATATTTACAGTTTGTGATATCTTATTGATATGTTTACAGTTTGTGATATCTTATTGACATGTTTACAGTTTGTGTTATCTTATTGATATGTTTACAGTTTGTGATATCTTATTGAAATGTTTACAGTTAGTGATATCTTATTGAAATGTTTACAGTTTGTGATATCTTATTGAAATGTTTACAGTTTGTGATATCTCATTGAAATGTTTACAGTTTGTGATATCTTATTGAAATGTTTACAGTTTGTGATATCTTATTAAAATGTTTACAGTTTGTGATATCTAATTAAAATGTTTACAGTTTGTGATATCTAATTAAAATGTTTACAGTTTGTGATATCTTATTGAAATGTTTACAGTTTGTGATATCTTATGAAAATGTTTACAGTTTGTGGTAACTACAGGGATTGTTTCATTTAGTGATATCTAATTGAAATGTTTACAGTTAGTGATATCTTATTGAAATGTTTACAGTTTGTGATATCTTATGAAAATGTTTACAGTTTGTGATATCTTATTGAAATGTTTACAGTTTGTGATATCTTATTGAAATGTTTACAGTTTCTGATATCTTATTGAAATGTTTACAGTTTGTGGTAACTACAGGGAATGTTTCATTTAGTGATATCTAATTGAAATGTTTACAGTTAGAGATATCTTATTGAAATGTTTACAGTGTGTGATATCTTATTGAAATGTTTACAGTTTGTGATATCTTATTGATATGTTTACAGTTTGTGATATCTTATTGAAATGTTTACAGTTTGTGATATCTTATTGAAATGTTTACAGTTTGTGGTAACTACAGGGGATGTTTCATTTAGTGATATCTTATTGAAATGTTTACAGTTTGTGGTAACTAGAGGGAATGTTTCATTTAGTGATATCTAATTGGAATGTTTACAGTTTGTGGTAACTAGAGGGAATGTTTCATTTAGTGATATCTAATTGGAATGTTTTAGCTGGAGTGATATTGTAAGGGGATGTTTACAGTTTGTGTTACCTAATGGGAATGTTTACAATGGTAGTATTTTTTAAAACGTCTACAATGTGTGTATCTTCTCTGCCGTTTGCGAGGAAGAAGAGTAGGGATAGTTGGGAAAGAGTGTTGATTGTGTGGATGATAATTTGCTGCAGCTGACCCCATTACTCTCCAGACCGGATGCTGCTCGTTTATTCCTAGTGATGACGTAACAAATGCGCACAGAGAGGACATATGGGCAGCTGGTTGATTGCATGGACCATATTTACAGATGACCCTTTCTACTCCCAACTATCTGGGTTCCCTATCACAAAGGCACAAGCCCACCTACCTCAACGATGATTGTCTCATTCACGTGGTAACAGACATTCGTCTATGCTTGATGTGTTGTAAAGTATGTGTAGGTTTTATGACTGTATCAAATGCGCTGTATGCTATATTTAGTTTCCAATATCTTGAGCTCACATATAATCTACGTTGACCATGAGCTGTGTAATGTGCTATGTATGTTAAGCACGGTTTAGTGTGGTGTAATAAGCTTTCTTTGATTGGAGCGTTAACTAAATGCGTTTGATCGAAGACTTTCCATTCGCTGCCAACAATTGTTACCAGAGTTATTTGAAATATCCAGAGCTGTAACCTTCAACTTGCTCTATCCGCATACTTCATCTTTTCAAATCAAACAACTTATATATCCTCATCTTTATCATCATCACCATCATCATCTAGTATCATGCCTGCTGTTGTAGGTAATCATGCCTCTTCACAAATTTCGATCTCGACAGTTATTTTCATTTTTGTTGTTGACTTTCTGCCGGGCCATTCTCTCAAGCTGTCTGATATCTTTTCTTTTTGCTTCCCTCTATCTCTTTACCCCTCAATTTTCCTAGTCGTCACAATATATTCCAACTGTTCCCTCTCATTACATGGCCAAAAATTTTGATTGTTTCTTCCTAATATTGGAAATTAGCTCTCTTTTTGCTTTGGCCTCTCTCAGAACATCTTCAGTACTCTTCATGGCGGTCCATGGTATTCTCAAAATTCTTCTGTGAAACCATATTTTTAGTTTCCAATGATTTTCATGTCTCTTGTCCTATTATCCACGATTCACATCCATATGTTAAGACTGGCTCTACATAACATTTAAGAACTATTTTTCTTGTTTCTATTGTCAAAAATGGATTGCACAGTATCTTCCTCATGTTTTGGAAATCTGTTTTTACCTGAGCTATTCTGCATCTCACCTCTGTTGTACAACTACCATCTGAGGCTAAACACAATGTACCCAGTTATATATAAAATAGAAGATAACATTTACTTCATTATGGTCTTTACTACTCTAGAGATCTAATCACAAGATTGCACATTGGCAGAATTTTTTTTTTTTAATGCACTTAAGTACCTGGTATATGAAAGCCTTTACTTCGTCGAGGTCAACCCATCATATTTATTTCAGAATAAATAATATGTAAATTAAGAGGTCAAAGTGGATTGCCGGAAGACGAAATTTTTTTTTCCTTTGTTGAGAATCAAACCAAATTAAAAGATAGTAAAAGGCAATTGCGGTGAGATGGAGAATGAGATAGTAACATACGAGTACATACATGTCGAACAATTGGGCCGTTTATTGTGACGCTTGTAGGTCTCTATCAGAGTAGAAGCGAAACGACTCTAAAATCAATAAGTATCTCCCTCTCCTCTCTCTCTCAGTCTTTATCAATATGTTTGTGTATTTGTGTGTGCGCTCGTGCGTGCGTGTGCGCGCGCGTTTGTGTGACTTTAATCTCAATCTACTATTTTAGTTAACCATAACAAATGTTGCTACACGTGTCAACTGCTCAGCGGTTGGTGAACTGGCATAAAAAGGACACGAGGTCAGGTTCGATCCTAATGGACGGCTTTTGGGGGCTATCTATCTATTGACCTTTCGAGCCGTAGCCGGCCCATAGGGCGTGGACCAAGATACTCTTTCTCTTATCTAAATTTTTGTTCTAGCAGTTTTCAATTCTTTTAAAGATATTTTATCAAATCTCGCCATTTGTCTCTATTCTGTGCAAGCAGCTCTATCTCGTTGATCGAGGGAGCCGATTCCTGCTGCTCTTGCCTCTCTCATCAATGTTCTTCTCAGTGTCTTTCTTGGTCTTCCTCTTTTCCTGTTACCTGTTATTTCCCACATGAGGGATTGCTTTGCTATTCGGTTATTATTTCTTCTCATCACATAAGTCTGTACGCGCAAGGAAGCGTACTACGGGCCAGACTGCACTCTCAAATGTCCTGACCACTGTTTCAACGACACCTGTGAACAGTCAACCGGGGTCTGTTCATGCAAGGGAACGTTCTACGGGTCAGACTGCACTCTCAAATCTCCGTACAACTGTTTGGACGATATCTGTTAAAAGTTCATGGGGGCCGGCGTCTCGTATGTCGATGATTCCCACGCTAAGAAGAGTCTGCCGACTACAACAAACCCAAGCATATGGATACCTTAATGTGTACTGGATATTTTCTTTCTGTGCTGGACATGGTTCATTTCTTGGTGTGTTTCATTGCTAGCCAAGGCTCATATCTTGGCTTGTGTGTGTGTGTGTGTGTGTGTGTGCTGGCCATGGCTCATATCTTGGTGTGTGTCATGTTAGTCATATCTCATATCTTGGAGTGTCCGTGTTAATCATGTCTCATATCTTTAAGTGTGTATGTGTTTAGTCATATCTCATATCTTAGTGTGTATCTGTGTTAGTCATGTGTCATATCTTTGTGTGGGCATGTTTAGGCTAGTGATATCTCATATCTCTGTGTGTATGTTTATGTTAGTCATATCTCATATCTTTGTGTGTGCCTGTCTGTGTATGTCACATCTCATATCATTGTGTTTGCATGGCTATGCTAGTCACATCTCATATCATTGTGTGTGCCTATCTATGTTGGTCATATCTCATATCTTTGTGTGCATGTCCATGCTAGACATGTGTAATTTCTTTGTGGGTGCATGTCTATGTCAGTCATATCTCATATCTTTATGTGCATTTTTATGTTAGTCATGTGTCATATATCTTGATGTATGTCAGTGTTAGTCATGCCTCGTATCGCTATGTGCATGTCTGTGTTTGTCACATCTCACATCTTTGTGTGTGCATGTCTGTGTTAGTCACCTCTAGTGACTCGGGCAGATGGTGCTCGTAAACCTGGGAGGGCCGACCATCTAAGGGCAGAATCCCCCTACACAAAAGATCACATGCTGCCTTGCAGGAAGATTGGGGACAATCAAAGGCTAGGGAAAGCAAACCTGAATAAAATGCTGGCTGAAATCGGATGCACTGGCCACTGGCGCAGAACACAGTGCAACGTTTTTAACGGGTGTTCAATCAGAGTGGATCTGGCAGACTCTAATTGTGATGTTCTGTTGTAACACACCTAACCTGACAGCTGAGTTCATGTGAGGAGCTGGAATCCTACTCTGATTGGGTCCTGATCGCAGAGAGAAAGAGAGAGAGAGATAAGACCATCGTCTTTTCTTTATTACTGAAGATATTAGTGGTTGATAGGCGATTTCTCTAATTTCCTCGTTTGTTTTGAATTCGTTCCACGCTATACCAAGTATTTTCCTTAGACATTTATTTCCGAATACGTTCAACTTTGTTTCTATGTCTCTTGTTGTTTTCCAGCTCTCACACGCATACGCAAGGGTTGATAGTACATTCTGTATCAGGTCTACGTTTCATTAACAAAGTAGTTTTTACGATCGCGGCTTGTTAAACCTCTGACCAACGGTTCTATATTTTGGGTTCACCCAGCCTTAAATGGGTACCAGATTTTTTTTCTGGGAAAGTAAAGTGGCACAGGCGTAATACCGACCACATTACCCCAAAAATCATGTGCTGAAGGTCTATGAAAATTATAGTCATTAACACCATATTCCCTATACGCCACATGACGAGACGGGACTCTTTACTTACTTCACATGTAAACTGCAATGTCCTGAGGGAACTACATTTTACTCATTATTGAGACTGATATTTTATTGCAGTGGTTCAAATTTGTGACACTGGGCAAAATATGAATGTTCTAGAGCATTTAATATTTATGCTACTTGTGTGTGCATGGCTATGTAAGTCACATCTCATATCTTTGTGTGTGAATGCCTATGGTAGTCATATCTTATATCTTTGTGTGTATGTCTATGTTAGGTATGTGTCATATTTTTGTGTGTGCATGTCTATGTCAGTCATATCTCATATCTTTATGTGCATGTCTATGTTAGTCATGTGTCATATATCTTGATGTGTGTCGGTGTTAGTCATGTCTCGTATCGCTGTGTACATGTCTGTGTTATTCACATCTCATACCTTTGTGTGTGCATGTCTGTGTTAGTCACCTCTAGTGACTCAGGCAGATGGTGCTCGTAAACCTTGGAGGGCCGACCATCTAAGGGCAGAATCCCCCTACAGAAAAGACAATCTGCTGCCTTGCAGGAAGATTGGGGACAATCAAAGGCTAAGGAAAGCAAACCTGAATAAAATGCTGGCTGAAATCGGATGCACTGGGCCTCTGGCGCAGAACACAGTGCAACGTATTAACGGGTCTTCAGTCACAGTGGATTTGGCAGACTCTAAATGTCTGTCTGTGGGGGCGATCAACACTCTTAAATTGACAGCTGACTTCATGTGAGTGTCTGGAATCCTACTCTGAGTGAGTCCTGATCGCAGAGAGAGAGAGAGAGAGAGAGAGAGAGAGAGAGAGAGAGAGTAAGAGAGATATTTATGCTGTTGACATTGTAGTTCAAGTACTAAATCTAAAAGTGAGTCAATATTTCAAAAGTGGACAAATTTGAGTTTTTCTGGTGTAAAGTCATAGTTTACCCACAGACATTGTAAGCTATACATCGTATACTCAAGTCACGGTTCACAACTGGCAACATTTATCAAGACTACTAAAATATTATTTAAACAACTGTTGTGGTGCGTGTGAGTAATATTTCTATGACCTCTCAAAGTTTTGTTTGTATGTTGTCCAGATGTCCAGAAACACCGACAAAAAAAAAACACAATTTCTCCTACTCTCTCTCTCTCTCTCTCTCTCTCTCTCTCTCTCTCTCTCTGCGATCAGGACTCAATCAGAGCAGTACTCCAGACTCTCGCACGAAGACAGCTGTCTGTTTAAGCCTGTTAGATCCACTCCCATTAAATACCTGTTAAAACGTTGCACTGTGTTCTGCGCCAGTGGCCCAGTGCATCCGATTTCAGCCAGCATTTTGTTCAGGTTTGCTTTCTTTAGCCTTTGATTGTCCCCAATCTTCCTGCAAGGCAGCAGATGATCTTTTCTGTAGGGGGATTCTGCCCTTAGATGGTCGGCCTTCCCAGGTTTACGAGCACCATCTGCCTGAGTCACTAGAGGTGACTAACACAGACATGCGACTTGGAATATGAGGAAACTGCAACAAGGAACACTTTTCATGCATAGCCTTCAATTGTTCCCACCGCCTATCCCCATATACCGGTAAGTCACGTCCTCTTGAAAATGATGATCGTCGTAGCACTTGATGATGTTAGGCCATCGTTGATGACTCCAATTCCGAACATATAGACACACAGTCAGTCGTCAAATTTTACCCGTCGCACATCAAACAGCAGACCGTAAGATTTTCGCACGGCCGGTTTAGGGAACCATTACGATGACGTAGCACACAACAATGTCGCCGAACAAATAATCTCGATCCCTTTAATAATTTCTCCTACTGACTTCTGTTATCAAAGACTGATTTTGTAACATAAAAACTTGCCTGCGACAGGATCAGGCCAGGGAGTGAAAATACTTACAGCCGCGTCATGATTTACTTGTTCCTTGTTGGAACATGTTTCCAATGACAGCTGTTCCAGACTTGTGACTCTATTATCAGCGAGCCTGACGTTGTATATTAAGATCACCGACTGATACCCGACTATGTCTTTAATGAATCTAGGTTCCATCTCAGCATAGGGATTAAATAACTCAGGCCAAAGTACGCAACCCTAAAGATAATATTTTTAGTTTTCTACGATTCTGATTATTTCTGGATATATTAGCATTGTTAGCATTCTTGGTATAGTTAATAAAAAGAAGTATTGCCTTCTGTGGCTCATTTCACTAGCATTCTTTGTACGCACTTGCGCGTGCAATTACAATCATTTTATTATCACATATATCTGATTATCATCACCAAGTGCCAAGCCTGCTGGTGTAGGTGATCATGTCTCTCCACAACTCTCGATCTCGACAGTTATTTATCATTTCTGTTGTTGACCTTCTGCAAAGCCATTCTCTTAAGCTGTCTGGTATCTTTTCTCTTTGCTTTCCTCTGTCTCTTCGTCCTTCGCTTTTCTCAATATATTCCAGTTGTTCTCTTCACATTACATGGCCAAAAAATGATGATTGTTTCTTCCTAATATTGGAAATTAGCTCTCTTTTTGCTTTGGCCTCTTTCAGAACGTTTTCATTACTTTTCTTAGCTGTCCATGTTATTCTCAACATTCCTCTGTAAAAACCACATTTATACAGCCTCCAGTGATTTTCTTGTCTGTTGTCCTACTGTCCATGATCCATATGTTAAGACTGGCTCTACACAACATTTAAGAGACTCTTTTTTTCTTGTTTCTATTGTCAAAAGTGGATTGCACAGTATCTTTCTCATTTTGTGGAAAGATGCTTTTGCCTGAGCCATTCTGTATCTGACCTTTGTTGTACATCTACCATCTCACCTTTGTTGTACATCTACCATCTCACCTTTGTTGTACATCTACCATCTCACCTTTGTTGTACATCTACCATCTCACCTTTGTTGTACATCTACCATCTCACCTTTGTTGTACATCTACCATCTCACCTTTGTTGTACATCTACCATCTCACCTTTGTTGTACATCTACCATCTCACCTCCGTCGTACATCTACCATCTCACCTCCGTTGTACATCTACCATCTCACCTTTGTTGTACATCTACCATCTCACCTCCGTTGTACATCTACCATCTCACCTCTGTTGTACATCTACCATCTCACCTCTGTTGTACATCTTCCATCTCACCACCGTTGTACATCTTCCATCTCACCACCGTTGTACATCTACCATCTCACCTCTGTTGTACATCTTCCATCTCACCACCGTTGTACATCTACCATCTCACCTCCGTTGTACATCTACCATCTCACCACCGTTGTACATCTATCATCTCACCTCTGTTGTACATCTACCATCTCACCACCGTTGTACATCTATCATCTCACCTCTGTTGTACATCTATCATCTCACCACCGTTGTACATCTTCCATCTCACCACCGTTGTACATCTATCATCTCACCTCTGTTGTACATCTACCATCTCACCACCGTTGTACATCTATCATCTCACCTCTGTTGTACATCTACCATCTCACCACCGTTGTACATCTATCATCTCACCTCTGTTGTACATCTACCATCTCACCACCGTTGTACATCCATCATCTCACCTCTGTTGTACATCTACCATCTCACCACCGTTGTACATCTACCATCTCACCTCTGTTGTACATCTTCCATCTCACCACCGTTGTACATCTATCATCTCACCTCTATTGTACATCTACCATCTCACCACCGTTGTACATCTATCATCTCACCTCTGTTGTACATCTACCATCTCACCACCGTTGTACATCTATCATCTCACCTCTGTTGTACATCTACCATCTCACCACCGTTGTACATCTATCATCTCACCTCTGTTGTACATCTACCATCTCACCACCGTTGTACATCTTCCATCTCACCACCGTTGTACATCTATCATCTCACCTCTGTTGTACATCTACCATCTCACCACCGTTGTACATCTATCATCTCACCTCTGTTGTACATCTACCATCTCACCACCGTTGTACATCTATCATCTCACCTCTGTTGTACATCTACCATCTCACCTTTGTTGTACATCTACCATCTCACCTTTGTTGTACATCTACCATCTCACCTCCGTTGTACATCTACCATCTCACCTTTGTTGTACATCTACCATCTCACCTTTGTTGTACATCTACCATCTCACCTTTGTTGTACATCTACCATCTCACCACCGTTGTACATCTTCCATCTGAGGTTAACATTGTTCCAAGATATTTGAATTCATTTACCTGTTTTAATATTGTTGCACCTGTCTTTACTGTACATTAAGGTGATGCCTTTCTCCTGCTTGCTACCATTACTTATATCTTTGTGCTATTGAGGCTGAGTCCTTATCTAATCGTATATTAAGTTTTAAAACTGAAACTGTCAACTTCTCTCTTTCTTGAGCGAGAGTTTTACTCGTTTTTGGAAAAAAATATACACCCACGGCCGACCAGGCCGCTGGTAGAAATGGGTACCAGAGTTGTAGTACTCGGGGAATGTGATGAATGTCGTCTCACATCGTGAGTCTCGATGCTTGAAGCGACACTATCCAGAAGTCTTCGAACACTTCTGGATAGTCGGCCGAGCACATATGGGTGAAAACTCGGGTGCTAAGACGCCAATTCAAGTCTCGTACTTGACCTTGACCTTTATTCAACTTGCTCGTCTGTTCTATCGACCGTTTACTGATCTGAATCTCCCTGACTCCCATCAGCTGTATATTTGCCGATCTATGAAAATTGCTTTTTTACCATCTGCTAACTATCTGCTCAGTTTTGTTTGTTTTTTTTTCATTATACTCTAACTATTAGACTAGCTATGTCTTCGTAGGAACTCAAACATAAGCTGGGAAGAGTTACTGAGTTATTGAGTTATTGAGTTATTTGCGGATCATCATCATTGCACTCTGAACATGTCCATAGGTGTTCAGATTCCTTCCTCAGCAAGTCCCGCAGTGTCCAACGACTGACGACTCCAGTTCTATGTTGGTTGATAAGTCTTCTTACACGCCCACTAAGTTTCTAATTTCTGTCTGTACCCATCTTAACTCCCATCTCTTTCATTCGAAGGAGTGACGTGGATTTGTGGTTGTCGAAGTCCTGTGCTCTTCCCACATCTCGAAGGGCATTGATGATGTCCGCCCGATCCGTTGGTCAATTGACGTCCTCAACGACAGCGCAGCTAGCCAACCTGTCCGCTCTTTCATTTCCCCGTACACACGCATATCCAAGGACATAGACAAAGGTGACCTTACGTATTTTTGACTACTGCAATGACTCTAACCATTGCATGAGTACAGAGCCCGCCTTCACTTTTTTTATCATGCTCATCGAATCACTCAGTATACATGCGTGGGTGTAGTCTTGTGACTCTAACCAGTCGAATGCCTTGGTCACTGCTGTCACCTCCATGGTCATACTACTCGTGGTCATGACGTATGCACCACAGTCTTCTTTAACTAGTATGCCTGCCGAACGTGCTGTAAATGCCCATGCACTTCTATAGTGTCTCGTATTACAGTTCCGTCTGTATAGATGACTGCATCTTTCTCATCGGTGTTATCCCAGATGAGACTGTTGACCTCCGCATTGACCACGACTGAGTTCTGTTCCCTACTTTTCCTGTCGAGTGTGACAATACACGAGAAAATCCCCTTGAATGACGTAGGCACAGGTCCACTCTCCGCCAACGTTGATACTGGTAAGCCCACCGACCTGTTTGATGGCATCTTCCGCTCGGCCCACCCATGATTTGCCTCTTTTTAGCTTGCCACCTTTCCCTGTGTTGAGCACGTGGTGCAATGAATGCTCTTTGTCTGCACTAATATTCAGGTATCCTCGTGCTCTCCAGATCTTGATTCTGTCATCCATGGTTGGAAAGTCAAGAAGATACCTCATTGCTACCTAGGGAGTGTCCCTCGTACACCCTAAGATAATGCGCATGTCCTCATTCTGTATTTTCTGCAGCCTGTCAATTTGAGTCGTACTGACAGTAAGAATTGCCAGGGCATACTCGATTGGTGCGAGGACTAATCCCTGGATCAGAAGGTTAAGTAGCCTCTGCTCAATGTAGGCAGCTCTCATGACCTTCAAGGCGGCTAATCCTTTGCGGGATTTTGTTATCACATGGTCAACGTGGTCCTGAAAACACAGGCTGCGATCAAACCTAACTCCGAGGTATGTCATCAACTTGTCCCTGGTCACCTCATCAGCTCCCATTCGTACTACCGGTGTGGTCGTATTAACGATATGATTGTTAAGGGAGAACCATGAAACTGATGCTTTATTAGGATTAACCAAGGCACCTGAAACTCCACACCAGGAAGAAATGCGATCGAGTTCGTCTTGCATTGTGGAGACAAACACTTCTTCCCGTCTGTCACTGCCCTGTCGATATACCAGAATATCATCAGCAAAAGTCATAATTCTTCCTCTCCCATCCAGCTGTTGTTCCGTGATCGTTATTGTGTACACGTTAAATAGAACTGGTGACAATGGTGAGCCTTGTGGCAGTCCTGAACAAATGGATGTTGGCTCGGAAGACCAACTTCCACATCTGAGTATCACCTTCCTCTGAAACAGTGCCCCGGCGATCCATCTAATGAGGAAGGGGTGCACCGCCAGTTTGAGGAGCGTGTATATGAGGTATTCAAATGGTAACCTGTTGTATGCATCCTCCAGATCTACAGCAGCACATGTCACCTCTCGTCTGTGGAAGCCTTCGAAGACGTTATAGTCAAAGACTGCCGCATTGAGCCATGTCTCTTTGTTATATCTATAACCTCCGAGTGTGGGTGGGAATGCACGTTTCTGTTCAAGGTGACAGGTGAGGACATGGGCAACTATTTTCTCCAGCAGCTTGCCCGCAGTGTTCTGCATTGTGATGATTCTGTAGGCACTGATCTGAGAATGGTCCTTGTTTGGCTTCAGTAGCTGTAGTAAGTAGCTGTGTAGCCAGTCCTCCTTAATCTGGCCACTCCGAATGCTGGCATTAAACTCATTGGCCAATTTTTGCAAGTCGTCGTCAGCTAAATCGCATATATCGTCGTACAAAACACCATCTGGGCCAGGAGCAGTGTTATGTGACCTTTTAAGTGTTTGTGTGAATGCTATCAGTTGTGATTGTGAGATCTTCTTCCAGCACTACATCCTTATACAATTTTGACAGCTATCCGCGTATCCTCATTCTAACAGCCTCATTTCTTTGGTCAGTCTGCTCAATGTAGCGGGCAAGCAAGGCCCTCCATTTTTTCTCATCAGATTTGTGCCATACCTGGCCTGTGTTCTGAAAGTCTGGCATGCTTCTGTGTCTTGTTGTGTGATTTATGCTCTGATGAAGGCGCCAGAATGTGACTAGCGATTTTTCTGAGCACACTTTTTGATATAAATCATTCTATTTGGCATCCTTAGCCTGCTTTGCACATAGTTTAAAGGGCATCATTTTTTGGTCGACCTCTTCTTTCAGACGCTTCAAGAGCTCAGGTTGTGTTCTTCCATTTTTTTCAGGCTTTCTGCCATGTCTTAGCCGTTTGTCTCTTGTTCCTCAAAGCTTCCTCGACTTCTAAGTTCCAATAGGGGGGCTGCGTCCATCTCTCCTGCCTCTACGAGGGGCGCTTTGTTTCCTATGTCTGATTTTACTAATGACGTCCTGATCTGTTTTCTTGTAGTGGAATGTGTGGAGCTTTCTTTTCTGGCTTCTATTTCTGCCTTTCTCAATTAGGAGGGAAGCTGGGAATAATACATTTCAAACAAATAGATAAGAGGTGAATCGAAAAATGAATAAGTTATGAGCTTTGTATGAAGGCGGCATTGGAAAAAGATCTGCCATATGCTGAGAATGAATGGAAAAAGACTTCCCCGCTAGGCATCCATGTGGAAACTATCGGGTAAAAGATGCAGAAAACATAATAATAGACACAAAAAATGGCTACGCGGAACATTTATTGGAGGGGGCTCAACCATTAGACTAAGAAACAAACAAAACATACTCGAACTAGCAGGAAATTGTCAAACATTGAAAACTAAGACTTTCGCCGTATGTGCCGATTTTTTAAATACAAGGAAAGAGAGCTCGCGGACGACAAAGAGAGACAAATACTATAGTTCGCTTCAGATTTTTTGCCTCACTTCAAAAAACCACAGCTCAGCAACCATTTGTGCTACAGTGCTGATATTTTGCATGTAACCTACTGAATCTCATAACGTAATAGAAAAAATAAATTCATTGCAAACAAACTGCTGGTTTTTCTTGTGTGCTTGCTTACCAGGAGGATAAAAGTATGATTAAACTTGGGCACATTTGAATCAAAATTTAAGAGTATTTACCCCTTCCATATCACTTCAAGAATGATTTAAACATCTTCATTTGGGAATTTCCTTTATATGTTGGTGGGTAAAGGCACCGGTTTACACTATTGAATTGCAAATGTCAGATTTTTGTCAATATTTGCACATATGTGTAGCAAATTTCTCTTATATTCGGTGCGCAATTCTGGTTTTGCACTTACTGGATTAAAATTGTCAACTTTTTGTATCACGTCATTAGTATAACGTCACCAAAAATACAAAATCAAATTATTTACATAGGCGTGTTTTGTGAGTTGTGCCCTTAACAATGAGTTTAAAGTTGAAATTTGTTACTGAACAAAATATTACAAAGAAATTATATTTATATTTTTGTAGAGAGGCAAAACGAGGGAGTCTATATCACAGCATATCAAATCCTGAAAAGAGAACGATGCACGTGTTAGGTTTAAGTAAACGGTCGTTTCATAGATCAGTGAAAAATGTTCAATGTGAATGTTCAAGGAAAGAAAGAAGTCGAGGAAGAAAACATTTGTTAGACAGTTTTGACAGAGAACTTGTCCGCAGAGAGATTTGTAAAATGTTTGACTTAGGGGAAGAAGTTACCATAAGGAAACTTAAGATTTGGCTTAAAAAGAACACCAGTATTGATGTATCAAAAACTACACTATGGAGAAGTGTGCGGAGTTTAGGCTTCACTTTTAGAAAATATTCTTGTGGAAGAAACATCATTTGCGAGAAACCTCATTTAGTAGATGCAAGAAGCAAATATTTACGTGAAGTTAGACAAATGCGTAATGAAGATTATGACATTGTGTACTTGGACGAAACATGGATTAATGCCCACCACACAAATGAAAAAGAATGGCAGTCATTAGATGGGACTATTAAAAGGTATGTACCTAGCAGCAAAGGAAAGCGCCTTATAGTGGCACATGCTGGGAGCAAAAATAATGGCCTGGTGGAGAATGCTGAACTTGTTTTTATTGCAAAGTCAACTGATAACCAGGATTATCATTCAGAGATGAACAGTCATATGTTCAGAGATTGGATTAAAGACACTCTTTTGCCTTTATTAGATCGACCATCTTGTTTGATCATGGATAATGCATCTTACCATTAACAAAGTGGCACAAGAAGATAAAGTTCCAACATCATCAAGCACTAAAGCTGAAATAAAGACATGGCTGGCTGACAAGGGAACAAATACCATTTAACGATATGTATCTCAAGCCTGAATTACTTTCACTTGTAAAACAGATACAACGGCCAAAGATATTTCAAATAGATAAATTAATTGAAGAACATGGTCATAGATGTTTGAGGCTGCCTCCATATCACTCACACCTAAATCCTATTGAATTAGTTTGGGCAAAGATCAAAGGGCAAGTAGCATCCGAAAATAAAACTTTCAAATTATCTGATGTTAAAGAGCTTACCAATGTTGCTATTTCAAACATAGACAAAGATTATTGGGCTAGTTGTGAAGACCATGTTATGGTCGAGGAAGATAAGTATTGGAGAAACGATGGTCTGTGGGTTATTCAACCAAAAATGGTAATACGTCTATTAGATTCGGCAGATTCTGAATAAAACTCATTTGTTTGAACTTACTGAAGTGACTTTGTTGGAGTTGGAAACTCTGGATACGGACCACTTCAGGAACTGTTTTTTTAGTGAGTTGACGATGTATTCTGTGTTCTTAAAATAAATAATTTCTATTCGGTGAATGTTCGGCCTATTTTGATTTGATTCAATATTAGTTGTATAATTAAAAGAGCCCAATCCAAATGGGTAGCATGTTGTGAAAAAGTGCAATTGTGGCGGTTTATTCCCCTATACACCTTCAGGCATGACAGGAACACTTACTTACTTACTCTCTTATTATAAAGTAATAATGTCCCTTATATAAAAATAAAAGTTACGCCTTTTCCTCTAAAAAGTGTAAAAGATCTTCATTTACCGTACATTCTGTTTTTTGTGTCAAAATAAATACAAATATGAAGGAGATCAAAGGAAGTTGCCGCTTTGAGGAAACGGTAACACATACGATAATTTAAATGATAAATTCGTTACGTCATTGAAAATCTAAGGTCGCATGCAAAAAATCATGGTATTCTATCAGACGGTTTTCGAGATATTACTGGAATTAGGGAGGCAAACAATCTGAAACAAACTATAGATATATAGCTTGGTGTCACGGCATGGCAAACAGTTAACAACAGAACTGATACGATGTACTGTAGATAGAAGATTGTGGAAGGACATGATCGCCTACGCCAACCACTGTGACACAATATGATGATGATGATGATCTCTTTAACTCCTTTACTTTATATGTCGCCTTATCTCTTTAACTCCTTTACTTTATATGTCGCCTGATCTCTATAACTCCTTTACTTTATATGTCGCCTGATCTCTTTAACTCCTTTACTTTATATGTCGCCTGATCTCTTTAACTCCTTTACTTTATATGTCGCCTGATCTCTTTAACTCCTTTACTTTATATGTCGCCTGATCTCTATAACTCCTTTACTTTATATGTCGCCTGATCTCTTTAACTCCTTTACTTTATATGTCGCCTGATCTCTTTAACTCCTTTACTTTATATGTCGCCTGATCTCTTTAACTCCTTTACTTTATATGTCGCCTGATCTCTTTAACTCCTTTACTTTATATGTCGCCTGATCTCTTTAACTCCTTTACTTTATATGTCGCCTGATCTCTTTAACTCCTTTACTTTATATGTCGCCTGATCTCTTTAACTCCTTTACTTTATATGTCGCCTGATCTCTTTAACTCCTTTACTTTATATGTCGCCTGATCTCTTTAACTCCTTTACTTTATAATTTGCCGGATCTCTTTAACTCCTTTACTTTATAATTTGCCGGATCTCTTTAACTCCTTTACGTTATAATTTGCCGGATCTCTTTAACTCCTTTACTTTATAATTTGCCGGATCTCTTTAATTCCTTTACTTTATGAGACACCTAATTTTTAAAAATATGCATTTCCTCTGTATGTTGTCTGAACTCTTTGATTCCTTGCTTGATGCAATCTTTATAAATCTCTTTAACTCCTGAACAGAGCTCCTGACTATTGTAAAGTATATGTCTCAATATTGGAATGTCCCATTATCTTGGTTTACAACAAGTGCAACATTTTATTTTTAAGTCCATTTACAAGTGAACCATTTTATTTTTAGCTTCAGATAACAACAGGAGTATCAATGTATCTTTAACTTGATTTACATCAAGTGCACTATTGTATCTTTAACTTCATTTGCACTAAGTGCACCATTTTATCTTTAACTTGATTTACATCAAGTGCACTATTGTATCTTTAACTTGACTTACAAGCATAACTTTGTATCTTTAACTTGATTTACAAGTACAACAGAGTATCTTTAACTTGATTTACAAGTACAGCATTGTATCTTTAACTTGATTTACAAGTACAACATTGTATCTTTAACTTGATTTACAAGTACAGCATTGTATCTTTAACTTGATTTACAAGTACAGCATTGTATTTTTAACTTGATTTACAAGTACAACAGAGTATCTTTAACTTGATTTACAAGTACAGCATTGTATCTTTAACTTGATTTACAAGTACAACATTGTATCTTTAACTTGATTTACAAGTACAGCATTGTATTTTTAACTTGATTTACAAGTACAACATTGTATCTTTAACTTGATTTACAAGTACAGCATTGTATCTTAAACTTGATTTACAAGTACAGCATTGTATCTTTAACTTGATTTACAAGTACAGCATTGTATCTTTAACTTGATTTACAAGTACAACAGAGTATCTTTAACTTGATTTACAAGTACAGCATTGTATCTTTAACTTGATTTACAAGTACAACATTGTATCTTTAACTTGATTTACAAGTACAACATTGTATCTTTAACTTGATTTACAAGTACAGCATTGTATTTTTAACTTGATTTACAAGTCGTTGTATCTTTAACTTGATTTACAAGTACAGCATTGTATCTTTAACTTCATTTACAAGTACAGGATTGTATCTTTAACAATTATTGATTTACACATACAACATTTCATAGTTAACTCGATTTTCATTTGCACCATTTTAAATTTAACTTCATTTACAAGTACACCAGTGTATCTTTACCTTGATTTACACATTGACAAATTTCACTCGTAATTAGAAATGCGTTTATTTATAAAATTCCCACTCGTGGACACTAGGCAGTTCACAGTTTGAAGCAAAGCAATTCTGCGAAAAACGTAAATTAATCCCTGAGGCAAAGAGCTAGGTATTGTTCAGACTTGTTCTAATTTCAAATCTTGAAACCTCAAAATCGCATTCTAAATTATTTCTGACATTGATTAAACATTGCTCATTGATTGATTTTAGCATTTCCCGCTAACTGGATCCTGGCAATATTTCAATGTCTCCTATTAAAGTTGTAAACTTGTCAACTCTTTCCTTAATGTAGACTCCTGCTGGCTTGCAGTTATAAGGGCATCACACATTCCTTCAGGTTTAACACTTCAATATATTTGTATTGTTCCTATCGGATCGTATTGCATGCAACATGCGCATCAGTTTAGTTAAGATCATGGTTAACTTTGCCGGGTCCATCAATTTGAGGTTGGGAGTTGAGACATCTTCAAGGGTGCTGTAGCTTTGTGTTGAGGGAGTTGTAGCGGTCTGTTGAGGGAGTTGTATAGACGTGTTGAGGGAGCTGTAAAAGTGTGTTGAGAGAATTGTAGCGGTGTCTTCAAGGGTACTGTAGCGTTGTGTTGAGGGAGTTGTAGCGGTGTCTTCAATGATACTGTAGCGTTGTGTTCAGGGAGCTGTAATATTCTGTTGAAGGAGCTGTAGCGTTATGTTGAGGAAGCTGTAGCGGTGTGTTGAGGAAGCTGTAGCGTCATGTTGAGGAAGCTGTAGCGGTGTGTTGAGGAAGCTGTAGCGGTGTGTTGAGAAAGCTGTAGCGTTATGTTGAGGAAGCTGTAGCGGTGTGTTGAGGAAGCTGTAGCGTTATGTTGAGGAAGCTGTAGCGGTGTGTTGAGGAAGCTGTAGCGGTGTGTTGAGGAAGCTGTAGCGTTATGTTGAGGAAGCTGTAGCGGTGTGTTGAGGAAGCTGTAGCGGTGTGTTGAGGAAGCTGTAGCGTTATGTTGAGGGAGCTGTAGGGTTGTGTTGCGGGAGCTTTAGTGTTGCGATGAGGGAGCTGTAGGGTTGTGTTGAGGGAGGTGTTGGGTTGTGTCGATGGAGCTTTTGGGTTGTGTTGACTTAGCTGTACTATTGCGTTGAGGGAGCTGTTTTTCTGTGTTGACTTAGCTGTACTATTGCGTTGAGGGAGCTGTTTTTCTGTGTTGACTTAGCTGTACTATTGCGTTGAGGGAGCTGTTTTTCTGTGTTGACTTAGCTGTACTATTGCGTTGAGGGAGCTGTTTTTCTGTGTTGACTTAGCTGTACTATTGCGTTGAGGGAGCTGTTTTTCTGTGTTGACTTAGCTGTACTATTGCGTTGAGGGAGCTGTTTTTCTGTGTTGACTTAGCTGTACTATTGCGTTGAGGGAGCTGTTTTTCTGTGTTGACTTAGCTGTACTATTGCGTTGAGGGAGCTGTTTTTCTGTGTTGACTTAGCTGTACTATTGCGTTGAGGGAGCTGTTTTTCTGTGTTGAGTTAGCTGTACTATTGCGTTGAGGGAGCTGTTTTTCTGTGTTGACTTAGCTGTACTATTGCGTTGAGGGAGCTGTTTTTCTGTGTTGAGTTAGCTGTACTATTGCGTTGAGGGAGCTGTTTTTCTGTGTTGAGTTAGCTGTACTATTGCGTTGAGGGAGCTGTTTTTCTGTGTTGAGTTAGCTGTAATGTAGCTGTTTTTCTGTGTTGAGTTAGCTGTAGTGTAGCGTTGGGGGAGCTGTTGGGTTGTGTTGAGGGAGCTGTTGGGGTGCTTTGAGAGCGATGTAGCGGTGTGTTGAAAGCGGTGTTTTTAGAGTGTGACATTGTGTTGAGATTAAACAGTTTGGATCATATTGGACAAAGAGTGACAGGCAGCAAGTGACTCCAGCATCTGCTGGAGTGATAGATAGGGAAACGTGATGTTCACAAACAATGTAATCGTTGTGGTCTCCACTAGAGTACAGACAATACAAGTGATTGGTGAATCGTCACAACCTTGATCCACTTTGGCAGCCCGACATGATTCAAAGCTGACTGCTTGAGTCAAGGTCAACGAAACAACAACACTCGATCGAGACCTACCCTACCTCCACGCAGTCCTTCTGAAAACAGACTACACAGTCTGACCAAGTGATTTGGATCGAAGAAGGAAGGCAACCTCATGCCCAAAAATGCCTTGCTGACGTCGGATATGATTGGCCGAGAGCGCAAATAACACAACTTATTGTAAAGCACAGAATAACGCATTTACGCTTATAAGCGTTGTTTTCAGGACGGACGTTGAGGTAGAGAAGTCTCCAGGTGAACGACAGGTAAAAACATAATTTCAGCGATAAATATTTTATTTACTTCTAAGTTGATGTCAAAGTAGATAGATCCATGTTTCACGGCCATATAATAGGACTGATGTATTGATATCAGAGTTGAAAATTGTTTATTGTTGTACGTAATCTAATTTCTTTGGATTTCTATGTTTCCTCCAGTGCAATGAAGTCTCTTCTTGCTTTATGCTTGTATCCTTATTTTTGTACCATTCCCTGTTCCTCCTTCTTTGTCAATATTACTGCATAGGTAGATACATGTATATGATTTTAAGTCTATTAGAGGTATTTCTGCTAGTCATTATTTGTTATTTCAAACTGCGTTAATTTTTTTCATGTTGGTCTTATCTCTATTTATTTGTAGTCCACCTGTGTTAAAGGGAGCTGTGATAGCTCAGTGGGTAGTGAACTGGATTACACAGGACAAGGGGTAGGTTCGATCTCAACCGAAGGCTTCCGGGTTCACCCAGCCTTAAATGGGTACCAGATTTTTTTCTGGGAAAGTAAAGCGGCACGGGGGTTAAACCGACCACATTACTCCAAAAATCATGTGCCGAAGGTCTGTAAAATTGATGGTCACTAACACCATATTCCCTGTACGCCACTTGGCGTGACGGGTCACTAACACCATATTCCCTATACGCCACTTGGCGTGACGGGTCACTAACACCATATTCCCTGTACGCCACTTGGCGTGACGGGTCACTAACACCATATTCCCTGTACGCCACTTGGCGTGACGGGTCACTAACACCATATTCCCTGTACGCCACTTGGCGTGACGGGTCACTAACACCATATTCCCTGTACGCCACTTGGCGTGACGGGTCACTAACACCATATTCCCTGTACGCCACTTGGCGTGACGGGTCACTAACACCATATTCCCTGTACGCCACTTGGCGTGACGGGTCACTAACACCATATTCCCTGTACGCCACTTGGCGTGACGGGTCACTAACACCATATTCCCTGTACGCCACTTGGCGTGACGGGTCACTAACACCATATTCCCTGTACGCCACTTGGCGTGACGGGTCACTAACACCATATTCCCTGTACGCCACTTGGCGTGACGGGTCACTAACACCATATTCCCTGTACGCCACTTGGCGTGACGGGTCACTAACACCATATTCCCTGTACGCCACTTAGCCTGACGGGGGCACTTGACTTTGTCTGTTTTTACTACCTGTGTTAAGCTCCTGTTAAGTATGCTCATTTTGTTTAACATTTGTTTATGATGATGTGAAATGAGAGCAAAGTCTAGGTCATCAAATTGTTTGATTAGAGCCCACTAGATTTCATTTCTGATTTTCTGTGTTATTGTCCTTATACAAACTTGATAGCCGGTAGAAGGAGACATGGAGATGGCAGACAATCCTGCCTTACTCCGGTTCTTATTTCAAATGCTTATGTAAGCTGCCTTTCGTGCACCACACTACACTTCATTATTCTGACCTTGTTTTTACCAGGTTAATAAACTTTATGGGGATTCCGTAATGACTCAGCAACTTCCAAAGCATTCCTCTGTCTAAACTGTCAAATGCCTTTTCGTATTATAGGAATCCAATATAAAGTGGGGACGGAACTGTAGTTCTAAACTTTGTTCAACTATTATACGTAAGGTAGTTATCTGATCAGTGCATGATCTGTTTTTTCCTAAAACCTGCTTGTTCATCTCTCAAACGTTTCTCTATGTCCTCTTTTAGTCTCCCCACAATGATTCTGATTAGTCATGTTAATGATGGCAGCATAATTCCCCTATAATTTGTGCACTCTTGTAAATTTTCGTCTTTGGTAATTTAATAATTTAACCTTCTTTCCAGTCATTAGATAGTTCTTCCATATCTAATCTAGTGGTTTCTGTAACATCTTGGTAGAGGGTATCTGCTTTGATGACTACTGAAACAATTCAATCTGATCCTGTGTCTTTCCGATGTTTTAATAGCTTGATGGCTTTCATTATTTCTTCATTGCTCGGCTTTCCACAGTTAACGTGTAAACCCTTCATCCGGGGTGTTATTTTGGACCGGGTCTGTTCCAGAGTTCTTCAAAGTGCTTCTTCCATCTCTTCATTTGTTTCCTTATATTACTAAACAGATTTCCTTTCTCGTCTGTAAAAAAGGTATTCATCTGTTTGTATGTTTAATTTAATGTTTTCGACCTGTGAAACATGTAGAACAACAAACATGACAACCAGGAAGATACCGACTTTTAGTAATGGATGCTTGCGCTGAATAAAATGACGAAATTACTTACTTAGAACTGAAGGTGAGTAATAGACAGGTACCCATTGACAAAGATATAAGACAATGGACGGAACTCACATTGCGAAAACCAACTACGAGTGTTACACAAGTTCTCTTCGGTATTCCAGGGGAGGAGACACAAGAGAAGGTCAAAATATACGTGGAGAAGTCAGGTGGTAAAGAGATGGAGAGGATGGGAAAGATATGGGAGGATCTTAAGAGAATGACAAGAATCAGAACAGCTTGGAAAGTGTTTCTTGAAGACTTCTTCATAAGAAGCTGAAAAGAAGAAGGAGAAGGAGAAGAAGAAGAAGAAGTAGACGAAGAAGACGAAGAAGAAAACGGGAAGTTGGATACATGTGAATTATTTTGTGTTTACCATGTGTTCTCACATGCTCAGTTTGAACACGCTACGTTCGTCTCTCACGTGTTTAAGTTCTCGATCTCGCCTGACATGAGATGGATAGAAGTATAAGCAAAATACTCCACTCCGTAAGGGATTCAAACAAGACATCTGTTGAGGGCAAGACAAGCATGTTACCTCCCAGCTAAACAAACCCCATCTACTTGTGTTTATTGATTATTTCTGATGCGAACATTTTGAAACAGAAGAGGAACGTAGGCTGCATGTCTTAAATAAAATATTTGAGAATAAAAACATGGGAGATAATTATTACCTGAATTGCATTGTCTGCCGTTTCAAGACAAGACATATCTCCAAGACGCTTTAAGGCGTAGGCTTGTGGAAAATTGTTATTAATAACTCGACATTCCCCGATGGCCCGGTTAAAGAGTTGCAATAGGGTTCAATCTGTAATTACGGACCAGCGAGAACACAGACCACAGCGTCTGGGACCCTCGTTGTCAGAGATAATCGGGAAAGTGTCATTGCTTCCTTCAATCTCAAGACGCTATAACAGCGGCACCGTAATGTGTTCCTTTGTGAATAGGACAATGGCGAGATAATGAAGTGAGAATGCTTTCGTTTTTTAATCTCCATCAATTTGGTTATCTATGTTCTAGGTTGTCCTTTTGTTATGTTATCTACCATCTGTCTAGTATTTATCTAAAAGACTATTTCTTTATTTTCTTGCTAATGTCGGTACATATATAATTTCCTTATTTCTTTATATAATTATTTGGATACCTATCTATTTGTGTATTAGTTATGTGTCTAAAGGTAACCTACCTATATATTTGAATATCTATTTGCCTAATTACGTCTATGTCTATAATGCTACTATTTCTCTAGCTATCTATTTGTCTATTTATCTACATGTATAAAAGATCTATATGCTAAAGACTATTTGGTTGACTATTTGTTTAATTATATACATCTATAATACTATATATTTCTCAATCTTTTTATTTGTCTATCTCCCCGAATGTTAATAATATCATATTTTCATTTGTATATCTATTTTAAATCTCTTTTTATTGTCTCTTTTATTAGGTTCTCTGTTTATTTAGTTATCTTTTATTTGTCTATATGCCAAGTTGTCTCTACGATTACTTATATAATTTCCTTAGTTACCTGTTTGATCATCTGTTTATTAACCTCTATCTGGACATGCCTGGAATAACAATCGGAGGTCATAATATAAATAACCTTAGGTATACTCGTGATACAGTTTTAATCGTTAAGAGTGAAAATGAGTTACAAGAGATGTTAGACATTATAGTGAAGGAAAGCAAAAATAAAGGACTCAGCATCAATAGCAAAAAGAAAGAAGTAATGGTAACAACAAAGAAAAAACATCACCGCTATGCACAATAAAGCCAAGTGGAACAATATTAAAACAGGTAAATAAATTTAAATATTTGGGAACTTTGCTAACTCTTTCGGTACGGAAGCTGATTATCAATGCAAAAGAAGAGATTTCTCAGATGGTAGATGTACATCAGAGGTGAGATGGTAGATGTACATCAGAGGTGAGATGGTAGATGTACATCAGAGGTGAGATGGTAGATGTTCATCAGAGGTGAGATGGTAGATGTACATCATAGGTGAGATAGTAGATGTTCATCAGAGGTGAGATGGTAGATGGACATCAGAGGTGAGATAGTAGATGTTCATCAGAGGTGAGATGGTAGGTGTACATCAGAGGTGAGATGGTAGATGTACATCAGAGGTGAGATGGTAGATGTACATCAGAGGTGAGATGGTAGATGTACATCAGAGGTGAGATGGTAGATGTACATTAGAGGTGAGATGGTAGATGTACATCAGAGGTGAGATGGTAGGTGTACATCAGAGGTGAGATGGTAGATGTACATCAGAGGTGAGATGGTAGATGTACATCAGAGGTGAGATGGTAGGTGTACATCAGATGTGAGATGGTAGATGTACATCAGAGGTGAGATGGTAGATGTACATCAGAGGTAAGATGGTAGGTGTACATCAGAGGTGAGATGGTGGATGTACATCAGAGGTAAGATGGTAGATGTACATTAGAGGTGAGATGGTAGATGTACATGAGAGGTGAGATGGTAGATGTACATCAGAGGTTAGATGGTAGATGTACATTAGAGGTGAGATGGTAGATGTACATCAGAGGTGAGATGGTAGATGTACATCAGAGGTAAGATGGTAGATGTACATTAGAGGTGAGATGGTAGATGTACATCAGAGGTGAGATTGTAGATGTACATTAGAGGTGAGATGGTAGATGTACATCAGAGGTTAGATGCAGAATGGCCCAAACCAAGCCAGCTTTTCAAACATTGAGAAAGATACTGTGGAATCTATTTTTGACAATAGAAACAAGAAAAAGAGCTTTTAAATGTTATGTAGAGCCGGAATAAACATATGCATGTGAACCATTTACATTAGGACATCATCATCGAGTGCCATCTCCGCAACGAAGGATGGCTACCATGAACGCCATTCTGCTCTGTCTCTTGCTTTGATGGTGCAGGTTGTCATAGGCTGATGTGTCCATCTTTTGATGTTACTCGTCCATATTAGTCTTGGTCTGCCTTTGCCTCTTTTACCTTGTATTTTCCCATCCAGGATTACTTTTAGTAGGCTGGTGTGTCTTTTAACATGGCCCAAAAATCGCAATTGTCTTGTTTGACTTGTATTTAATAGTTGTCTTTTCATTTTTAGTTGTTTTAAGACTTCATCTTTTGTTTTCTTTTCCTTCCATCCAATTCTACCTATTGTTCTATATATCCACAAAGAAATATTTCAAAGGCTTCAATTCTCTGATCTGTTTCCATGTCTCATGTCCATGTTTCTGCACCATAAAGGAATGTTGAGAAGACAAAACACTTTGCTATTCTTATTTTTAGTCCTGGTGTTATTTGTTTTGATGTTAGTAATAGGACAACAGACAAGAAAATCACTGGAGAGAAATGTGGTTTTACCAAAAAATATTGAGAATACCAATGACAGCTAAGAAGAACAATGAAAAGAAAAGTAAAGTACCCCCGTCACGCCAAGTGGCGTATAGGAATATGGTGTTAGTGACCATACATTTTACAGACCTTCGGCACATGCTTTTTGGGGTAATGTGGTCGGTATTACGCCTGTGCCGCTTCACTTTTCCAGAAAAATATCCGGTACACATTAAAGGCTGGGTGAACCCCGAGGCTGTCGGTTAGGATCGAACCCTACCCCTTGTCCTTTGTAGTCCAGTTCACTAACCACTGAGCTATATGTGCTCCAAGAACAATGAAAATGTTCCTAAAGAGGTAAAAGAGTAAAAAGAGAGCTAATTTCCAATATTAGGAAGAAACAATCATCACTTCTTGATCATGTAATGAGTAGGAAACCACTGGAATATATTGTAACAACTGGGAAAATTGAGGAATGAAGAGACAGAGAGAAGCAAAGAGAAAAGTTACGAGACAGCTTAAGAGAATGAATGGCTTGGCAGAAGGTGAACAACAGAAATGATAGATAACTGTCGAGATCGAGAGTTTTGGAGAGACACGATCACCTACGCCAGCAGACATGGTACATGATGATCTGTCTGGATATTGTTTAAAATATCTGTTATACTTTGTTCTTCTTGTCTATTTGGTCGCCTACTTTCTGTATGATAATAATACTTGATTACTTATCTTCTTGGGAGCCGCGATAGCTCGGTGGTTAGTGAACTGGACTACAAAGGACAAGAGGTAGGGTTCGATCCCAACCGACGGTTTCCGGGTTCACCCAGCCTTAAAAGGGTACCGGATTTTTTTTTTCTGGGAAAGAAATACTGATCACATTACCCCAAAAAATCATGTGCTGAAGGTCTGTAAAATTTATGGTCACTAACACCATATTCCCTATACGCCACTTGGCGTGACGGGGCTGTTTACTTTTTTAAAACTAATCCTCTTGTTATCAATCTTTTGAGTTATTGAGTTATTGAGTTATTTGCGGGTCATCATCATTGCACTCCGAACATGTCCATATGTGCTCAGATCCCCTCCTCAGCAATTCCCTCAGTGTCCAGCGACTGACGACTCCAGTTCTATGTTGGTTGATAAGTCTTCTTACACGGCCACCAAGTTTCTCATTTCTGTCCGTGCCAATCTTAACTCCCATTTCCATCATCCGAAGAAGTGACGTTGATCTGTGTTTGTCGAAGTCCTGTGCTCTTCCAACATCTCGAAGGGCATTGATGATGTCCGCCCGATCCATCGGTTGCCCGTCCTCAACGACAGCGCAGCTAGCCAATCTCTCATTTCCCCGTACTCCCGCATGTCCAGGGACATAGACAAAGGTGACCTTACGTATTTTGGATTTCTGCAACGACTCTACCCATTGCATGCGTACATAGCCCGCCTCCACTTTTTTTTATCATGCTCATCGAATCACTCAGTATACATGCGTGGATGTAGTCTTGTGACTCTAACCATTTGAATGCCTTGGTCACTGCCATCACCTCCATTGTCATGCTACTCGTGGTCATGGCGTATGCACCACTGTCTTCCTTGGCTATTCTGCCTGCTGAGCGTGCTGTAAATGCCCATGCACTTCTTTCGTGTCGTCTTACAGATCCGTCTGTATAGATGACTGCATCTTTCTCATCGGTATTATCGAAGATGAGACCGTTGACCTCAGCATTAACCACGACCGGGTTCTGTTCCCTACTTTTCCTGTCGAGTGTGACAATACATGAGAAAGTTCCCTTGAATGACGTAGGCACCGGTATCCACTACTCACCAACGCTGTTATTGATAAGCCCACAGACCTGTTTGATGACATCTTCTGCCCGGCCCACCCATGATTTGCCTCTTTTTAGCCTGGTACCTTTCTCTGTGTTGAGCACGTGGTGCAATGGATGCTCTGTATCTGTACTAATCTTCAGGTATGCTCGTGCTCTCCAGATCTTAATTCTGTCATCCATGGTTGGAAAGTCAAGAAGATACCTCATTGCTACACAGGGAGTGTCCCTCGTACATCCGATAAGTAGCCTCTGCTCGATGTTGGCAGCTGCCATGACCTTCAAGGCGGCTAATCCTTTGCTGGATTTTGTTATCACATGGTCGACGTGGTCCCGAAAACACAGGCTGCGATCAAACTTAACTCCGAGGTATGTCATCAACTTGTCCCTGGTCACCTCATCAGCTCCCATTCGTACTACCGGTGTGGTTGTATTAACGATATGATTGTTAAGGGAGAACCATGAAACTGATGCTTTATGAGGATTAACCAAGGCACCTGAAACCCCACACCAGGAAGAAATGCGATCGAGTTCGTCTTGCATTGTGGAGGCGATTCCCCGTCTGTCTCTTCCCTATCAATCTATTTAGTGATATATCTATTAGGTTATCAAATCGTTTATCTATACCTTTGCTGCCTTTACAATCGGTTGTCTATTTCTTTGTCAATATATTTGGCTCTATTGCCATATATTTGCCTGTTTGGGTGTGTAAATGTTTATTCGGGCGTCTGTCTCTTTGATTGACTGTCTCTGTCCATCAAAAAGACTGACTGTCTTTATACCGTATGTGACTATCTATTTAATGGATGCTTGTTTATTTTTGTACTATCCACACACTCACACATCCACCTACCTGCCTACTTATCAACCTAGTACCTAGCTACCTACTTACGTACGTACCTACATACCTAGCTACTTACCTACCTACCCACCCACAAAACCACCTACCTACCTACCCACCTACCTACCTACCTGGGAGGGTCAAGACAAAGAAATGCACATAAATGCAGTGAAGCTACCAGTGGGGAGAAATGAAAACAAAAATAGAAAACAACGGTATGGTTAAAGCTTCTCGTAACAAATGGACAACACAAATCAGAACGACGTTTCTGCGCAAAGGCTTTCCACAGGAACAAACATACAACCCACGAACAAATATGTATTTAATATTTTAAAAAATAATAAAATAATAAATAAATAATAAATAACAGTAAATAATAATAATTTAAAAAATCGAACTAGTAGGAGAATGTTTTTTTTTAAATTTTAAACACATATTTGTACATGTGTTGTATGTTTGTTCCTGTTGAAAGTCTTTTCGCCGAAACCTCGTTTGGATTTGTGTTTGTCCACTTGTAACGCAATGCTTTAACCATCCCTTTTTTCTACTTTTTTGTCCTATTTTTTTTTCAATATATTTTTTATCATTTCTCCAATGATAAACAATCATGAACTGTGATTCACGACGTGATGCGAACTCTAACAAGTAAGTTAAAACCAATGGATAAAGCCAACTGCTCGGACCTCATGTTTCTAACGTTGTGAAAGTTTAGTCCGTTGCCCAGAACTCATGTTTCTAACGTTGTGAAAGTTTAGTCCGTTGCCCAGAACTCATGTTTCTAACGTTGTGAAAGTTTAGTCCGTTGCCCAGAACTCATGTTTCTAACGTTGTGAAAGTTTAGTCCGTTAGAAAAGATATGTTCGTTGTTACAGATGAAGGATAACGTTGAGCGTGTTTAATGATCAGTTAAATACAACTTGTCTATGTTTGACAACATGTCTCAAATGTCAGCACGCGTTTAATAGTGTCTTGTTTTAAAATCTACTTTTGGAAATTATGATAGGTTTTTCTTTATAAAACCAAGTTTGCGACTTACGATTGAGTTATTGAGTTATTGAGTTATTTGCGAGACATCATCATTGCCCTCCGGACATGTCCATAGGTGCTCAGATCCCCTCCTCAGTTATTGAGTTATTTGCGGGACATCATCATTGCCCTCCGGACATGTCCATAGGTGCTCAGATCCCCTCCTCAGTTATTGAGTTATTTGCGGGACATCATCATTGCCCTCCGGACATGTCCATAGGTGCTCAGATCCCCTCCTCAGTTATTGAGTTATTTGCGGGTCATCATCATTGCACTCCGGACATGTCCATAGGTGCTCAGATCCTCTCCTTAGTTATTGAGTTATTTGCGGGACATCATCATTGCCCTCCGGACATGTCCATAGGTGCTCAGATCCCCTCCTCAGTTATTGAGTTATTTGCGGGTCATCATCATTGCACTCCGAACATGTCCATAGGTGCTCAGATCCCTTCCTCAGCTATTGAGTTATTTGCGGGTCATCATCATTGCACTCCGAACATGTCCATAGGTGCCCAGATCCCCTCCTCAGCAATTCCCTCAGTGTCCAGCGACTGGCGACTCCAGTTCTATGTTGGTTGATAAGTCTTCTCACACGGCCATTAAGTTTCTCATTTCTGGCTGTGCCCATCTTAACTCCCATTTCCATCATCCGAAGAAGTGACGTTGATCTGTGTTTGTCGAAGTCCTGTGCTCTTCCCACATCTCGAAGGGCATTGATGATGTCCGCCCGTTCCATTGGTTCTTACGGATTATTTACGATTATTCATCCGAGGGGTGATACTTTCTGTAGCTTGCATCCAACTTAAGGTTAATTTTTTTTCGTTCTGCTTTATGTTGTTCATACACAGGCAATGGGTAGAGTCTTTGCAGAAGTCAAAGATACGTAGGGTCACATTTGTCTACGTTTCTGGACATGTGGGAGTACGGAGAAATGAAAGAGTGGGGACATGTGGGAGTACGGAGAAATGAAAGAGTGGGGACATGTGGGAGTACGGAGAAATGAAAGAGTGGGGACATGTGGGAGTACGGAGAAATGAAATAGTGGGGACATGTGGAAGTACGGAGAAATGAAAGAGTGGACGGCGTCATTGCTTATAATGTAATTGTTTATAATTTAATCAACGATTGTTCTACAATTGATTATGTGTGTATTTTACAGTTGAAGTCGTGTGTGCTATAACTGTTTTTGTATCAGTTCTACAGTCTTGTCAATGTTCTACAATTGATTATGTGTGTATTTTACAGTTGAAGTTATGTGTGCTATAACTGTTTTTGTATCAGTTCTACAGTTCTTGTCAATGTTCTACAATTGATTATGTGTGTATTTTACAGTTGAAGTTGTGTGTGCTATAACTGTTTTTGTATCAGTTCTACAGTTCTTGTCAATGTTCTACAATTGATTATGTGTGTATTTTACAGTTGAAGTTGTGTGTGCTACAACTGTTTTTGTATCAGTTCTACAGTCTTGTCAATGCTCTACAGTTCGTGCAATGTTCTACAGTTCGTGGCAATGTTCTACAGTTCTTGTCAATGTTCTTCAGTTTTGTCAATGTTCTTAAGTTCTTGTTAATGTTCTACAGTTCTTGTTAATGTTCTTCAGTTATTTTCAATCTTCTACAGTTCTTGTCAATGTTCTTCAGTTTTTGTCAATGTCCTACATGATGGACGTTGTAAAGCAGCAGTGGTGGAGAAATGAAAGCAAAAGTTGTAAAGTGTCTTATATTTTCGACACTTGACACTTGTGTGTACCTCACAAGCGACTTTAAGCGGTTCATTACGTTCTTTGTATGTGTCAAATGTATGAGTCAATGTTTGTGTCTTCCCGCAGTTTATTGAATATGTTTTCTAAAGTTCCTAATTTTAAGTATTCTACAGTTTTTCTTGTTTTATAGTTTAATCTTAGTGATTGACACTGATTAAGTAAGTATAGGTTACCATTTTATTGAGTCTCTCTGCATATTTGCATATCCGATCAAGATATTAATTTGATCATTTCAACTGTAAACCTAAATGCAATCAATATATGAAATTTGCAGTGTCAATTACTTATGTCGTTTGATCTACTTACACATTTGTCAGTTTCTCTCATACATTCTTTCACACCGGAGTCTGTGGGGATGTGGTTTTGCAGAGGAATGTTGGGAATACCATGGACAGTTAAGAAGAGTAATTAAAACGTTCTGAGGGCGGTCGAAGCGAAGGTAGTGCTGGTTTCCAATATTAGGAAGAAACAATTGTCATTTTTTGGCCATGTAGTGAGAAGAGAACAACTGGAATATATTGTAACAACTGGAGAGATTGAGGGACGTGGGGATGGAAGGAGGCAGGGAGAAAAGATGCCAAACAGATTAAGAGAATGGCTTGGCAGAAGGTCAACAACAGAAATTATAAATAACTGTCGAGATCGAAAGTTGTGGAGAGACATGATCACCTACGCCAGCAGACCCGGTACTTAATGATAATGATGATTCTTTTACAAATAACTTAATTGGACAGTGTCAATGATTTAGATTATCCGAAAAAAAATTAAAATACAGACCCTTCTTTTATTCGGTCAAAATATTAATTTGCTGTTAATTTAAACCGTTAGTTTATAAGTTGAACCTAATTTGCAATCTAAGATGTGTAGCTCATGCAATGATCGTATTATTGTAACGAATTTTACCGTTTATTTTGTCTCATCAACAAATGATCTTTTTTTGCATTTTCAGGGGTTGTTTTTTGCACTTTCAGGGGTTGTTTTTTTGCACTTTCAGGGGTTGTTTTTTTGCATTTTCATGGGTTGTTTTTTGCATCTTAAGGGTTTGTTGTTGTTTGTATTTTCAGGGGCTGTTTTATTTTGCATTTTCAGTTTTTTTTATATTTTTTTACATTTTCAGGGGTTGTTTTTTTTTGCATTTTCATGGGGTTAATTTTTTTTTTGCATTTTCATGAGGTTGTTTTTTTTTTGCATTTTCATGGGGTTAATTTTTTTTTTTGCATTTTCATGGGGTTGTTTTTTTTTGCATTTTCATGGGGGTGTTTTTTTGCATTTTCATGGGGTTGTTTTATCAAATAAACAACAAACATATTAATTTCACAGTTCAACCCTGTGCTAAAGTCGGATGTGTTGGTCCGAAAGGCGCAAATATCACAGTTTTACTGCAAACCACAACACGACGCTGCCACGCCCGATTAACGCTCTTTTAAGGGCGGATGACGAAGATGTGCGATCTTTTAGTCTCGGGTGAACACAAACAAGCGAACAGATCAATCCTTTTCTTCCAGTAAATTAATCATTTCGCAAGTTCAACCACGTTATGATATCCGATCCGTAAATTAATTTTCATTGACTTATGTCTACTTTATCACAACACTCGGACCGAAACACCTCGCGGCGACCGCACTGGACACGCGACCTTTATTCTCCGGCCCCATATAAGTCCTCCAGAATAAGGTTTCGTATGAACCAATCTTCTTCATTGCTCTTTGCGAGATTGTCCATGATTCACAATCATATGTTTCTATTGAGAAAAGATATATCCTCGGTATGATCTCAGTTTTGTTGCCCTGTTGGTATTATTCCCTAGGTTCCTCATGCCATTTAATGTTTGTTTTGCTATTTTCTTCTTTTCATCTCTCTCAGGCAGTCTCCATTGGGAGATCCCATATATTCGTGGTTTGTTACAATGTCAAGTTTGCCGTTGTTAATGATGATTTAAAAGTTGCTGTTTGTTTTCTTGGTGGACACTAAATATAAGTCATCCTAAAGTCATCATCATTTTCATTAATGGATAATTACACAGAATAAAAGGATGCAAATGGCAGGACAAAATCACTAACATAGATTTATGGAAATGTACCAGTCAAATACCAGTGGATAAAGAGATGCAGAGAAGACGATGGCGCTGGATAGGACACAGATTGCGCAAGCCAACTGAAAGTATTACACAACAAGCACTTTTTTGGAATCCCCAGGGAAAAAGACAAAGAGGAAGACCAAGGAATTCTTGGAGAAGACAGATAGAAGCAGAGATGAAGATGATGGGGAAGACATGGAACGATCTTAAAAGAATGGCAAGAAACAGAACGGCTTGGAAAGTATTTGTTGAAGACCTATGCTCCACAGGGAGCTGAAAGTATTTGTTGAAGACCTATGCTCCACAGGGAGCTGAAAGTGTTTGTTGAAGACCTATGCTCCACAGGGAGCTGAAAGGTAGAAAAAGAAGACGGAAGTCATCACCAATAACGATTTCTATACAAATAAAGACAACTAATGAGAAACATTATCATCTCTCCAACCCCAACTTGATCCCGACTAGAACACTCGGGGGTAACTTTCTTAACTTGCGCCCGAGATGTGAGAACCACTGCGAGATTCTCGTAGACCGCATTGATCCGGGCGTTTAGTCTAAGTGTAAGGCGGGTTTCAGGCCCACGTTAGGTCGGCATTGATTGAATGGCAGAATCGTTGACAAGTGCGGCGCAATCATCATTTTCTTGCTGCTCGTTTTTCATAACAAGAATGAGATTAAAATTAACTGCAACGCCGCAATGCTTCAGTATCAAGTACTTGGGTTCCTCGTGCAATAAGTGCGAGTTGTTAGCGTCTTTCAAAGCACTTCTACGCGACATTCATAAAGAAGAATATCTTGCAAGGAGAAGTTTGTAAAGAGTAAATACATTAAAACCTGCAGGGGAACAAATATCGTTTTCACTGGAAATGTTACAGTCAAACAAGTTCAAGGTCTCCATCCTATGAGAAGGCGTACAGAGGAATATGTTGTTTGTACCTATATATGTGCTTGACACCAACTTTTTATACAATTTTCTATACATATATGTATACTTTATTACCACCTTCTACCTATCCTTCATAATGTAACACATCCCTCTCTCGTTTCATCATTTCATGTCTTGCCCCTCTGCCTACTTCTTCTGGACCTGCGTGTCCCTATCATCGTAGATGTAGCAATTATTATTTGTTTCTCATCGTCTGTGGTTGTTCTCGTTTCCGGAGGTAAGGACTCATGTGGGCTGAAATGTCAGTATTTTGTTGTGTTCCTTGTATGTAAAGCTGTCGCCATACCTTGTCGGAGTGTACGTTACACCCCACTACTGGCTCTCCAATGACACAAACGGCATAATCTATCTACCTACCTACCTACCTACCTACCTACCTACCTACCTACCTACCTACCTACCTACCTACCTACCTACCTACCTACCTACCTACCTACCTACCTACCTACCTACCTACCTACCTACCTACCTACCTACCTACCTACCTACCTACCTACCTACCTACCTACCTACCTACCTACCTACCTGCCTACCTGCCTACCTGCCTACCTGCCTACCTGCCTACCTGCCTGCCTGCCTGCCTGCCTACCTGCCTGCCTGCCTGCCTGCCTGCCTGCCTGCCTGCCTGCCTGCCTGCCTGCCTGCCTGCCTGCCTGCCTGCCTGCCTGCCTGCCTGCCTGCCTACCTACCTACCTACCTACCTACCTGCCTACCTACCTACCTACCTACCTACCTACCTACCTACCTACCTACCTACCTACCTACCTACCTACCTACCTACCTACCTACCTACCTACACCTACCTACCTACCTACCTACCTACCTACCTACCTACCTACCTACCTACCTACCTACCTACCTACCTACCTACCTACCTACCTACCTACCTACCTATCTACCTATCTATCTATCTATCTATCTATCTATCTCTATCTATCTATCTATCTATCTATCTATCTATCTATCTATCTATCTATCTATCTATCTATCTATCTATCTATCTATCTATCTATCTATCTATCTATCTATCTGTGTGCCTGCCTGCCTGCCATAATTTTGCTGTTTGCTTGAGGATATTTCCAAAACATCTTCATCATCATCGAGTGCCTTCTCCGCAACGTAGGTTGGCTACCATGGAGCGCCATTCTGCTCTGTCTCTCTTGTTTTGATGGTGCAGGTTGTCATAGGCTAATTTGTCCATCTCTTGATGTTACTCGTCCATGTTAATCTTGGTCTGCCTCTTTTACCTTGTATTTTCCCCTCCAGAATTACTTTTAGTAGGCTGTTGTTTCTTTTAACATGGTCCAAAAGACGCATTTGTCTTGTTTGAATTGTGTTTAGTAGTTCTCTTTTCATTTTTAGTTGTTTTAACACTTCATCGTTTGTTTTTTTTCTTCCATCCAATTCTACCTATTCTTCAATATATCCACATTTCAAAGGCTTCAACTCTCTGTTCTTTTTTCTTGTCTAATGTCCATGTTTCTGCACCATATAGGAATAATGAGAAGATGTAACATTTTGCCATTCTTAGTTTAAGCCCTGGTGTTATTTGTTTTGATGTTAGTATGTTCTTCATGACATTAAAATTACTTTTTGCCATTCCTATTCTTTTGTTTATTACAGTTGGACATTTTCCATCACTGGTTATAGTATGTAGAAGGTAGTTGTAGTTAAGAACTCTCTCCAGGTCTATCCCTTCAATTTTGATTTCCACCTTTGGGTTTTGAGTATCTTCTTTGTTTATGATCATAGTTTTAGTCTTTTTGATATTCATATCTAGTCCATATTTTTTGCTTGTCATGTTTATCTCATTAAGTAATTGTTGCATATCTTTAGGATTTTCTGCTAGCAGTACAGTATCGTCAGCATATCTTAGGTTATTGATTATCTTTCCATTAATTTGTAGGCCTGGCATATCTGTGATGTTTTTAAAAAATTGCGATTGAACAGGATTGGTGATAGGACGCATCCCTGTCTTACTCCTCTTTTTACATCAATGGGTGTAGAGTTCTCTTTGTTATATTTTATTATTGCTGCTTGCTCCCAGTATAGATTACATATTAGTCGTATGTCCATGTCATCTAGATGTATCTCTTTTAGGCATTCTATAAGTTGTTTGTAGTGTACTCTATCAAAAGCTTTGGTGCAGTCTATGAAGCAGGCATATATTGGTTTGTTTACTTCTGTGTATTTTTCGATTAATGTTCTCATGCAGAATATGGCTTCTTTTGTCCCGCTATTTTTCCTAAATCCAAATTGCTGCTCATCTAATTCAGTATTGATTTTATTCTGAATCCTTCCTTGTATAACTTTTAGTAAGGTTTTTGTAACATGGCTCATTAGGCTTATTGTTCTAACGTCGCTGGATTCAACTGCACCATTCTTTTTAGGCAATGCAATGAAAGTTGATGTTTTTAGTTCATTTGGTATGTATCCTGTGTGGTATATGTCGTTGCATATGTCTGTAATCACTTCAATACCAAAATCTTCTAGTGCCTGTATCATCTCTATCTGTATGCTGCCAGGTCCTGCTGCTTTACCTTTTTCATTGTTTTTATAGCTTTTTCCACCTCAGATTTTAAGATTTTATAGCCTGATGTACATTTTATAACTGGTTTCTTGTCCCTTTGATCATGAAATACTTCTGTTATATATTCCTGCCATCTATCTATAATATCTTTATTGTCTGTTAGTATTTTTCCTTTTTTGTCTGCAATGCATCCACCTTCTGTGGCTATTTTATGATTATTAGTCATTCTCTTTATTTCTGTGTGCATTCCTCTTGAGAAAACATGTTAGCCTAGCCAAATTAAGGGTCACAAATCGCCTAATGTGTGCAATGATATGAGCAAACATGCAGTAAAATAAAAAGTAAAGAGCCCCCGTGACGCCAAGTGGCATATAGGGAGAAAGGTATTTGTGCCCATAAATTTTACAGACCTTCAGCACATGATTTTTGGGGTAATGTTGTCGGTATTACGCTCGTGCCGCTTTACTTTCCCAGAAAAATATCCGTTACCCATTTAAGGCTGGGTGAACCGGTGCCGTCGGTTGGGATCGAACAGTCAAACATGCAGTGATAACAGGGAAAGACAGGAACTCAATAGGTCACCCAAAACAGATCCAGAAACAAACATAAGGACTGTCATTTAGTGGATTCATTTGAGAAGGTTAATAGCGACAATTTAGTGTAAGCTGCGACATAGAGACACAGTTTAGTCCAGACTTGTCGCACTCTGTGAAGTATGGTCACAGACCGTACACGCTGGAGGCGTTATGTTTATAATTATAGTTTAGTTATTCAAACTCCCCGGTATCACTGCAAACTAATTACAATTCATTATTGCTCAATCAATCGTGCTAGTGGAATCATCCGAATCAACAGCTCATCCAATATCCAAACAAAGAAAGGCAGCTGCAGTCCGCATCATAGAAGCTACAACACACATAAGGCCAAACGGCACCGAAAATTAACGCAGCTGAACTATCCTTCGTCATTCACCGTAAGCAATCGAAATGTAAAAAAGACCATCCGGATTAAAAACACAGCTCCTGGTGTGCAGAGAGCACTAAACTCTATAGCTTCGGCAGCAGGCCGGACTTTGATATGAAGAAACTGCAAGAAGAAACACTTCTCAGACAGAACCTCAACGGTTCCTGTCGCCTGTCAGCCATATTGACCGGAAGCGCTGTGTTTACTCCAGACAAACGAAATCGTGTCACTTTGCTGCCAAGAAAAGGAAAAAAAAAGTGAAATTAACGTAAATAATGCACGCATTTCTCAAATATAAACTACATGAACTTAACAGACTTGCTAGATGAAATACCCCACCGATCGACCCAATCGCTGGCAGAAATGGGTACCAGGATTGTACTCTGGGAAAATGGGAATGACTTCTCGCTAGTGAGATACGATGCTTGAGGTAACGCTAGACAGAAGTCTTCGAACACTTCTGTATAGGCGGCCAAGCACATATGGGTAAAAGCTCGCATGCTAAGACGCCGATTCCAGTCTCATACCTTACTTTTAAATTGTTTTCTGCTGCAAAAGCTGGATATAGAAACCAATAATTTTCTGTCTCTTTCTTCTTCTCCGACATTGTTCAGTTTTGCTGTGTTCCGCATAAAACACTAGAGGCAAAACGGGCACTGTGCAACACAATCTTCATCACAAAGTTGTGCTACCAATACCAGACCTGGACCCTAGATGCAAGAACAATAAGAAAATAACATCTACAGAGATGAAATGTGTTAGACGAATGACAGGAAACAGTCTGAGAGACAAGATCAGAAATGAAGAACTGAGAAGAAAGCTAGGAATAGACCCCCGCCAAAGAATATATAAAGAAACAACAAATACAATGGTCTGACCACGTGACAAGGCAGAGTGATCAAAACACAACACAATGAGCCTTCAACAAACGTTGTGAGAACACCAGACCCAAGGATCGGCCACGAAAATGATGGATCAATGTAATATTAGAAACACTAGGAAACATAACAGCATCAGAGGCGAACAGAAGATCAAAAGACCGTAAATTATATCTCCCCTCGACGCTGAAAGGCAAATGAGGAAGGAAAGAAAAAGAAGCATAAAGCAGAGAAGGTCGGGTCGCAGCTATGAATGTAGTCGTTATCAGAAGGTCTAGTACCCCATAGTGTGTAAGCAAACTGCCTAACTTGGGACCACTAGTAGGTTCTTAGTTTTCTCTATAAATCTCATGTTTTAAAGCCAAGTTTACAGATCGACCGATACTCACTGTGGGAACCTTCTCTATAAGTGGGCGTTTGATTAAATAAATGACACGCTTATTGGATCTGAGACATAATTGACACCTCGCTGACAACCTTCACTTTAAACAGGCAAAATGAGCTAGAAATCTCGAGACATTCGGATTAGTGGTCCACATAGGTTCTAGACGGGACACTCTACCTCTCTCTACCTCTTTCTCTCCACCTATTTCTCTCTACTTCTTTCTCTCTCCGAGAGAGATAAAGAATTATTGCCCTTTGCAGCTTCAATCATTGTCAGTTGATGATGTTGTTGAGTTTTTCTGAAGTTATCAGTCCATCTTACACTAGGTCTACCACAAGCTCTTCTTCTATTTCCTCATTTAATATATGTTTTGTTTGATATAGAACACCTTAGCATTCTTTCCAGATAGGCACACTATTTCATTTTTGTCTATGTGTTTAGTTCAGAACTGATTCATTGTCCAGTCTCTCTCATACACCGCTATTCCCGGTTCTGTCTCTCCTGGTCACTCCAAGTGCTTTCCTCAAACATCTCATCTCTATGGGGACTAACGTTCCTCAAACATCTCATCTCTGTGGTGACTAACTTTCCTCAAACATCTCATCTCTGTGGTGACTAACTTTCCTCAAACATCTCATCTCTGTGGTGACTAACTTTCCTCAAACATCTCATCTCTGTGGGGACTAACGTTCCTCAAACATCTCATCTCTGTGGTGACTAACTTTCCTCAAACATCTCATCTCTGTGGTGACTAACTTTCCTCAAACATCTCATCTCTGTGGTGACTAACTTTTCTCAAACATTTCATCTCTGTGGTGACTAACTTTCCTCAAACATCTCATCTCTGTGGTGACTAACTTTCCTCAAACATCCCATCTCTGTGGTGACTAACTTTCCTCAAACATCTCATCTCTGTGGTGACTAACTTTCCTCAAACATCTCATCTCTGTAGTGACTAACTTTCCTCAAACATCTCATCTCTGTGGTGACTAAATTTCCTCAAACATCTCATCTCTGTAGTGACTAACTTTCCTCAAACATCTCATCTCTGTAGTGACTAACTTTCCTCAAACATCTCATCTCTGTAGTGACTAACTTTCCTCAAACATCCCATCTCTGTGGTGAATAACTTTCCTCAAACATCTCATCTCTGTGGTGACTAACTTTCCTCAAACATCTCATCTCTGTGGTGACTAACTTTCCTCAAACATCTCATCTCTGTGGTGACTAAATTTCCTCAAACATCTCATCTCTGTAGTGACTAACTTTCCTCAAACATCTCATCTCTGTAGTGACTAACTTTCCTCAAACATCTCACCTCTGTGGTGACTAACTTTCCTCAAACATTTCATCTCTGTGGTGACTAACTTTCCTCAAACATCCCATCTCTGTGGTGACTAACTTTCCTCAAACATCTCATCTCTGTAGTGACTAACTTTCCTCAAACATCTCATCTCTGTAGTGACTAACTTTCCTCAAACATCTCATTCTGTGGTGACTAACTTTCCTCAAACATCTCATCTCTGTAGTGACTAACTTTCCTCAAACATCTCATCTCTGTAGTGACTAACTTTCCTCAAACATCTCATCTCTGTGGTGACTAACTTTCCTCAAACATCCCATCTCTGTGGTGACTAACTTTCCTCAAACATCTCATCTCTGTAGTGACTAACTTTCCTCAAACATCTCATCTCTGTAGTGACTAACTTTCCTCAAACATCTCATTACTGTGGTGACTAACTTTCCTCAAACATCTCATCTCTGTAGTGACTAACTTTCCTCAAACATCTCATCTCTGTAGTGACTAACTTTCCTCAAACATCTCATCTCTGTAGTGACTAACTTTCCTCAAACATCTCATCTCTGTGGTGACTAACTTTCCTCAAACATCTCATCTCTGTAGTGACTAACTTTCCTCAAACATCTCATCTCTGTGGTGACTAACTTTCCTCAAACATCTCATCTCTGTAGTGACTAACTTTCCTCAAACATCTCATCTCTGTAGTGACTAACTTTCCTCAAACATCCCATCTCTGTGGTGAATAACTTTCCTCAAACATCTCATCTCTGTGGTGACTAACTTTCCTCAAACATCTCATCTCTGTGGTGACTAACTTTCCTCAAACATCTCATCTCTGTGGTGACTAAATTTCCTCAAACATCTCATCTCTGTAGTGACTAACTTTCCTCAAACATCTCATCTCTGTAGTGACTAACTTTCCTCAAACATCTCACCTCTGTGGTGACTAACTTTCCTCAAACATTTCATCTCTGTGGTGACTAACTTTCCTCAAACATCCCATCTCTGTGGTGACTAACTTTCCTCAAACATCTCATCTCTGTAGTGACTAACTTTCCTCAAACATCTCATCTCTGTAGTGACTAACTTTCCTCAAACATCTCATTACTGTGGTGACTAACTTTCCTCAAACATCTCATCTCTGTAGTGACTAACTTTCCTCAAACATCTCATCTCTGTAGTGACTAACTTTCCTCAAACATCTCATCTCTGTGGTGACTAACTTTCCTCAAACATCCCATCTCTGTGGTGACTAACTTTCCTCAAACATCTCATCTCTGTAGTGACTAACTTTCCTCAAACATCTCATCTCTGTAGTGACTAACTTTCCTCAAACATCTCATTACTGTGGTGACTAACTTTCCTCAAACATCTCATCTCTGTAGTGACTAACTTTCCTCAAACATCTCATCTCTGTAGTGACTAACTTTCCTCAAACATCTCATCTCTGTAGTGACTAACTTTCCTCAAACATCTCATCTCTGTGGTGACTAACTTTCCTCAAACATCTCATCTCTGTAGTGACTAACTTTCCTCAAACATCTCATCTCTGTGGTGACTAACTTTCCTCAAACATCTCATCTCTGTGGTGACTAACTTTCCTCAAACATCGCATCTCTGTAGTGACTAACTTTCCTCAAACATCTCATCTCTGTGGTGACTAACTTTCCTCAAACATCTCATCTCTGTGGTGACTAACTTTCCTCAAACATCTCACCTCTGTGGTGACTAACTTTCCTCAAACATCTCATCTCTGTGGTGACTAACTTTCCTCAAACATCTGATCTCTGTGGTGACTATCATCCTTTATGTTTAATCTTGGACGACCATATTTGGTACTGATAGCACAAGGTGGAAATGAATACACCCTGTGTCAGATGTCTCTTTGTAATGACAGGGACTGTCTTGTACTGAATCGTTGGGGCAACCTGTTCCAATATTTGGATTGTCTTGTACGTAGAATAAATGTGTCTGGATCCATTTTGCCATCTTTAGAGTATGATGTTCCTAGATATTTGAAGCATTACTAAAAGTAGAGATTTGAAGACTTGCAGTATAATTTTTTACTGTACATCTATGATCAACAGCTGCTGTTATCATCCTAATGTCACGACTTCTGTTCAATCAGCGCTTATTTGCTGGCTATTCAAGTTGCAAACATTATTCATGGATGATAGATATTAAGTTCTATGTCATTGTAAGTTATATCAACATCACAGAGTAGTTCATTTATATCGTAACTTTGTGGCTCAGCATTATTGCTTATCTTAGTGCGATAAACAAATGCTGAGATAATACGCATCCTTATCTAACTCCATATGTTACTGCGAATGGTGTAGATGTGCCCTTATTTGTTCTAATTACACTTCTGCAGTCTCTGTATCAACTTCTTCAGCATCTAATACGTCGACTACGTGTTCCATATTCAGTCAATGTTTGCCATCATACACTTCAATCCACTCAGTCATCAGCTTCCTCTAGGTCCACAAATGCTATGGAAAGATTCTTGTTACATTCTCTATTCATCTAAATGAGCTGTTTCAGAGTTGTGAAGATCGCATCTGTCCAGCTTCTATTTGTTCTAACCCCCATCTATTCTCCCGCTAACTGAACACAAACCACCCACAGCAAAACTTGATTTACCAAGGCTCGGGGACAGATAATAAAAACGGAAAAAACCGCCAACTTACGTGACGTTTTCAGATATAAGAGACATAGACGGCTGACCTCCCACCATCACAACCATCCCTGCTCGCAAAGTTAAACATGCCACGTTAGTTGGACGTTTCCAGGAATTTCCCCTCAGCACGCAGGCCTTAGTAAATCTATAGTTGGCTGTGCTCTAATTAATGTCAATTAAATCCCAGCATACCGTAGCTAAAGAGAATAACTGACAGCAGTTCAAGATTGATTAAAGCTGTGATGCGGAAATAATAAACAATATGACCAGTGCTCGCTTATCACTGTGTCGTCTCCACATACAAAAAGTTTGGCTATCACGAAATGACACTTTACTCTCTCTCTCTCTCTGCCTCTGTCTCTGTCTCTGCCTCTGTCTCTGTCTCTGTCTCTGTCTCTGCCTCTGTCTCTGCCTCTGTCTCTGTCTCTGCCTCTGTCTCTGTCTCTGTCTCTGTCTCTGTCTCTGTCTCTGTCTCTGCCTCTGTCTCTGCCTCTGCCTCTGTCTCTGTCTCTGCCTCTGTCTCTGTCTCTGTCTCTGCCTCTGTCTCTGTCTCTGCCTCTGCCTCTGTCTCTGTCTCTGCCTCTGTCTCTGTCTCTGTCTCTGTCTCTGTCTCTGCCTCTGTCTCTGTCTCTGTCTCTGTCTCTGTCTCTGTCTCTGTCTCTGTCTCTGTCTCTGCCTCTGCCTCTGCCTCTGTCTCTGCCTCTGTCTCTGCCTCTGTCTCTGTCTCTGTCTCTGCCTCTGCCTCTGCCTCTGCCTCTGTCTCTGCCTCTGTCTCTGCCTCTGTCTCTGCCTCTGTCTCTGTCTCTGTCTCTGTCTCTGTCTCTGTCTCTGTCTCTGCCTCTGCCTCTGCCTCTGCCTCTGTCTCTGCCTCTGCCTCTGCCTCTGTCTCTGCCTCTGCCTTCTTCTCTTCTTCCTTTCAACTCTCAGCGGACCATATGTCTTCTACAAACACTTTCCAAGCCATTCTGTTTCTTGCTGATCCTTTAAGATCATTCCTTGTCTTCCGCATCATCTTCAGCTCTGCTTCCCCTCTCTTCTCCAATAATATTTTGATCTTCGTATTTGTCTCTTGAAATTGAACACAAAAAAGATGTCAAGGCTATATAGAAACAAATTGAAGAATTAGCAGGAACAAAAACGCAATCAGAAACTGGATATTTAAAATCAAAGGGTGAAAAAAAACTGTTGATTGAACAAGAAAGCATACGGAATCGATGGGCAGAATACATTAAAGATCTTTATAATGATGACCGAACAGAAGTAAATATTAAGGATAATGAGGAAGGACGAGAATACACAAAGAAGAACTGGAAAACGCAATATGAAAGCAGGCAAAGCTCCTGAACCAGATAATATGACTAAAGAAGATATTGAAGCCATGGGTGATTTTGGAATAGAATTAATAACAAAAATATTGAATGATATCTACAACAGAGGATATATACCAGACGACCTGCTCAAATCAATATTCATAGCCCTACAATATAATCGGGTGCGATTGAATGTGATGATCATCACAATATATATATATATATCACAAGGATATCACAATAATCCTTACGAGTCATATGACTAAGATATTACTAAGAATCATCATGCGAAGAGTGCGAAACAAAATCAGTCCAGAAATTAGTGATGGACAGTGTGGTTTTGTTGGAGGTAAAGGAACGAGCAATGCCATATGTATCATAAGATCTTTAGTAGAAAGACCCATAGAGGTGAAAACAGATCTATACGTATGTTTCATAGATTATACCAAAGCATTTGACAAAGGTAAAGTACCAAAGAAATAATCACTATTTTAGAAGGTATAAACATAAACAGCAAAGATCTAAGAATAATAAAGAACATGTACTGCCAACAAACAGCGGTCATAAGAGCTGGAAATCAGTTGGGAATGTTTCAACAAATAAAACAGTATGTAAGAGAAGGTTGTGTGCTGTCACCAGATTTATTTAATATGTATAGTGATGCTATTTTAAGATCCATAAGGGGCATGGCTGGAATAACAATTGGAGGTCATAATATAAATAATCTAAGGTATGCTGATGATAGAGACTTAATTTCTGAGAGTGAAAATGAGTTACAAGAAATGTTAGACATTATAGTGAATGAAAGGAAAAATAAAGGACGCAGCCTAAATAGCAAAAAGACAGAAATAATGGTAGCAAGAATGAAAAAGACATCACCGCAATGTACAATAAAGACAAGTGGAACAACCATAAAACAGGTAAATGAATTCAAATATCTGGGAACAATGTTAACCTCAGATGGTAGATGTACAACAGAGGTCAGATGCAGAATGAGTTAGACAAAAGCGGCTTTCCAAAAAATGAAGAAGATACTGTGCAATCCATTTTTGACAATCGAAACAAGAAAAAGAGTACTTAAATGTTATGTGGAACCAGTATTAACATATGGATGTGAATTATGGACAACAGGACAACCTACAAGAAAATCACTGGAGGCTGAGGAAATGTTTTAAAGAAGAAAGTTGAGAAAATCATGGACAGCTAAGAAGAGTAATGTAAACGTTCTGAAAGAGACCAAAGGAAAGAGAGAGATAATTTCCAATATTAGGAAGAAACAATCATCATTTTTTGGCCGTGTGATGAAAATAGAGCTGCTGGAATATATTGTAACAACTGGGAAAATTGAGGGACCAAGAGATAGAGGGAAGCAAAGAGAAAAGATACCAGACAGCTTATGAGAATGGCTTGGCAGAAAGTCAAGAACAGAAATGATAAATAACTGTCGAGATCGAAAGTCGTGGAGAGACATGATCACCTACACCAGAAGACATGGTACTTGATGAAGATGATGATGATTTGTCTCTTGTCTGCCTTTTTCTCCACGGCTTCCCCTGGGGATTCAGTGAAGGGCCTGTCGTGTAATAATCTCAGTTGGCTTCCGCAGTGTGTGCCACTTCCAGCGCAGTCGTCTTCGTTGTATCTCTTTGCCCACTTCTATTGGATTGGTACTTCATAATTCTACGCCTCCCCTCCATGATGACTTTCGTTAAATTAGTGTCTCTTTATATTCTCAAGTAACTTAATTTGTCTTATTTGAGTTAAGTTCACTAGTTCTAACTCTATTTTCACTCTTTTCAAGCTTGTTTCACTTTATATCCATTTATTTCTTTCACTATTCTATAAATCTACATTTCAAGGGCTTCAGTTTTCTTTTCATTTTAATTTTAAAATTGAGTGTTCATGTTTCAGTACCACAAAAGAGTGTTGAGTTGATATAGCACTTCATTACTCTAAGTCTTTGCGCTGTATGCTACCATGGGAATATATATTTCTTGTTGCTAACGATTTGATGGTAGTTTCCTGTTCTACTCAAAGATAAATATCAGTACGGGTTACCGCCACTAAAAGAGAAGACATTGAAGAGATTCATCATGTTGATAAGGCAGTAACAACTTACATTACTTGGTCTGTGACCTTTGACCCTCTTATCATCCCAACATCAGATTATTTCTTCGCACTTTTTTAAAAAAAAAACAGCCACGGCTTCAGGGTTCACACTGATTTGAACAGTGGGTAAGTAGGACGACCTGGCGTGTTGCTGTCTACATTGTCAGTCAATGTACAGTTAGTCATTGGAAAATATGGGCACGGAAACCACATAGCCCTTATTGCGTGGAGGTGAAACGTACACTACCTTCATAGTCACTAGAGTTCTGATTTGTATTTCGATTGTAGATCATTTGAATTCTGGAGGGAGCTGTGAAGGGGTACTTCACCACAAGCATAATTTCTGAATGTAGAGACGCTTAAAGACAAGGAGACAGCTGGCAATGATATCTTGCTGTCCAACATCACTGTGACCACTAACAGCAAAGTTAACGAACAATTCTCACAACAGTTAACAAATAATTCTCACAACAGCTAAGTTAAGGAAAACATGATCTATCTATCCATCTATCTATCTATCTATCTATCTATCTATCTATCTATCTATCTATCTATCTATCTATCTATCTATCTATCTATCTATCTATCTATCTATCTATCTATCTATCTATCTATCTATCTATCTATCTATCTATCTATCTATCTATCTATCTATCTATCTATCTATCTATCTATCTATCTATCTATCTATCTATCTGTCTATCTGTCTGTCTGTCTGTCTGTCTGTCTGTCTGTCTGTCTGTCTGTCTGTCTGTCTGTCTGTCTGTCTGTCTGTCTGTCTGTCTGTCTGTCTGTCTGTCTGTCTGTCTGTCTGTCTGTCTATCTATCTATCTATCTATCTATCTATCTATCTATTTATCTATCTATCTATCTATCTATCTATTGACCTTTCGAGCCGAGGCCGGCCCATAGGGCCAAGATAGTCCTTCTTTTATCTACATTTTTATTCTAGCAGTTTTCAATTCTTTTAAAGATATTTTATCAAATCTCGCCATTTGTCTCTTCTCTGTGCAAGCAGCTATATCTCATTGAGGAAGCCGACTCCTGTTGCTCTTGCCTCTCTCATCAATGTACTTCTCAGTGTCTCTCTGGGTCTTCCTCTTTTCCTCTTACCTGTTGTTTCCCACATGTGGGCTTGCTTTGCTATTCGGTTATTATCTCTTCTCATCACATGTCCGACATATGACCATCGTCTTTTCTTGATTACTGAAGATATTAGTGGTTGATTGGCGATTTCTTTGATTTTGCTTTGAATTCGTTCCACGCTATACCAAGTATTTTCCTTAGACATTTATTTTCGAATGCGCTCAACTTTGTTTCTATGTGAAAACATGATCGCAGTAGCTAAACTAAATGGCACATGATGCTGACGATAAGTAGAGACGAGCTTGTTGGAAAAAAAAAACTCACAGAGAATAGAAAAGGCACTGGGACGAGAAGTCACTCATGGGTAAAATAGACAGAGATTGGGGAATTGGACGTAAATTAAGGTGCACGATTTCTGCGGAACTCAATGAAGAAATAAATCGCAGTTATTTTGAGACCGATCGACAGAATGTCAAGGAGAAGTGAGAAAATGCGATCCGCCAATAATAAGCGCCGGTGAGGTATCGAAAACTGTTCTTCTTTTATCGTTCATTCTGTGCTTTGTGTTGCAGCGAACTTTACTTTTAGTTTAAACACGACTTCATCACAGCACTAGTCTTTAATCTTTAGTTTCAACACGACTTCATCACAGCACTAGTCTTTAATCTTTAGTTTCAACACGACTTCATCACAACAGTAGACTTTAATCTTTAGTTCAGACTGGCGTCATCACAGTTGAGGCATTCCCATATCCGCTCTACTGCCTGTTCCAGCAACCATCGAAGTGTTCGTCTATTGATTGTCCCTGTCATGCATTAACTGACCGTCCTTGCCGTTGAGGCTGTTTCTCAAGCTGTCAAACCTCCTGGTGCCGTGTTGCACACTTCCCTTTGACGGGTGGGTTATCTTTACCTTCTATGTCAACATTCTGTGAGAGTTGTTAAAAACCTCGCAGTTAAAGAACTTACACAACTCTCTTGACCGGCAGACCAGACAGCACAAGACAGCACCAGACAGCACCTGACAGCACTGACAGCACCTGACAGCACCAGACAGCACCAGACAGTACCTGACAGCACTGACAACACCAGACAGCCCCTGACAGCACCAGACAGCACCACACAGTACCTGACAGCACTGACAACACCAGACATCACCTGACAACACCAGACAACACCGGACAGCACCTGACATCACCTGACAGCACCAGACAGCACCAGACAGCACCAGAGCTGAAGCTGCCAGCGAATCATAGCCGATGGCTTGCTATTGGTGAGCCAGAATCAGCCAGACCCTACTCCACCTCTACGAGGTGCTTCCAGCAACAGATTAACCTGTCGTTGTCTTGACAAATGAGTAGCGACCGAAAAGGAAGGTAACAATTGTACTAAAGTGACATGCGGGAGTCGGAGGTGTTCGGCGGAAAGGGGCAAATATAACAATTATACCGCAAACCATAAAATAACGCATGAACACCCACTCAACTAAAGGACGGATGACGAAAAATTGTGGTCATCGGGTGAACGTAAGCAACAGCTGTTCTTGAACAACGTCAACATTGTACTAACTAGGCTACGTGCCGCTGCCATTTATTACCCCGTGTACAGGCGAAGGTGATCATGTTTCTCCACAACTTTATCTCTATAGTTGTTTATCAGTTATGCTGTTGACTTCCATAATAAGTCATTGTCTAAAACTATCTTGTTATTTTTTCTCTTTTCTTCCTTCTATATCTTCTTCCCTCAATTTTTCCACTTGTCACAAATATTCCAGTCCCTTCACAAATATTCCAGTCCCTTGACAATATTCCAATCCCTTCACAATATTCCAATCCCTTCACAATATTCCAATCCCTTCGCAATATTCCAATTCTTTCAAAATATTCCATTCCCTTCACAATACTCCAATCTCTTCACATGACATGGTTATTCACATGTTTTCTCTAGATGCCAATAACAAACTTTTGTAATACCGCTCACTACGGTGGATAGGCGGCAAGACCCATTGAGGCTCTGTCTGAAAAAAAGTGTTCCTTGTTACAGTTTCCTCATATTCCAAGTCCGGCTTGTTACAGTTTCCTCATACTCCAAGTCCGGCTTGTTACAGTTTCCTCATACTCCAAGTCCGGCTTGTTACAGTTTCCTCATATTCCAAGTCCGGCTTGTTACAGTTTCCTCATATTCCAAGTCCGGCTTGTTACAGTTTCCTCATATTCCAAGTCCGGCTTGTTACAGTTTCCTCATACTCCAAGTCCGGCTTGTTACAGTTTCCTCATACTCCAAGTCCGGCTTGTTACAGTTTCCTCATACTCCAAGTCCGGCTTGTTACAGTTTCCTCATATTCCAAGTCCGGCTTGTTACAGTTTCCTCATATTCCAAGTCCGGCTTGTTACAGTTTCCTCATATTCCAAGTACGGCTTGTTACAGTTTCCTCATATTCCAAGTCCTGCTTGTTACAGTTTCCTCATATTCCAAGTCCTGCTTGTTACAGTTTTCTCATATTCCAAGTCCGGCTTGTTACAGTTTCCTCATATTCCAAGTCCGGCTTGTTACAGTTTCCTCATATTCCAAGTCCGGCTTGTTACAGTTTCCTCATATTCCAAGTCCGGCTTGTTACAGTTTCCTCATTTCCAAATCCTGCTTGTTACAGTTTCCTCATATTCCAAATCCTACTTGTTACAGTTTCCTCATATTCCAAATCCTACTTGTTACAGTTTCCTCATTTTCCAAATCCTGCTTGCTGCCGGAGCTATGACGAAGGACAATTCAACTGCGTTTATTTTTGGTGCCGTTTGGCCTTATGTCTTTTGGCGTGTGTTGTAGCTACTATGATGGGGACTGCAGCTGCCTTTCTTTGGATCCTTCAATGAGATGAGTTTTAATTCGGATGATTCCACTGGCACGGGCGGTTGAGCAATTATAGATTTTAATTCGTTTGTAGTGATCCCGGGGCCTTCGACTAATCATAACCATAACAAAGTTTCTTCCTTGATTCCTTGAGTTCTCACAAACGTTTGTTCCGTTTAGAGTGAGCCGATTGTCGTGAACACATTCTATCTTCGTCGGTAAATATTGCGAATGTATTAGATTGTAATTAAAATGCCACTTTGTATTTAAAGCAACCAGCTGTGACAAAAACGAGTTTAGAACACAGTCACTGGATGCCTCTCAGTAACATTATCTTTAAAAAATGACAACAATGATAAGCGGACAATTTTATGAATTACAAAACATATTTGGTTCTTCTGCAGAGGGGCAAACAAAGCAGAATTATTTGTGTATATATAAGCATAAGGAGCCGCGACAGTTCAGTGGTCAGTGAACTGGACTTCAAAGGACAAGAGTCGGGTTCGATCCTGATCGACAGTTTCCGGGTTCATCTTCATTATCATGTGCCACACCGGTTGGCGTAGGCGATCATGTCCCTCCACAATCTTCTATCTACAGTGCATCGTATCAGTTCTGTTGTTGACTGTTTGCCTTGCCATGACACCAAGCTATCCAGTATTTTCTCTCTTTGTCGTCCGCGATATTTCCTTCTATTTTGCTAGTTCTAACCAAGTATTCCAACTTTCATCTTCTCATGATATGCCCGAAAAATGTTGATTGTTTCTTTCCGATGATTTTTAGGAGCTCATTTTTTGTGTTGGCCTCTTTGAGAATTTCTTCATGGGTCTTTTTAGCTGTCTAGGAAATTTTCAACATTCCTCTGAGAAATCCCATCTTTGTTGTCTCTAATAGTCTTTTCATTTGTTTGTTTACTGTCCATGATTCGTTTCCATGGATCAGGATTGGTTCTATATAGCACCGATGAACTCTTTCTCACTTATATTGACATAGATTTGTTGCATAAGATATTTTTGATTTTTTGAAACGCTATTTTGGCCTTAGCTATTCTGCTTTTTATTTATGTGGTGCATCTTCTATCTGATGTTATTATTGTACCCAAGTATTTTAAACGTTGCACTTGTTTCAAATTTGTCCTGTTTATTGTTATGCTGCATGATGATTGTTTCTTTGATATGACCATTACTTCTGTTTTCTTACTATGCGGACTTGGACCTTTCTTCATTTAAGGCCGGGTTCCTCCAGTCTTACATGGGTACCGGATTTTTTCTGGAAAACTAATGCGGCACGGGCGTAATACCGACCACATGACCCCACTAAACATGTGCCGAAGGTCTGTAAAAATTATGGTCAATACCAGCGTATTCCCTATACGCCACTTGGCGTGACGGGGCTCTTTACTTGTACTTATATACGAGTACTTTCAAGTCGCATTTAATCAGCTGTTAAAAAAAGACGCTAGAAATTAATTTGGTTTTGAACAATTACAGTTACCCATTGGCGACTTATCACTTTGGGGATATAACAAATAAGTGAGCTCTAGTACCATGTTCAATTCATGCCAATTATTTTACTTAAAATATATATGTGTTTACTATGAATGTCCATACTCTACTGCTACATTTGCTGAATGGAACAAACTCCCATTTCTGTGTTTGTCCATAATGGCAGAATGTTTATCTACACAATCAATAGTTATTCCATATCATACAACCACCCTTTTATTTCCACTTATTTGCACAATCAATATTTATTCCATGTCATACAATCACCCTTTTATTTCCACTTATTTGCACAATCAATATTTATTCCATGTCATACAATCACCCTTTTATTTCTACTTATTTGCACAATCAATATTTATGCCATGTCATACAATCACCCTCTATTTTTAAGTTATTCAAAGTTCCTAATCGACTAGTCCTTAATTTGACATCAAGGGGCAACATTCTAGCACTACTAATCCTATAATAGCGCCATCAATTTTATGCTGCCGCGGGAATATTGATGTCATTGCCCAGCGTATTGATTTACACCAGCCACATTTGTAAGCCTATTTGGTGTCTTGTTTCTGGTTCTGCAGAGATTCTGCTTGCTATTTATCATTCGACTCTTCCTAAATCCATATCGTATTGTCTTTTCTCCAAAGCCCACGTAATATTATCTTTACTTATATGCTTATATTTTTTTTGTCTTTTCCTTACTCTTCGCATATTTTCATGTTCCTTCTACTCTATCGTCATCACCATGTTCCGTGCCGGTTTGCGTAGGCGATCATGTCCTTCCACAATCTTCTATCCACTGCACATCGTACCAACCCTGTTGTTGACTGTTTTCCATGCCATGACACCAAGATATCTAGTTATTGAGTTATTGAGTTATTTGCGGGTCATCATCATTGCACTCCGAACACGTCCATAGGTGCTCAGATCCCCTCCTCAACAATTCTCTCAGTGTCCAGCGACTGACGACTCCAGTTCTATGTTGGTTGATAAGTCTTCTTACACGGCCACTAAGTTTCTCATTTCTGGCTGTGCCCATCTTAACTTCCATTTCCATCATCCGAAGAAGTGACGTGGATCTGTGTTTGTCGAAGTCCTGTGCTCTTCCAACATCTCGGAGGGCATTGATGATGTCCGCCCGATCCATTGGTTGCCCGTCCTCAACGACAGCGCAGCTAGCCAACCTGTCAGCTCTTTCATTTCCCCGTACTCCCACATGTCCAGGGACATAGACAAAGGTGACCTTACGTATTTTGGATTTCTGCAACGACTCTACCCATTGCATGCGTACAGAGCCCGCCTCCACTTTTTTAATCATGCTCATCGAATCACTCAGTATACATGCGTCTGTGTAGTCTTATGAATCTAACCATTTAAATGCCTTGGTCACTGCCATCACCTCCATTGTCATGCTACTCGTGGTCATGACGTATGCACCACTGTCTTCCTTGGCTATTCTGCCTGCCGAGCTTGCTGTAAATGCCCATGCACTTCTTTGGTGTCGTATTACAGATCCGTCTGTATTGATGACTGCATCTTTCTCATCGGTGTTATCGCAGATGAGATCGTTGACCTCGGCATTAACCACGACCGGGTTGTGTTCCCTACTTTTCCTGTCGAGTGTGACAATACACGAGAAAGTCCCCTTAAATGACGTAGGCACCGGTATCCACTCCTCACCAACGTTGATATTGATAAGCCCACAGACCTGATTGATGACATCTTCTGCTCGGCCCACCCATGATTTGCCTCTTTTTAGCCTGTCACCTTTCACTGTGTTGAGCACGTGATGTAATGGATGCTCTGTATCTGTACTAATCTTCAGGTAGCACTTGATGATGTTAGGCCATCATTGATGACTCCAATTCCAAACATATAGACACACAGTGGTGGTAAGTTATCATTTCCAATCCAACAGAAGCCACATGACCTGTAGTTAGTAAAACCACAGAGAGAATATGATTTTGTGACCTTCACTGATTCACTCTTGGATGTGAATGTGTAGTTTACACAAGAGGAGAAGTTTTCAACTACAGTGATCCCATTTAAGGCAATTCTGGGATAGCAAGGCAAGTCTCCTTTATAGCAGCAGAACTTGATGTTCTCCGCCCCCTTCTTGTAGCTGCCGCCACACGATTCTCATTAACTTGGACATCATTCAAGAACAATGTCAGATTAACATTCCATAGATATGGCTCTGCTGATGAAGTGCTTGGTGCAACAGTTGTATCAATCATACTGGAGGCTCCTGGTATGTGGTCATTAATATCACAGACGGCACATGAACAGTTGCATTGTTCTGAATGTATTCTCTACATTAACACTATCTCTCTATAGACTTCTTGTGTTACTAGTATTCCCTACATTAACACTATCTCTCTATATACTTCTCGTGTTACTAGTATTCCCTACATTAACACTATCTCTCTATATACTTCTTGTGTTACTAGCATTCTCTACATTAACACTATCTCTCTATATACTTCTTGTGTTACTAGTATTCCCTACATTAACACTATCTCTCTATATACTTCTTGTGTTACTAGTATTCCCTACATTAACACTATCTCTCTATATACTTCTTGTGTTACTAGTATTCCCTACATTAACACTATCTCTCTATATACTTCTTGTGTTACTAGTATTCTCTACATTAACACTATCTCTCTCTATATATTTCTTGTGTTACTAGTATTCTCTACATTAACACTATCTCTCCACACTTCTTGTGTTACTAGTACTCCCTACATTAACACTATCTCTCCACACTTCTTGTGTTACTAGTATTCCCTACATTAACACTGTCTCTCCATACTTCTTATGTTACTAGTATTCCCTACATTAACACTATCTCTCCATACTTCTTATGTTACTAGTATTCTCTATGATACCTCTACACGCCTGCCAGTGTGGCTACTGTAGCCTAGAACACAGACTATGAATGAAAGCATAAGTCAACCTGCCAGACATGCCTCTAGAGGTGACTGATGGGTGGGGTTACAGTTTTCACTGGTGCTACGAGGTTTGTGTATCTGAGCTAAGCCATCTTCAGTCCTTTCGCTTGAATGAGGCGAGCGTTCTTCATACTGTTGAACGTGCGAGAGAGTGGGGGGGGGGGGGGGGCGTGAATCTGAGCACTCTGGAGTTGTCAAGTGAACTAAGCTAAACCACACACCTTTCAAAGACAATTCTGATTCCTGTCTTCTAGAATTCTCTCAACAAACAATGTGATAGTCTGTGAAAGAGCATCCGCCATGTTGCTTGGTCTCACGACTACAGGAAATAGTTTCTGCTTAAATGAAAAACTGACATCCAAATGATTGTACTCGGTGCCATTTTAACTGGGAAAGTTTCAATGTGTGTTACGTGTACTTCATCGATGTCTTTTGAGACTAGGAAATACGCTCACTGGGTTTACATTAATGCTGTGACTGACAAGAGAAGCTGGAAGTCCTTCATCAAAAGGTGAATAATGATTGATGTTCCTTTGTGAATAGAACAATGTTGAGGTGATGAGGGAGAAGGCGATCGTCTGTTTCTCTATTTACTTGGTTTTCTGTGAATTAGGTTATCTATCTATCTATCTATCTATCTATCTATCTATCTATCTATCTATCTATCTATCTATCTATCTATCTATCTATCTATCTATCTATCTATCTATCTATCTATCTATCTATCTATCTATCTATCTATCTATCTATCTATCTATCTATCTATCTATCTATCTATCTATCTATCTATCTATCTATCTATCTATCTATCTATCTATCTATCTATCTATCTATCTATCTATCTATCTATCTATCTATCTATCTATCTATCTATCTATCTATCTATCTATCTATCTATCTATCTATCTATCTATCTATCTATCTATCTGTTATAAACTGCTACTGTTATAAACTATATGTTTCTAAAGTTCCCTACCACTACTGTTATAAACTATATGTTTCTAAAGTTGTCTACCGCTACTGTTATAAACTATATGTTTATAAAGTTGTGTACCGTTAATGTTATAAACTATATGTCTATAAAGTTGTCCACCGCTACTATTATAAACTATGTCTATAAAGTTGTTTATCGCTACTGTTATAAATTATATGCCTATAAAGTTGTCTACCGCTATTGCTATAAATTATGTCTATAAAGTTGTCTACCGCTACTGCTATAAATTATATGTTTATAAAGTTGTCCACGCTACTTGGTGCATTTATTAGGGAACATTTATTTGAGAACATTTATTACAGAACATTTATTTGAGAACATTTATTAGAGAACATTTATTTGAGAACATTTATTAGAGAACATTTATTAGAGATCATTTATTAGAGAACATTTATTACAGGGCATTTATTAGAGAACATTTATTAGAGGACATTTACTTGAGAGGCTTTTTTAGAGAACATTTATTAGAGAACATTTATTTGAGAGAAATTATTAGAGAATATTTATTAGAGGGCATTTATAAGAGAGCATTTATTAGAGGGCATTTATTAGAGAACATTTATTAGAGGACATTTATTAGAGAGCATTTATTAGAGGGCATTTATTAGAGAACATTTATTAAAGAACATTTATTAGAGAACATTTATTTTAAAGAAGATTTATTAAAGAGCATTTATTAGAGAGCCTTTATTAGAGAACATTTATTAAAGAACATTTATTACACAAAATTTAGCGATCGGGTGGTAGAGTAGATCATTTGTGCTACAAATTAGTAATACGTGGGTTCAAATCTAGTTAATGTAAAAACAATGGATGAAATCAAAATTGGCAGAATCACTTGGCATGTGGTGCTGCGGCAGACCACAGAAGTATGATAAAATGCCATAAAGAAAGCCTATGTTATTTGTTATTTCATTATACATTTATTTCATTATCTATTTCTAAGTTTCTCATCTAAATGCTAAAAACCGACAGGCTACAGGAACGTACCAACTTTACGTCAATCTGTTAGAAAGAGGTGCTATTGATCTTTCCTGATGGCCGTGAAGTAAAAACGTCTAATTACTAAAGAAGAGTTACTATAATTGCCGTGGAGTAAAAACATGTAATTACTAAAGAAAACGATCTAAAAACAACAACTTTCACTGCATTGCCGAAAAAGAATGGTGCAGTTGAATGCAGTGATTTCAGAACAATAAGCCTAATGAGCCAGGTAACAAAAATTTTACTAAAAGTTATACAGGGAAGGATTCAGAATAAAATCAATACTGAATTAGATGAGCAACAATTTGGGTTCAGGAAAAACAGTGGTACAAAAGAAGACTTATTTAGCATGAGAACATTGATTGAAAAGTACACAGGAGTAAACAAACCAATATATGCCTGCTTTATAGACTACACCAAAGCTTTCGATAAAATACACCATAATCTAACATAATATAGACTGCCTAAAGGATATAAATCTAGATGACACAGATATACGACTAATATGTAATTTGTACTGGGAGCAAACAGCAATAATAAAATGTAACAAGGAGAACTCTACACCCATTGATATAAAAAGAGGAGTAAGACAAGGATACATCCTACCACCAAGCTTGTTCAATTTATACACTGAGCAAATCTTTAAAAACATCACTGAGATGCCAGGTCTAAACATTAATGGGAAGATAATCAATAACCTAAGATATGCTGATGATACTGTTCTACTAGCAGAAAATCCTAAAGACCTACAACAATTGCTTAATGTGATAAACATAACAAGCAAAAAATATGGACTAGATATGAATATCAAAAAGACTAAAACTATGATAATAAACAAAGAAAATTCTCGAGACCTACAATTAAATATCACAGTTGAGGGAATACATCTGGAGACAGTCCAGAGCTACAATAAACTGGGACACACTATAACCAATGATGGAAAATGCAAAATTGAAATAAACAAAAGAATAGGTATGGCAAAAAGTAATTTTAATGCCATGAAAAATATATTAACAACAAAACAAATATCAACAGGGCTGAAACTAAGAATGGCAAAATATTACATCTTCTCCATATTCCTGTATGGAGCAGAAACATGGACATTAGACAAGAAAACAGAACAGAAAATTTAAGCCTTTGAAATGTGGATTTATAGAAGAATAGGTAAAATTGGATGGAAACAAAAGATAACAAATGATGAAAATTTAAAACAACTGAAAATAAAAAGAGAACTACTAAATACAATTAAGACAAGACAAATGAAATTTTTGGGGCATGTTAAAAGATACAACAGCCTACTAAAAGTAATATTGGAAGGAAAATACAAGGTAAAAGAGGCAGAGGCAGACCCAGACTAACATGGACGAGTAACATCAAAAGATGGACAAGTCAATCTATGACAGCCTGCACCATCAAAGCAAGAAACAGAGTAGAATGGCGATCCATGGTAGCCAACCTTCGTTGCGGAGAAGGCACTTGATGATGATGATGATGATGAATTACTAAAGAAGAGTTATTATAATTGTCCTGAAGTAAAAACGTGTAATTACAAAAGTAGATTTATTAAAATATTATAATTGCTGTGGAGTAAAAACATGTAATTACTATAGAAGGATTATTATTATCTCCAACATGGGCAAACATGTCTATTCATACACCAGTAAATTAAAACTGTAACTATCTTTAATCAAAGCTACTAATCATCTAATCCTTAACATGACATCAAGGGACAACTTTCTAGCACCATTAATCCAACACAAGCCATTTACTTCCTCATACCGCAGGAATATTCGATGTTATTGCCCAGAGCATCGATTTTCACATTTTCTCACCACATTTATGAATGCTATCTGGTGTCTAAGTTTCTTGCCCGCAGCAATGCTGCTATTTCTATGCTTTTTTTTTGCTAAACCCACGACATATTATATGTTCTCAAATTTCACGTTTTATTGCATATTTGTTTTCTAATCCTACGTCGTATTATTTGAATTCTAAGTCCACGTCTTATTTCTTCTACAATAACCACGTCTTATTTGTTCTTCAATAACCACGTCTTATTTCTTCTACAATAACCACGTCTTATTTGTTCTACAATAACCACGTCTTATTTGTTCTTCAATAACCACGTCTTATTTGTTCTTCAATAACCACGTCTTATTTTCTTATTCTTCTAAGCTAACGTCATTTTCAGAAAAAAAGACAATTTTAAAGTCCCGTTATTGGAGATATGTTTTAGCATAGAACTTAACCGCTGTTCTAAAAATCTAAATTCAAAGAAATAGCTATACAGTGTAAATAAAGCTCAGTGGTTCATATTTTCTAGAGAACATTTTTGTTTGGAGAACTATCATTGGTAGGAGAGGGTGGCCATATATTCAACTTGTCGTGCTTCTAATCAGAAGGGCGTGCGTTCGAATCACGTCACGTTCAATAATTTCTTTTTTAAATCGCGGGTTAAATAAAACCTCTGAGCTAACATCTTGTTGCAATTGAAAAAGACACGTGATCTTTATTGTCCAATCATGTTGTCCCTGCGGCAGAGACCAGAAATAGGAAAAATGTTGAGGAGAAAGATTTTGTTTTGTGGTCGCTTTCTTGTCCAGGCGAGATCGATACATATACTGGCAGATTGATACATATACTGGCAGATTGCTACATATACTGGCAGATTGATACATATACTGGCAGATTGATACATATACTGGCAGATTGATACATATACTGGCAGATCGATACATATACTGGCAGATTGATACATATACTGGCAGATTGATACATATACTGGCAGATCGATACATAGACTGGCAGATCGATACATATACTGGCAGATTGATACATATACTGGCAGATTGATACATATACTGGCAGATTGATACATATACTGGCAGATTGATACATATACTGGCAGATTGATACATATACTGGCAGATTGATACATAAACTGGCAGATTGATACATACACTGGCAGATTGATACATACACTGGCAGATCGATACATATACTGGCAGATCGATACATACACATGTATGTTCGAATAGTCTAGATCAGTGGTTACCAAACTTTGTTGACGCACCGCCACGTTTTGAGGACACAAAAACTCACCGCCTTCCTGGAAATCTAATTTCTGTAGGAAAGTAAATGAAAAAAAAAAACAGTGACATAGTTACAGCTCTGTTATGTATTTACTGACATCCACCTCACTACAGAGAAGAAATATGTGTTGTAAAAAAAGACACATTGAAGCTTGAAATTATACATTTATTTATTAAAATTAACTATAAAAAAAAACATTCACATTGCAAAACAGATTGCGATAATGAAAGATAATATTACAATAACAAAATACGAATAGAAAAATCTTGAGAATGATGAACCAGGTGGGCTGCTATCGATCTGTTTTTTCTGATGAAGAAAATGAGACCAACAACTTGTTTACTATAGTTAGTCTTATTATTATTATTATCTTATTAGTTATAGTTAGTCTTATTATTATTATATTATTAGTTATAGTTAGTTTATAAATCGGGACAAAGTTTATCTGCCATTGCCGAGCTGTTGGCTACAGAAAAAAAAAACTATCTTTACGACACATATTACCATTGCTGGTGTATGTCGTTGGGCTCACAATAGAACCAGAGGGATAAAGGCCGCTTGGTCAAAGTCGTCACGGCGTGTGAGATTTTTATATCACCCCCGGTAGAAAGAAATCCTTTCTGTCTACCGCGGGTTTCGAACACCGTACGCCGGCTTTTCAGCCAGCGGAACAGTGGTTTATGCCGCACGGCCACGCGCACCTCAAGCTGTTGGTAGCAGTCTTTACATGTACATTCCAGTTCCTGGTTTATCGCCACTATTATTATTATTATTATTATTATTATTATTATATATTATATTATTATTATTATTATTATTATACTGGCAACATCTGGCAAGTGATCGCACATCATGGAGAGCATGTATAAGGAACGGTATAACAACATTTGAGACTGTGCTAAGACAGGACTTAGAAGAGAAGAGACTCATGAAAAAGGATGGTAAACCCTGTGGACCAGCGAGCCTGACCTGTTCATTATGTGACCGCGTGTGTTTGTCAAACATTGGTAGAATTAGCCACGAGAGAAGCTGTTCGGCAAAAACAATACCTAAAAAAAATACGCAAAAGCCTCCACTAGACCGTCTGTCAAGACGAAAAGGGCCATATATATATATTATTGTTGTTATTATTATTCTCTGTGTTTGCACTTGAAAGATGGTCCAAACCCCATATGAGTATGTTAATTTAAGAATACATTCTAATCTTGCAATCAGATGAAGAACGTCCAACTGGTGGTAATAGGTAAGCATGGCTTCATTATGTTCTTCTACTGCTGATCGATTTGGATACTGGCTTAATGTTCTTGTTCATCAGTTACATATTTACAGACGGCATATTGCCAGTTTTTGTTTTAGTTTAAATTCTACTCATCACCTTGAAGTTTTCTTTCATTAAATATAAGAAAGTCGCCAGTCAAATGGGCTATGCCGTTTTGAAATCAGTCAAGGTGTTCTGTCAAAGCTTCATTTTCATTTTCCAGGAACTCTAGCACCATTCAGGGGTTTATAAAAAACCTTTTCAATCCGGCAGCTTTTTTATGTCCAACAAACTTCTGCAGGAAGCAACAAGCAGTTGGATACTTCACAGTTTTCAATATTTAGATTGTCCAAGCAGTATTGCTTCTGCTTTTGTTGATTGTTTTAAGGGCATAAAATAATGACCGATGTTAAAGTTCATTCAAGTTTCTGCAACTATTTCTCCTCATTGAATGATTTAGTGTATTGTGAATACATTTGAAACAGCTGATAATACACTTTGCTATATTTAGATAACTTGTTCTCTTAACAAGCGACTACTTATTGATTAACTCAAATGATTCGATAAATAATATAAACAAACAAAAAATGGTTACTGGCTAATAATTTTACTATTTTATTTCCTTGTGTCCGCTCATATTATAATCATCATCAAGTATCATACCTGCTGGCGTAGGTGATCATGTCTCACCAAAATTTTCGATCTCGACAGTTATTTATCATTTCTGCTGTTAACCTTCTCCCAAGCCATTCTCTTAAGCTGTCTGGTATCTTTTCTCTTTGCTTGTCTCTTTCTCTTCGTTCCTCAATTTTCCCAGTTGTTACAATATAGTCCAGCTGTTCCCCTCTCGTTACATGGCCAAATAATGATGGTTTCCTCCTGATATTGGACATTAGCTCTCTTCTTGCTTTGGCCTCTTTCAGAACGTTTTCATTACTCTTCTTAGCTGTCCATGGTGTTCTTAACATTCTTCTTTAAAACCACATTTCTGCAACTTCCAGTGATTTTCTTGTCCGTTATTCTATTGTCCATGATTCACATCCATATTTTAAGACTGGCTCTACATCTCATTTAAGAACTCTTTTTCTTGTTTCTATAGTCAAAAATAGATTGCACAGTATCTTCCTCATTTTTTTGGAAAGCTGCTTGTGCATGAGCCATTCTGCATCTCACCTCTGTTGGGCATCTACCATCAATGTTGACCATATTATAATAGCAAATGCGATAAACGTAATTGATTGGGCGTTTCAAATCATATTGTACTGAAGTGAGCATGTTACAATTAATTTTAAAAACACCAGAAGGCAGTGTACGGTAGATATGGAAGGACATTTATATAAGTGAACACGTGTACAAATCAGAACTGTTATGTTATTGAAACAACAATAATACAATTAGCTTTGTATGTAAAGGTAAAGGTAAAGTACGAGACTTGAACCGGCGTCTTAGCACGCGAGTTTACACCCATATGTGCTCGGCCGCCTATCCAGAAATGTTCGGATATTTCTGTATAGTGTCGCCTCAAGCATCGAAACTCAGATGCGAAGCGACATTCCTCACCTTCCCAGGATAATACCCTGGTACCCATTTCTGCCAACGGCTGGGTCGACCGTGGGGGTATTTCTTTTATTTTCCAACCACGAGTACAATTCACACTGCTCCCAGCGGGAATCGAACACGGGTTGTCCGAACGTCGATAGCCTAGTCGGGTGGTTTTCCCAACTAGGCTACCGAAGCCCCAAAGGACAAAAAACGCTTTGTATGTGATTCATCAAATCGTTAAAGACCGAAGGCGTTGAATTGAGGTATTAGCGGGTCATCATCATTGCACTCCGAACATGTCTATAGATGTTCAGATCCCCTCCTCAGCAAGTCCCTCAGAGTCTAGTGACTGACGATTCGAGTCTAGTGGTGACTGATAACTCTTCTTACACGCCCACTAAGTTTCTCATTTCTGGCTGTGCCGATCTTAACTCCCATCTCTTTCATTGGAAGGAGTGACGTGGAATTGTCGAAGTCTTGTGTCCTTCCCACTTCCCAGAGGGGATTGATGGTGTCCACCCGATCCATTGGTTGACTTTATTCAACAATAATCTAATCTAATGATTAAAATGAAAATCAAACTAAAGAGAAACAAGCAAAAATCTGATTCATCAACAAACCCACTCGACATAACAGCTTTAAATCAAAAAGATATTAAAGATACCTATACAATACAAGTAAAGAACACATACCAGAAGCTGCTAGAGGAAGGAATTGAACAATACAGAAGAGAAAATCCTGATGAAAAAGTAACAACCAAATGGCAATGCATAAAGAAAAGCATACAAAAAGCCTGCGACACCTTACCCAAAAGAGAAAAGAACAAAAAACAAAAATGGATAACTAACACCATCTTAGAAAAAATGGAAGAAAGGAGACAAGCGAAGAACACTGCCCAATACAATAAAATAGATAATGAGATACGCAAAATGTGCAAAAAGGCAAAAGAAGACTGGCTCAGCCAAAAATGTTGAGAAATAGAAACTATGGAAAGCAAACAAGACCTAAGAGGAATGCACACAGAAATAAAGAGAATGACTAATAAAAATAAAAAAGCCACAGAAGGTGGATGCATTGCAGACAAAAAAGGAAAAATGCTAACAGACAATAAGGATATCATAGATAGATGGCAGGAATATATAACAGAACTATTTCATGATCAAAGGGACAAGAAACCAGTTATAAAATGTACATCAGGCTAAAAAATCTTAAAATCTGAGGTGGAAAAAGCTATAAAAACAATGAAAAGGGGAAAAGCAGCAGGACCTGAAAGCATACAGATAGAGATGATACAGGCACTTGAAGATTTTGGCATTGAAGTGATTACAGACATATGCAACGACATATACCACACAGGATACATACCAAATGAACTAAAAACATCAACTTTCATTGCATTGCCTAAAAAGAATGGTGCAGTTGAATGCAGTGACTTTAGAACAATAAGCCTAATGAGCCATGTTACAAAAATCTTGCTAAAAGTTATACAAGGAAGGATTCAGAATAAAATCAATACTGAATTAGATGAGCAGCAATTTGGATTTAGGAAAAATAGCGGGACAAAAGAAGCCATATTCTGCATGAGAACATTAATCGAAAAATACACAGAAGTAAACAAACCAATATATGCCTGCTTCATAGACTACACCAAAGCTTTTGATAGAATACACCACAAACAACTTATAGAATGCCTAAAAGAGATACATCTAGATGACATGGATATACGACTAATATGCAATCTATACTGGGAGCAAACAGCAATAATAAAATATAACAAAGAGTTCTCTACACCCATTGATATAAAAAGAGGAGTAAGACAAGGATGCATCCTATCACCAAGCTTGTTCAATCTATACACTGAGCAAATCTTTAAAAACATCATAGAGATGCCAGGCCTACAAATTAATGGAAAGATAATCAATAACCTAAGATATGCTGACGATACTGTACTACTAGCAGAAAATCCTAAAGACCTACAACAATTACTTAATGAAATAAACACGACAAGCAAAAAATATGGACTAGATATGAATATCAAAAAGACTAAAACTATGATCATAAACAAAGAAAATACTCAAAACCCACAAGTGGATATCAAAATTGAAGGAATAGACCTTGAGACAGTTCAGAACTATAACTACCTTGGACATACTATAACCAGTGATGGAAAATGTACAACTGAAATAAACAAAAGAATAGGAATGGCAAAAAGTAATTTTAATGCCATGAAGGACATACTAACATCAAAACAAATAACACCAGAGCTAAAACTAAGAATAGCAAAATGTTACATCTTCTCAATATTCCTATATGGTGCTGAAACATGGACATTAGACAAGAAAACAGAACAGAGAATTGAAGCCTTTGAAATGTGGATATATAGAAGAATAGGTAGAATTGGATGGAAGGAAAAGAAAACAAATGACAAAGTCTTAAAACAACTAAAAATGAAAAGAGAACTTCTGAACACAATTAGAACAAGACAAATGCGATTCTTAGGCCATGTTAAAAGACACAACAGCCTACTGAAAGTGATCCTGGAGGGGAAAATACAAGGTAAAAGAGGCAGAGGCAGACCAAGATTAACATGGACGAGTAACATCAAAAGATGGACAAATCAACCGATGACAACCTGCACCATCAAAGCAAGAGATAGAGCAAAATGGCGCTCCATGGTAGCCAACCTTCGTTGCGGAGACGGCACTCAATGATGATGATGATGAATCTAATCTCACGGTCTGTTGTTTGATGTGCGACGAAGATAGTCTGACGACTGACTGTGTGTTTATATGTTCAGAATTGGAGTCAACAACGATGGCCTAACATCAGCAAGCGCTATACATTAAAAAAAACTCAGACGTTCATCATTTTCAGGAGGACGTGAACTTCGTATATGGTGGATAGGCGGCAGGAACCATTGAGGGTTATGCATGAAAAGTGTTCCTTGTTGCAGTTTCCTCATATTCCAAGTCCGGCTTGTTGCAGGAGCTACTGAGTTAAGTGCTCTGTTCACACCGTGTGCTGTGTGTTTCATCCGTTTTGATCCTGTTTCGATATTCCAATTGTTTACGATGAATGATGATATCGTATGACAGGGAACAGTTAGCTGTGTTCACTTTCTGCGCTGTTTCGCCTTATGTCTTTTGGCGTGTGCTGAGACTGCTACGATGGGGACTACAGTTACCTTTCTTTGTTTGGGAGATGAGCTATTAATTCGGATGATTCACTGGCAATTAAAATGTTTAAGTAATTATGGAATTTATTTCGTTTGCAGTGATACCGGGGCCTTTCATAACCAAATAACCAAATTCAACAATAGCGCAGCTAGACAGCCTGTCCGCTCTTTCATTTTCCCGTACTCCCGCATGTCTAGGGACGTAGACAAAGGTGGCCTTACGTTTTTTTATTTCTGCAGTGACTCTACCCATTGCATACGCACATAGTCCGCCTCCACCCACCTTTCTTATGCGTTGAATATTGATTTAAAATACTTACTTACAGTAATACTTACTGAACCAATCGCTTTTCACACATTTCATAAATAAAATCCTTTAATTACCTGTCGCTTAATTATTATCATCAGATAACAAAGGCATTTTGTTGTCAAATTCAAACAATGTCAACACAGACAATCAAACAGATAAGAAAATCACAATCTTTCCACCATACCTGGCAGACAATGAGTTAGATAATCAGATCACTCTCTGAGGTGGTCGAGTCGGACTGTTACGCTTAGTTACAAGCGACAAGAATTTGAATATTCGAATGTTCTAGGATTGCATTGATTTGCCGAACATCACCAGCAATCAAACCTTCAGATTTCATTTGTTTATGGGACGTCAAATCTCAGCTGAGTTTGAATGAACAAGCTATCTTCACAAACATCTTACATTGTCTTCATCAATTTCTTTATGCTTCCATAGCCCCCCCTTTTTTGTATTTCCCGCCCCCCCCCCAATTCACCCGAGGCTGCGTTCGTCCCACCCGAGACATCTTCGGTGTTCCCATGGGTGGCAGTAGCACCCACTTTTGGAAACGCTGGTCAAGATTCTGAAATTATTGAACTGTTAAAATGCATTATTGTTATTTTGATCCAGTTTTCTTGAAATATTTCATCAGTTAAACAGTAGCTGTCCATGTTATGCGGACCATGCCTTTCAGAAATCACAAGACAGTTAATATAATTTTTTATTAATCTATTTTAAATGAGTGAAATCGCTAAATCAATTTCGTATCTACATTCTATTCTTGTCTAATCTTGTATATCACATACTTATACACCACACACTTAAATTAACCCATAGTTAATTAGCGACAATATTGAACCTAAAGAGATACATTATTTCTTAATAATGTATCGTTAGTGAGACATATTAGATATATAAAACGTTGAAAAGATTATATAACGGCATCAACAGAAAACATAATATGCATTTAGATTGTTAAACCATTTTTAGTGCTTTTTCTGTCGCTTTTGTTTTTACTTGTGCCACGCTTCTTCCCAAATCTCAGAATTTTCACAATACAGAGGCTTCATCAAATATCACGTTCTGGTAAAAAGTGCTAATTGAACGAGTTTAAGGATTCCTTCACTGACTTGTAATCGATGATGCTGTGGGCGCTCTAACCTTCACATGATTTCTAAACGCTCACTTGTGTACAGGGTGGCTACCATTAAACACCACACCGCAGTATACATACCAAAACTGGTCAGCAAACTACAAACACATGCTCCTCTTCTTCCCCCCTGAGTCTATCCCTGCCAACCTTGCTTCTCTTATAAGTGTTCTTTTTAATGTCTCTTTAGGTCTTCCTCTTGTTCTGTATCCTGATGTTTCCAATAGAAGAGCATGTTTTGGAATTCTCTTGTCTCTTCTAAGCATATGTCCGACACATCTTCTTTCTTTAACAATAGATCATATATTTTTATTTGTATGACCATTTCTCTTATTTCAATATTAGTCTTGAATTCATTCCATTGAACACAAAGTATTTTTCTTAGGCATTTGTCTTCAAAAGAATTTAGTTTTTTCTCAATCTCTTTTGATGTTTTCCGGGTACACTATTTCATCATCATCATCAAGTACCGTGCCTGCTGGCGTAGGTGATCATGTCTCCCCACAACTTTCGATCTCGACAGTTGTTTATAATTTCCGTTGTTGACCTTCTCCCAAGCCATTCTCTTAAGCTGTCTGGTATTTTTTCTCTTTGCTTCCCTCTATCTCTTCGTCCCTCAATGTTCTCAGTTGTTACAATATATTCCAGCTGTTCTCTTCTCATTACATGGCCAACAAATGATGATTGTTTCTTCCTAATATTGGAAATTAGCTCTCTTTTTGCTTTGGCCTCTTTCAGAACGTTTTCTTTACTCTTCTTAGCTGTCCATGGTATTCTCAACATTCATCTTTACATTGTTTACTCTGCGATAAATTAATACAACCATAACATATTTTGTTTATTTCTAGGATGAGAGACATGCACCAGAGGAAGATATTCTGAGGACCTTTTTCTCATGAGAAGACTAGGAATGTGCGTAAAGAAAACATCTTGATAATGCTGCCTAAGGCTAGTGTGATAACCTCGCGAAAACTCAACGAAAGCAGATTGAATATGAGTGTGATATACATGAAACCAGGGATACCGGGTATATCTTCTCATTTATCTACATTTGTTGTGATCATTATTTCGGTGGCCTTCCTCGTACCCCCGCCGTCTGCGGCAAATCTGATGACCTCGAGCACAAGCAGTGGAGACTTCAACTACCACATCCCACAAGTTCTCGGCGACGACTTCATCAGCGCAGGCACCAACTTCAACGATGGTGGTACAGTTAGTGGTAGCACAGTGCACCACAGCACTCGTCATCGCCATCATAATGGTAAACTCCCGTTAAACAACTACAATAATAACAAGCACAATAATAACGGCTTCGGGTCCGAGACGAAGACAGTGAGGAACCCGATGACTCACTGTTAATGGAAACGTTGAACGAATCGGAAAAGTTGAGGAATAAATTCAAAAATATCTTCAATTTTTCTTGGCCACTTCGCGAACTGGCGAGTGTTGTAGAAGGGGAGATAGTTCTGGGGGCGCTGCACATGATTCACGAGCGCTCTGACGACAAGATATGTGGGAAAATCATGGACCAGGGTGGTATTCAAGCTTTGGAAGCCATGCTGTACACCCTTGATCACGTGAATGGAAAGTTCGGGGAGATGCTCATTCCAGGAGTCAGGTTAGGAGTTCTAGCCAAGGATGACTGCGATACGGACATCTTTGGATTGGAGCAAGCTTTGGATTTCATTCGTGGTGAGTGATCACTTAGTGTTGCTTCTTTGTGTTGTTTCGGCTGTCTGTGCTGTTTCGGCTGTTTGTGCTGTTTGTGCTGTTTCTGCTGTATTTCATGCTTCAAAATTGCTCAACTTTATGTCGTATGTCCTTTACCGAACAATGCACTCATCACAGCACGTCTGAATGAATCTCTGCATCTAGCCAGATATCCCACCTATTCTGTTGTCACGTTCAAGGTCTCTTTGATGTATTGAAACCACCTTCTTGGTCTGCCCCTGATGCGTCGTCCTAGAACCATGTCTTCCATTATTGTTCTCTCCATCCCTCTGTAGAATGGTGTTTATAAGCCATTTATTTTTAATGTTTAAATATCTTAATATGTCTTCATTGTTTTTCCCATTTCCCAAGGTATCTTAAGGATGTTTCTGTAGCATTTTGCTATGAATGAATCGATCTTCTTCCTTCCTGTCTTGTCCAAGATTCACTGACATATGTTTCTATCGAGAAAATATGTCCTTAGTCATTTTAACTTTCCTGCCTTGCTGGTATTCCGCCATATGTTCTTCATGGCGTCCAATTTTTGTGTTGTTCTTGCTATTTTTTAAATCTCATTCTAGCAGTCTCCGTTGTTAGTTGCTACATTTGTCAGATGTTAATAGTTTGTAATAGTTTTAAGTTCATTACTTTTGATAATGATTTCGGGTCGGCTTTTTGTTTTGTCAATATACATGATCTCACTTTTCTGTTTGTTTAGATAGAGGTTTTGCTCTTCACTGTGTGTGTGTATTTTTTTTTTTTTGCAAACTCATTTATCTCATTTCATCTTTTTTGCACCGACTGCTACTATCTCCATTATCATCAATGCTTTCAGAGGAAAAAATGGCAGTCATCATACAGGAAACATTATCTAGAGCTGAACTAATAAAGTCAGGGACAGGAGGGTTTCTTGAGTTGAAGATTGTGCAGTCGTCATGACGTGATGTTGTGAATAAAGCCCATGTTATTTGAATAAGACTGGGTCCAAGACTAACTTCATAAACGATCATTTGTGCACAACTAACATCAGAAATCATTAACTCTTTCAGTACGTGTTGACGCACCATGCGCCATGCCGATTTCGGTCATGTACGTTTAGCCGCACTGTGCGTCACTTTCAATTTAATTAGTGTAAACTGTCATCAAACCTTATTCTTTCCATATGTCTTGTATCATCTTGGTATTGGTGAAATATAATTCCTTATTTAATTATCTAAAAATTCATATATAATATGTTAAGTGTTAGATAAATATAAATACGTAGATTAATATTTAAATACATGAAAAATGTTGTCTCTGAAATCTCTACCTCTAAATTGATAATAACCTTCCGTACTGAAAGAGTTAAAGACTGGTGTACAAAGTGCCCCCGTTTTGCTTGTTAAATGATAATTTGTGCATAAGTAAGTAAAAAAAAGTATAGTACCCCCGTCACGCCAAGTGGCGTATAGGAAATATGGTGTTAGTGACCATAAATTTTACAGACCTTCAGCACATGATTTTTGAGGTAATGTGGTCGGTATTACGCCCGTGCCGCTTTACTTTCGCGGAAAAAAATCTGGTACCCATTTAAGGCTGGGTGAGCCCGGAAACCGTCGGTAGGGATCGAACCCTACCTCTTGTTCTTTGTAGTCCAGTTCACTAACCACTGAGCTATTGCGGCTCCCTGTTTGTGCACAAGTAACATCAGAAATAATTGTAAACACTGCTATACAATATCAATGAGTTGAGAAACCAGCAAAAGACGGTTTATATACAATAGTCACGTGATACCACTGCGTACACAAACTGCTGCAGAGATAATATCCACTTCTCGTGACGTCATTTCTGTACAATGTAACATGTGACGTCAATCTTCTATCCTCATCGTCATATATTTGATATAACCGAGCACATCTTTGACAACGTCGAGCACATTATTTCAACCGTTACCTCACATCAAACGTGGTAGTTTTCCCCCTGACATCCAAATGACGAGATGTGCATACAAGAATATATGGTCGGAGAAGGGACTACTCTACAACATAATTTGGGACGACCAAAAATAACTATCATAAAGGCCGTTCATCAACGCAAGTGGAAGCGAGATCGTCCGAGATAATTATCAGTTACCCTGACTCGATGGGTTAATAAAGGACACAAACTATGTCACCTTCAGTACAACTAGTGAGTTACTGAGTTATTAAAGGGTCATCATCATTACACTCCGAACATGTCCATAGGTGCTCAGATCCCCTCCTCAGCAAGTCTCGCGGTGTCCAGTGACTGACAACCCCAGTTCTGTGTTGGTTGATAAGTCTTCTCTACAGTCATCAACATGTGCCATACTGGTTGGCGTAGGCGATCATGTCCCTCCACAATCTTCTATCCACAGTGCATCGTATCAGTTCTGTTGTTGACTGTTTTCCATGCCATGACACCAAGCTATCCAGTATTTTCTCTCTTTGTCGTCCTTCTCTACAGTACAACCATGATACCACTGAACTAATATGTGTTCATGTCACTGAACTAATGTGTGTTCATGTCACTGAACTAATATGTGTTCATGTCACTGAACTAATATGTGTTCATGTCACTGAACTAATATGTGTTCATGTCGCTGAACTAATATGTGTTCCTGTCACTGAACTAATATGTGTTCATGTCACTGAACTAATATGTGTTCATGTCGCTGAACTAATATGTGTTCATGTCACTGAACTAATATGTGTTCATGTCACTGAACTAATATGTGTTCATGTCACTGAACTAATATGTGTTCATGTCACTGATCTAATATGTGTTCATGTCACTGAACTTATATGTGTTCATGTCACTGAACTAATATGTGTTCATGTCACTGAACTAATATGTGTCCATGTCACTGAACTAATATGTGTTCATGTCACTGAACTAATATGTGTTCATGTCGCTGAACTAATATGTGTTCATGTCACTGAACTAATATGTGTTCATGTCGCTGAACTAATATGTGTTCATGTCACTGAACTAATATGTGTTCATGTCGCTGAACTAATATGTGTTCATGTCACTGAACTAATATGTGTTCATGTCACTGAACTAATATGTGTTCATGTCGCTGAACTAATATGTGTTCATGTCGCTGAACTAATATGTGTTCATGTCACTGAACTAATATGTGTTCATGTCACTGAACTAATATGTGTTCATGTCGCTGAACTAATATGTGTTCATGTCGCTGAACTAATATGTGTTCATGTCGCTGAACTAATATGTGTTCATGTCGCTGAACTAATATTTGTTCATGTCACTGAACTAATATGTGTTCATGTCGCTGAACTAATATGTGTTCATGTCGCTGAACTAATATGTGTTCATGTCACTGAACTAATATGTGTTCATGTCACTGAACTAATATGTGTTCATGTCGCTGAACTAATATGTGTTCATGTCACTGAACTAATATGTGTTCATGTCACTGAACTAATATGTGTTCATGTCACTGAACTAATATGTGTTCATGTCGCTGAACTAATATGTGTTCATGTCACTGAACTAATATGTGTTCATGTCGCTGAACTAATATGTGTTCATGTCACTGAACTAATATGTGTTCCTGTCACTGAACTAATATGTGTTCATGTCACTGAACTAATATGTGTTCATGTCACTGAACTAATATGTGTTCATGTCACTGAACTAATATGTGTTCATGTCGCTGAGCTCATTTTTGTCTTTGCATTCGCCAGCTTTCACCTCTGGCCAAGTTCCTAGAGACTAGAAACTCAATTTTGCATGTTAATCCGTTTTTCCCCTGGCAGCCGTGTGCACAGATGTCCCTCGCCGTACAGGCAGATAACTCTGTCTTCGGAGGTACTCATATATTTTACGCCGATGGGTAATTTGATATTTTTGTGTATAAACATCTGAACATTGCCCAAAATCATGTTGCCATTCCACTGCCCATCAGCTGTCACTGGAAAATCGCGGGCGCCGACACGATCTGTTGTTCACCTCTTTCTTCCTTCTTCTCTCCTGCGTGCCTACATTTGGGCTTCATGAAATGTCACTTCAGTCTTTAATCTCATAAGTCTATTTACGACAACCCTTTCCGAGCCCGTCTCTCACTGATCGCTGTGTGTGATCTCGTGACGTGATTATATCTTTAGTTATTTACTGATGTCATAAGATTGTTGTTGGGACCTATGTTATTGCTGATGTCAGAAGATTGTTGTTTGGACCTATGTTATTGATGATGTCAGAAGATTGTTGTTGGGACCTATGTTATTGCTGATGTCAGAAGGTTGTTGTTTGGACCTATGTTATTGCTGATGTCAGAAGGTTGTTGTTTGGACCTATGTTATTGCTGATGCCAGAAGATTGATTTTTCTATCTATCTATTGCTCTTTCGGGCCGAAGACGGCACATAGGGCAGAACCACAATCTCAAAAACAGAAACCTTGCTTCTAAGATGATTCAGAGATCACTGCTTCTAAAATCTATGGTTCTGTTTCCATAAGAATACTTTTTACAATGACAGCTTGTCAAGCCATCGATCAACCTCCTTAGTCGCTTCTTACGACATGCCTGGAAGGACACAGTGTCACTATTCTTTATTCATAATGAGGCCCCGGTAACACACGGGAGATTGTTGTTTGGACCTATGTTATTGATGATGTCAGAAGATTGCTGTTTGGACCTATGTTATTGATGATGTCAGAAGATTGTTGTTTGGACCTATGTTATTGCTGATGTCAGAAGATTGTTGTTTGCACCTATTTTATTGCTGATGAACACGTTTCCATTGGTCTCTGTATCAGATGGAACCGACATACGTATAGGGTGGCTAAAAAACGACCTTTATATTTTCACAGTGTCATACTATTGTCATGAATTGAAATAACAGAATGTACTATCATTATCAAGTACCATGCCTGCTTGCGTAGGCGATCATGTTTCTTCACGGCTTTCGATCTCGACAGTTATTTGTCATTTCTGTTGTTGACCTCCTGCCAAGCAACTTTCTTCAAGCTGTCTGGTATCTTTTCTCTTTGCATCCCTCTATCCCTTCGTCCCTCAATTTTTCAAGTTGTCACAATGTATATCAGCTGTTCCCTTCTCATTACATGACCTAAAAATGATGATTGTTTATTCTTAATAACGGAACTTGGTATCGCCAGATGGAGATAGCAACAACAAGAATTCCATTTTCTGTTGCATGTGGCATGAACATGCACACGCCCGCCTTGCTGACTGCGCGGGTGATGAAAGCATTTGAAAGTACTGAAGTTCTGATTATCGCATCAAAGTGTCGGCCGTGGAAGGACTAGCCTAAAATGAGAGCATGTGACAATGCAATGAAACATGGAGATTATTTCAATGTCTTGACGTACTCACCAGTTTTATAATTTACTACATAAATGTAACATTATGAAACTATCAAGCTCAGTTTAATGGCCACAGGAAGGCATAAATCGAAACAAAGCCAGAGTCAGATTGAAGGACAACATCAAGGAACCTTTACAACAATCTAATCATGCAAGGCCGATACTTGTATTAAGATAACACGTCGATATCGTGTTCCGTTTTTCCGTTTCCATTCTGTACATAGAATGTCCCAACGTGAAGTTGTCAATCAAATAGAAACATACTGTTCAAGTTGAACAGATATTTGTTTCGTAAACATGAAGTTTTTTTTCGTAAACATGAGGTTTTGTTTCGTAAACATGAAGTTTTGTTTCGTAAACATGAAGTTTTTTTTCGTAAACATGAGGTTTTGTTTCGTAAACATGAGGTTTTGTTTCGTAAACATGAGGTTTTGTTTCGTAAACATGAGGTTTTGTTTCGTAAACATGAGGTTTTGTTTCGTAAACATGAGGTTTTGTTTCGTAAACATGAGGTTTTGTTTCGTAAACATGAGGTTTTGTTTCGTAAACATGAAGTTTTGTTTCGTAAACATGAAGTTTTGTTTCGTAAACATGAACTTCAATTCTTCTTCTTGTTCCTCTTCATCTTTCATCCAGATTCTGTTTTACTGTTTGCATTACCGTGAACGATTACAAAACTCAAACTCGCGCCCCTAGCGCTTCTACCCATTGTTATTTGATTGTTTTGTAGTTTCCTTGATGCTGTCACTCGATCTTACTCGTCTCGATTTCTGCCCTCTTATCCTCCTCCTGCACGATGTAAAGATACTAGACTCTCCAGCTGAACAAAACGTTTTCTCGTCTCTTCTCCTCAATAACTCAAGCTCACTTCTCCGTTCACTAACTCTCAAATGACCTCAATATTGTCTCTACTAACCGTTCCAGCTGTCTCTACTAACCGCTACAATTGTCTCTACTAACCGCTACAACTATCTCTACTAACCGTTCCAGCTGTCTCTACTAACCGTTCCATCTATCTCTACTAACCGTTCCATCTATTTCTACTAACCGTTCCAGCTATTTCTACTAACCGTTCCATCTATCTCTACTAACCATTCCATCTATCTCTACTAGCCGTTCCAGCTGTCTCTACTAACCGTTCCATCTATCTCTACTAACCGTTCCAGCTGTCTCTACTAACCGTTCCAGGTGTCTCTACTAACCGTTCCAGCTGTCTCTACTATCTCTACTAACCGTTCCATCTATCTCTACTAACCGTTCCATCTATCTCTACTAACCGTTCCATCTATCTCTACTAACCGTTCCATCTATCTCTACTAACCATTCCATCTATCTCTACTAACCGTTCCATCTATCGCTACTAACTGTTCCATCTATTTCTACTAACCGTTCCATCTATTTCTACTAACCATTCCATCTATCTCTACTAACCGATCCATCTATTTCTACTAACCGTTCCATCTATCTCTACTAACCGTTCCATCTATCTCTAATAATCGTTCCATCTATTTCTACTAACCGTTCCAGCTGTCTCTACTAACCGTTCCATCTATCTCTACTAACCGTTCCATCTATCTCTACTAACTGTTCCATCTATTTCTACTAACCGTTCCATCTATTTCTACTAACCGTTCCAGCTGTCTCTACTATCTCTACTAACCGTTCTATCTGTCTCTACTAACCGTTCCATCTATCTCTACTAACTGTTCCATCTATCTCTACTAACTGTTCCAGATGTCTCTACTAACCGTTCCAACTGTCTCTACTAACCGTTCCAGTAATCTCTACTAACCGCTACAACTGTCTCTATTAACTGCTACAACTGTCTCTAATAAACACTACAACTGTCTCTAATAACTGCTACAACTGTCTCTATTAACTGCTACAACTGTCTCTAATAACTGCTACAACTGTCTCTAATAACCGCTACAACTGTCTCTAATAACCGCTACAACTGTCTCTATTAACCACTACAACTGTCTCTAATAACCGCTACAACTGTCTCTAATAACCACTATAACTGTCTCAATTAACCGCTACAACTGTCTCTATTAACTGCTACAACTGTCTCTACTAACCGTTCCAGCTGTCTCTTCTAACTGTTCCAGCTGTCTCTAATAACTGCTACAACTGTCTCTAATAACCGCTACAACTGTCTCAAATAACCATTCCAGCTGTCTCTATTAACTGCTACAACTGTCTCTTCTAACCACTACAATTGTCTCTATTAACCGCTACAGCTGCCTCTATTAACAGCTACAACTGTCTCTATTAACAAATACAACTGTCTCTAATAACCACTACAACTGTCTCTACTAACTGCTACAACTGTATCTATTAACCACTACAACTGTGTCTACTAACTGCTACAACTGTTTCTATTAACCACTACAACTGTCTCTATTAACCGCTACAACTGTCTCTATTAACCGCTACAACTGTCTCTACAAACCGCTACAACTGTCTCTATTAAACTCTACAACTGTCTCTATTAACCACTACAACTGTCTCTACTAACCGCTACAACTGTCTCTATTAACCGCTACAACTGTCTCTACTAACCGCTACAACTGTCTCTATTAACCGCTACAACTGTCTCTATTAACCGCTACAACTGTCTCTACTAACCGCTACAACTGTCTCTACTATCCACTACAACTGTCTCTATTAACCGCTACAGCCTTCTCTACTAACCGCTACAACTGTCTCTACTAACCGCTACAACTGTCTCTACTAACCGCTACAACTGTCTCTATTAACTGCTACAACTGTCTCTACTAACCGCTACAACTGTCTCTATTAACCACTACAACTGTCTCTACTAATCGCTACAACTGTCTCTATTAACCGCTACAACTGTCTCTACTAACCGCTACAACTGTCTCTACTAACCGCTACAACTGTCTCTATTAACAGCTACAACTGTCTCTACTAACCGCTACAACTGTCTCTATTAACCGCTACAACTGTCTCTACTAACCGCTACAACTGTCTCTATTAACCGCTACAACTGTCTCTACTAACCGCTACAACTGTCTCTATTAACCGCTACAACTGTCTCTACTAATCGCTACAACTGTCTCTATTAACCGCTACAACTGTCTCTATTACCCACTACAACTGTCTCTACTATTCGCTCTATCTTCAAAAAGCTTCAATGTCAACATTTGAAGAAAACTGAAATAATGAGAGACTTATGTCTTCCACATTTTCTTGTTTCTACTCAAAAGCAAAATAATTGAAAGTTAGTACGAGAAACACAATTAAAATTAATAATAATAATATAAAAAAGGAAATGTCTTCACAAATAAAAATGTCTTTTAAGTCATTTTCTTTTACTCATACTATATTTCAATTATATTAATTTGGATGCTTCATTATTTGTTAGCTATGTAAGACAAGTTTTATTTACTTACATATCTGTATGTGTGTTTTTTCGTTCCTGGAGAAGGGCTATTGAACCGAAACGTCGTTCAAATTTGTGTCGTCCATCAATTACGTAAAGAAGCATACCATCTTTTCTATATTTTCATCATCATTGAGTGCCGTCTCCGCATGGTTGGCTACCATGGAGCGCCATTCCACTCTGTCTCTTGCTTTGATGGTGCAGATTGTCATAGGCTGATTTGTCCATCTTTTGATGTTACTCGTCCATGTTAGTCTTGGTCTGTCTCTGCCTCTTTTACCCGTCTATATTTTACATTTCTGAGATATTTACTCTAGATATTAAGTTGAACATTCAATAAGATCCTAAGCAACTCTAGATAGTAAGTTGAACATTCAATAAGATCCCAAGCAACTCTAGATAGTAAGTTGAACTTTCAATAAGATCCCAAGCAGATATGAATGCTTTGTACAAGATTGATTGCTTATGGACAATATAATGATGTGAGTTCGTGTTGCAAGAGATACTGAGTTAAGTGCTCTATGCAAACTGTGAGCTGTGCGTTTCATCTGTTTTGTTTGTTTTTCGATATTCCGATTGTTTACGATGAATGATGATATCGTATGACAAGGAACAGTTGGCTGTATTCACTTTCTGTGCGGTTTCGCCGTATGTCTTTTGGCGTGTGCTAAGACTGCTATGATGGGGGCTAAAGCTACCTTTCTTTGTTTGGAAGATGAAATAGTAATTCGGATGATTCCACTGGCACTGGCGGTTGAGCAACTATGAATTTTAATTCGTTTTTTAGTGATACCGGGGCCTTCCATAACCATAACCCTAATGATGTCAATGACATACAAACATATTGAATGAAAACTGCCTGTTGTGTGAATCATTGCCACGTTGGTGTATGTCGTAACGTCGTATCACCAAACTATTGATTCATCTTGTCTTCTCAACTGATTCCTATTAACTGGCCTTGCCCTTTCTTCAAACACTAGCCTCGAGCAAACCGAAGCTGCAGTGGTCTACTCTATCATTATTTTCTTACGTTATACGAATGTGATGACAGAGTTCAGGTAAACTGGTTTGAAATAAAATTTAAAAATCCACGTATTTGTGTGCGCGTTTTTGAGAAGATAATCGTGGAGAGCATAGTTAGTGGAGACAGAACAAGAGCAAGAAATATTGCTGGTGCAAACTATGCATGACTGCAGCATAAATGTAGTAAAGTGCTCCCGTCACGCCAACTGGCGTATATGGAATATTGTGTTAGTGACCATCAAATTTTACAGACCTTCGGCACATGATTTTTGGGGTAATGTGGTCGGTATTACGCCCGCGCCGCTTTACTTTCCCAAAAAAATCAGGTACCCATTTAAGGCTGGGTAAACCCGGAAGCCGTCGGTTGGGATCGAATCCTACCCCGTATCCTTTGTAGTCCAGTTCACTAACCACTGCGGCTCCCATGACTGCAGCATGCGCTGGGCATATTGCGACAATTTGAAAGTAGCCAAGTTCCAAAATGAAGAAGCCAAATTATGTTGATGAATGTCGTCTCATTCTGCTAGCACACTTTCATGTTCTATGTTACAAATGTTGCATGTCTTTTTATTTTATTTTTCTTCGTTCGCCAGCTTTTTACCTCCGATGAAGTCCCTAGAGACTAGGAATTGAATTTTGCGTGTTAATCCATTTTCCCCGGCAGCCGGTGCACAGGGGTCCCTCGCCGCACAGGCAGATAACTCCGACTTCGGAGGTGCTCATATTTTTTCCGTCGATGAGTAATTGACGTTTCATGCCGGGCCTCGCTGCTGAGACTAGGGGTGGTTGCCGCAGAGAGAAATCATAAATAAAAATCCCAACCGGTATAGCCGGGATTTGAACCCACAATCTCTCTGTCTCAAGGCCGGCGTCTTGCCTCGAGACCAACCAGTCCGTGTTGTTATTTAATTTGACCTTCAATGTATGAAAGAAGCATTACTCTAAACTATCCTATTCTATCCATGAAACCATTTATATTGCTCACAGGAATACCCCATATCCGCTCCACCACTTAATACAACATTTTCCAAAATGCGCTGGTAAGTTCTTTGTACGTTGACAAGGTCGCTCAAGTCCTATGACTACACAGGCAACTATCCCAAACCTCCTAAGTCGCCTATTACGACATGAGTGGCAGGTAACTGTGGCTCTATTCTTTTCTCCCTTCACCGTGGGGTCTCGGGTAGCCACACGGACGTACTTTAATAATTGTTATGGTCAGTCGAATAACCCGGTATCACTGCAAACAAATTAAAATCCTTAATTGCTCAACCGACCGTGTCGGTAGAACAATCCGAATTAAAACTCATCTCAGTGAACGTTCTAAACAAAGAAAGGCAGATGTAGTCCCAATCATGGCAACTATAGCACACGCCAAAAAGACATAAGGCCAAGCGGCACCGAAAGTGAACGCACATGAACTGTCTTTCGACATACGAAATCATCATTCATCATAAGCAATCAGAATATCGAAACACGGTCTGGATGAAATACACAGCTCACGGTGTGCACAGAGCACTAAACTCAGTAGCTCCGGCAGCAAGCAGGACTTGGATTAAGAGGAAACTGTAACATGGAACACTTTTCAGACTCACCCTCAATTATTTCTGCCTCCTATCCGACATATTGACCGGTCGACACTGTAACTGAGTTTCTCGTTAACTATATTTTTGCCATCCTTTCTTAACATAACCAACTTCCGGAATTATTTACAAAATATCGCTGCTATTATAAGAGCATCCATCTTCCAGTACAGTCTACGGTTATCTATGGATGACAAGCTGCTGTAAAGTCTTCCAGAAATGGCGCGCAGTAAGACTGTCAGATCGACCTACTTGTCAACTCGCTCATCATTAATGTCTTTGACGTGTGGACGAGTCTGCCCTCCCCACATTTATTACTACAAGCTTCTCCATTACATGTTGCTTGTTGTAGATCCCATGGTCGGCCATTATGTTCCGCTGGGTTTTTATTTCCGAATAATGCCATGCCATTACGGACACAGTCTCGCCTTACTTGCTCAACGTTTTTAATGTACTCATCAATCTTACCTGGTTCCCCACATTTGCTTTACTTGTTTCCTATCTACATGAACTTACATTACTTGTTTCCTATCTACATGAACTTACATTACGTGTTTCCTATCTACATGAACTTACATTACTTGGTTTGTTTCTTTATTGATTTTGCTCGCTGGTCAGTTTAATTATTGTTTCATATTACCTTTTTGTTTTATATCTGCGACTTTACATTACTTGAGTAATTTAAAACATTACTTTACTTATTTATTTCAATAACGATGATCTTACTTTACTCCTACACTGTAATAACTCCGTACATCACTTGTCCAATGTAACAGCAACCTTACGTTGTTTTTATATGCTAATCATAACTTTATTGAGGCACTTATATTTACATTTGTCTTTACTTTCTAATCCCGACATAATAGCATGTTTATTTTATTCTCAAACTTACATAGTTTGTCATGTATCCTAACCATGCATTGCTTGTCTCTTTCTTACACATCGCCTTTTATTTCCTTCTCGCTGTAAACCCAGCCTTCCATTATCAACTGCGGGAATGTTGTCATGCATTCTCTGTTATTGTTTCACTAAAGGTAACCTCAGATAGCATCCAACTCTGTTGTAATTACCGTGACGGCATTTCAGCTCTAAAACCATTAACGTCATCGGAAAATCTCACGGTTTTATGAACACATGACATGGTCTAAGAAAACATAATATGATCTATAAAGACTTATGATGGTCTACTACTATACTAATATTACAGGGGTAATTTTGATGGCCTGCACTGTACTTCTATTATAGTGTTACTTATGATGGCCTGCTACTGTACTTCTATTATAGTGTTACTTATGATGGCCTGCTACTGTACTTCTATTATAGTGTTACTTATGATGACCTGCTACTATACTTCTATTATAGTGTTACTTATGATGGCCTGCCACTGTACTTCTATTATAGTGTTACTTATGATGGCCTGCTACTATACTTCTATTATAGTGTTACTTATGATGGCCTGCTACTATACTTCTATTATAGTGTTACTTATGATGGCCTGCTACTGTACTTCTATTATAGTGTTACTTATGATGGCCTGCTACTATTCTTCTATTATAGTGTTACTTATGACGGTCTACTTCTATTATATGATTACTTATGATGGCCTACTACTATTATAGGATTACTTATGTTGGCCTACTACTATTATAGGATTACTTATGTTGGCCTACTACTATTATAGGATTACTTATGTTGGCCTACTACTATTATAGGATTACTTATGTTGGCCTACTACTATTATAGGATTACTTATGTTGGCCTACTACTATTATAGGATTACTTATGGTGGCCTACTACTATTATAGGATTACTTATGGCGGTCTACTTCTATTATATGATTACTTATGATGGCCTACTACTATTATAGGATTACTTATGTTGGCCTACTACTATTATAGGATTACTTATGTTGGCCTACTACTATTATAGGATTACTTATGTTGGCCTACTACTATTATAGGATTACTTATGTTGGCCTACTACTATTATAGGATTACTTATGTTGGCCTACTACTATTATAGGATTACTTATGTTGGCCTACTACTATTATAGGATTACTTATGTTGGCCTGCAGTGTGGTTTTGTTAGAGATAAATGAACAAGCAATGCCATTTATATCATAAGATCTTTAGTAGAAAGAGCCATAGAGGTGAAAACAGATCTATACCTATGTTTCATAGATTACACCAAGGCATTTGACAAAGTAAAGCACCAAGAAATAATCAAAATTTTAGAAAGCATAAACATAGACAGCAAAGATCTAAGAATAATAAAGAACATGTACTGGCAACAAACAGCGGCCATAAGAACTGGAAACCAATTGGGAATGTTTCAACAAATAAAACAGGGTGTTAGACAAGGTTGTGTGCTGTCACCAGATTTGTTTAATATTTATAGTGAGATTATTTTAAGATCCATAAGGGGCATGCCTAGATTAACAATTGGAGGTCATAATATAAATAATCTAAGGTATGCTGATGATACAGTATTAATCGCTAAGAGTGAAAATGAGTTACAAGAAATATTGGACATTATAGTGAAAGAAAGCAAAAATAAAGGACTCAGCCTTAATAGCAAAAAGACAGAAGTTATGGTAACAACAAAGAAAAAGACATCACCTCAGTGCAAAATAAAGACAAGTGGAACAATATTAAAACAGGTAAATGAATTTAAATATTTGGGAACTTTGTTAACCTCAGACGGAAGATGTACAAAAGAGGTGAGATGCAGAATGGCTTCGGCAAAAGCAGCTTTCCAAAAAAATGAGGAAAATACTATGCAATCCATTTTTGACAATAGAAACAAGAAAATGAGTTCTTAAATGTTACGTAGAGCCAGTCTTAACATATGGATGCGAGTCATGGACAATAGGACAACAGACAAGAAAATCACCGGAGTCTGTAGAAATGTGGTTTTACAGAAGAATGTTGAGAATACCATGGACAGCTAAGAAGAGTAATGAAGAGGTTCTGAGAAAGATCAAAGCAAAAAGATAGCTAATTTCCAATGTTAGGAAGAGACAATCATAATTTTTTGGCCATGTAATGAGAAGAGAACAACTGGAATATATTGTAACAACTGGAAAAATTGAGGGATGAAGAGATAGAGGGAAGCAAAAAGAAAAAAATAACAGACAGCTTAAGAGAATGGCTTGGCAGAAGGTCAACAACAGAAATGATAAATAGCTGACGAGATCGAAAGTTGTGGAGAGACATGATCACCTACGTCAGTAGGCCTGGTACTTGATGATGATGATGGCCTACTACTATAATAGGATTACTTATAGAGGCCTACTACTATTATAGGATTACTTATGGTGGCCTACTACTATAATAGGATTACTTATGGTGGCCTACTACTATAATAGGATTACTTATGGTGGCCTACTACTATTATAGGATTACTTATGGTGGCCTACTACTATAATAAGATTACTTATGGTGGCCTACTACTATAATAGGATTACTTATGGTGGCCTACTACTATTATAGGATTACTTATGGTGGCCTACTACTATTATAGGATTACTTATGGTGGCCTACTAGTATAATAGGATTACCTATGGTGGCCTACTACTATAATAGGATTACTTATGGTGGCCTACTACTATTATAGGATTACTTATGGTGGCCTACTACTATTATAGGATTACTTATGGTGGCCTACTACTATAATAAGATTACTTATGGTGGCCTACTACTATAATAGGATTACTTATGGTGGCATACTACTATAATAGGATTACTTATGGTGGCCTACTACTATTATAGGATTACTTATGGTGGCCTATTACTACAATAGGATTACTTATGGTGGCCTACTACTATAATAGGATTACTTATGGTGGCCTACTACTATTATAGGATTACTTATGGTGGCCTACTACTATAATAGGATTACTTATGGTGGCCTACTACTATAATAGGATTACTTATGGTGGCCTACTACTATAATAGGATTACTTATGGTGGCCTACTACTATTATAGGATTACTTATGATGACCTACTACTATAATAGGATTACTTATGGTGGCCTACTACTATTATATGATTACTTATGATGACCTACTACTATAATAGGATTACTTATGGTGGCCTACTACTATTATAGGATTACTTATGATGACCTACTACTGTAATAGGATTACTTATGGTGGCCTACTACTGTAATAGGATTACTTATGATGACCTACTACTGTAATAGGATTACTTATGGTGGCCTACTACTGTAATAGGATTACTTATGATGACCTACTACTGTAATAGGATTACTTATGGTGGCCTACTACTATTATATGATTACTTACGATGACCTACTACTATAATAGGATTACTTATGGTGGCCTACTACCGTTATAGGATTACTTATGGTGGCCTACTACTATTATAGGATTACTTATGATGGCCTACTACTATTATAGGATTACTTATGATGACCTACTACTATAATAGGATTACTTATGGTGCCCTACTACTATTATAGGATTACTTATGGTGCCCTACTACTATTATAGGATTACTTATGATGCCCTACTACTATTATAGGATTACTTATGGTGGCCTACTACTATTATAGGTTTATTTATGTTGGCCTGCCTACTATAATAGGATTATTTATGATGGCCTACTACTATAATAGGATTACTTATTATGGCCTACTACTATAATAGGATTACTTATGATGGCCTACTACTATAATAGGATTACTTATGATGGCCTAAATATCAACTGGGCTGAAACTAAGAATGGCAAAATGTTACATCTTCTCAATATTCCTGTATGGTGCAAAAAAATGGACATTAGGCAAGAAAATAGAACAGAAAATTGAAGCCTTTGAAATGTGGATTTATAGAAGAATAGGTAGAATTGGATGGAAACAAAAGATAACAAACGATAAAGTTTTAAAACAACTGAAAATTAAAAGAGAACTACTAAATACAATTAAGACAAGACAAATGACATTTTTGGGGCATGTTAAAGACACAACAGCCTACTAAAAGTAATATTGGAAGGAAAAATACAAGGTAAAAGAGGCAGAGGCAGACCAAGACTAACATGGACGAGTAACATCAAATGATGGACAAGTCAATCTATGACAGCCTGCACCATCAAAGCAAGAAACAGAGTAGAATGGCGATCCATGGTAGCCAACCTTCGTTGCGGAGAAGGCACTCGATGAAGATGATGATGATGGCCTACCACTATCATATGGTTATTTATGATGGCCTACTACTGTCGTCTATATTCGTGGAGGTAACTAATCTTGTTGTAGAAAACTGTTGAGCATAGAAATCTGAATGGAAATCTACAATGCACATTAACACTTGATCGACTTTCTAGAAAGAAAGAATTCGTAACTACCAAAATAAAATGTTTTTAGTAGAATACTGACCGTAATAAGAAGAAAAACAATCAAGAAGGAAACAAATGGAACGAATTAGGTGTAATCTGAGTTGTAAACAATAATTACACGATTTAGATATTAACATAGTTACAAACACGAAGTATTTAGCAAACATGCGTGGCAGTTCACAGGTAACATTTTTGTTTTCAAAGGTAGAAGAGAAGGAAGTTTAATTAAAATAATTGTAATGGAATATAAAAATTATAATTCGTTATGTTAAGTTTTGTTATTGTGAAGGAAAGCAAAAATAAAGTCTTTGCCTTAATTGTAAAACGACTGAAGTAATGGTAACAACAACAACAACAGAAAAGGACTTCACCGCAATGCACAATAACGACAATTCGAACAATATTAAAACATGTAAATTAATTATATGAAATATCTGGGAACATGTTAACCTAAAATGGTAGATGTACAACAGAGGTGAGATGGTAGATGTACAACAGAGGTGAGATGGTAGATGTACAACAGAGGTGAGATGGTAGATGTACAACAGAGTTGAGATGGTAGATGTACAACAGAGGTGAGATGGTAGATGTACAACAGAGGTGAGATGGTAGATGTACAACAGAGGTGAGATGGTAGATGTACAACAGAGGTGAGATGGTAGATGTACAACAGAGGTGAGATGCAGAATGGCTTCGGCAAAAGCAGTTTTAAAAAAAAATGAGGAAGATACTGTGCAATCCATTTTTGATAATAGAAACAAGAAAAAGAGTTCTTGAATGTTAGGTAGAGCCAGTCTTAATATATGGATGTGAATCATGGATAATATGACAACAGACAAGAATATCACTGGAGGCTGTAGAAATGTGGCTTTACAGAAGAATATTGAAAATGCAATGGACAGCTAAGAAGAACAATGAAAACTTTCTGAAAGAGACCAAAACAAAAAGTGAGCTAATTTCCAATATTAGGAAGAAATAATCATCATTAATTGGCCATTTATTGAGAAGGGAACAGCTGGAATATTTTGAAATAACTGGGAAATTTAAGGGACGAAGAGATAGAGGGAAGGAAAGAGAAAAGATACCAGACAGCTTAAGAGAATGGCCTGGCAGAAGGTCAATAACAGAAATGATAAATATATGTCGAGATCGAAAATTGTGGAGAGACATGATCACCCACGCCAGCAGTCTTGATGACGATGTTATGTTTCTAACCAGAAAGCTCGATCAAGAACAGGGAATAATAGAACAAAGAAGTATGTGTTAGCACTCGGAAAAATTGACAGACAAACAACAACAGAAAAAAACGAAGAACAATATATGGTCCGAAGCGGGATCGAACCCGTACTCCCTGGCACCGCGCCTTGCCACGAGAAGCCGAACGCTTGGCACACTGCCACGCAGCTAACTAAAAAATTAGCTATTGTAGCAGTGTCTTACACGAAGGCGTTCTCAATGACTATAGCATAGAGAAACGATCACAGACCGGAAATAAATTGTATATTTGTACTTTCCTATTAATGCACGTATCTCCCAGTAGAGCTGAATACTTGTGTTGCAGACAAACATTTATTGGACGAAACTGTTCGGCTTCTCGTGGCAAGGCGCGGTGCCAGGGTGTACGGGCTCGATCCCGCTTCGGACCAAATATTGTTCTTCGTTTTTTTCTGTTGTTGCTTGTCTGTCAATTTTTCCGAGTGCTAACACATACTTCTTTGTTCTATTATTCCCTATTATCGCCTCGGAAGTTCCCCATATAATAATATTTATGTATTATTATTTGTATGCAATCGATCAAGAACACACGATCAAGCTGTTCGAAGGAAACGGCTAATGGAATAGATCAAGAACACACGATCAAGTTGTTCGGACTAAACGGCTAATGGAATAGAGCAAGAACACACGATCAAGCTGTTCGGACTAAACGGCTAATGGAATAGAGCAAGAACACACGATCAAGCTGTTCGGACTAAACGGCTAATGGAATAGAGCAAGAACACACGATCAAGCTGTTCGGACTAAACGGCTAATGGAATAGAGCAAGAACTGAAGCCATCAGCATGTTCATTATCAGTCAAAGAGTACTGAGCGTCATTCGGGGCTTCCTTAAACACAGCTATCACGATTATGTTAAATAACTAATTAGCTTTACTTTTGAACGTTGTTCTTTAAGTTTCTTTATAGCACATTTCCTTCCTTCCTCCCTTTTTTCTTTCCTTCATACCTTCCTTCCTTCCTCCTTCCCTTTTTCCCTCTTTCCTTCCTCTTTCCTCCCTCCCTCACTCTCTTTTTTCCTTCTTTTCTTCCTCCCTCTCTCCCTCCCTCCCTCCCTCCCTCCCTCCGTCTCTTCCTTCCTTCCTCCCTCCCTTTTTTCCTTCTTTCCTTCCTCTCTCCCTTTTTCCCTTCTTTCCTTCCTTCTTTCCTTCCTTCTTTCCTTCCTTCCTCAATTCCTCCTTTCCTTCCTTCCTTCCTTCCTCCTTTCCTTCCTTCCTTCCTTCCTTCCTTCCTTCCTTCCTTCCTTCCTTCCTTCCTTCCTTCCTTCCTTCCTTCCTTCCTTCACTCTCTTTTTTCCTCCTACCTTCCTTCCTTCCTTCCTTCACTCTCTTTTTTCCTCCTACCTTCCTTCCTTCCCTCCTTCCTACCTTCCTTCCTTGATCCCTCCTTCATTATCTTTTTTCCTTCTTCCCTGTCTTTCTTTCTTTCTTCCTTCCTTCCTTGCTTCCTTTCTTCCTTCCTTCCTTCCTTCCTAACATTCCAAATATTCCATTCTACCATCAATACATTCCATCCTAACTATCTATTATCCTGCCCATAAGCCTAAAGGTTGTGACCAGCTACTACCCACTTCCTCAACCATTCTCCTGTTACGCAGCGGTCATTGAGACCTGACCAAATGCTTGTCCATTTTCACTTGTCTTCCACGCCAGCTTATCCTTTTTTCATCTTACATCATTCCAGAGCTGCCTGACGTCATACAGTACACCTCGCCCCAAATCTCTATTATGGGCTAGCTTTTCAAACTTATTAAAGAAGCGGTGTCTGCTTTTAGTTGTTTTGGTAATTTCCTAGTTTGATCAGATATATTATTTCAGTTGGAAGAGTGATGTCCCCTAAAATATGTCTGCCAAAATACAGTGGTTCTACGCATTCTTGGCGTTGGGGTCATTACGCTGGCATGTAATCATTTCGGAGTATCTGTTGATTGGGCGTTGGGTCCAGGGGTTAGGTTTAGCTTTAGTGTTAAATATTTATAAATATATTATAACGCGTGACAAAAACGACGCCACTCGGCCTAATTATGATCTTCTGATCGAAGGGAATTGTGCGGTTGATTACCAATCGCCGTAATTTACTGCCAAATGTTGGAAGATTGTCAAACTTTGGCTATTAATTAAAATGCACATACACACACATAAATACAAAAAATATCTAGAAATAGCTTTACGAAACACAATGCAACGTCTGTATTACCTCAAATTACCTGTCAGCGATTAGCAATCTGGTGCGGAGCTTGAGAATAACAACGAGTGTGATGAAAGTCCTCAAAAGGACCATAGTGAAAACTCTAGGCAATCTAAAATAGTTAATTGTGAATGTTTGGTTGTCCTGAAAAGGACAGTTGTGAAGTGGGCAGGTTTGGAGCAATCTTATGTTGTCCTGAAAAGGACAGTAGTTTGCAGGGATGTGATGATTTTACACAGGATAACTCTCTGCAATTCCTGTAATTAGCGTCCCTAGGACGTTTCCTTGTCTGATTTCATTTCTGAAGGCGAACTCGTGTAGAAACGATGGGAACAATGTACGCCTAGTGCCGAACTGTCTCTTCAATTTCCTTTTGGCCCGCATCCACATATTTTCAATATTCTGTGTGTGAATTTCGGGATCATCTGGGTCGACAAAATTCTCTTGATGGATGACTGAACAATGGGTATAAATACCATTTGCAATTCGACTGATATTGGCATATGCAGACCAGCCGTCAGAAATAATGTGGCTTCCAGGTAAAATATGGGCAACTATCTCTTTTGTTAAAGTAGCCTCGGAGCGATCTGGTACTTCTACTAGAAAGCATTTTCCTGAAATCCTTTCTATTCCACCGAACACCCAGTGACCCTCATTCCATTGTCCCCTGTGATATTTTCGGTGAAAATAATTGGACTCGTCAATTTCCACAACGATTGGTTGGCCTAGAATGTCCATACCACCAATTTGACTGAAGTGTCTGACCATGTATTTCTCACATTCCTCGCGTAAAAAATTACACCAATCCACTACAGTATTTTTATTGACGCCTGCCTCATGCTGGATCAAGCTCTGTGGAAAATCGCTGCTCCAACAGTAGATCATAATTAAAATTTGTTTTAGTGATAGATGGCTCTTTGTGAAAAATGATCCATCACGAACGGACTTTCCAAAACTGCACCCCTGACATGACCACTGATAGCCATCTACTCCTCTGCTGTAGGCTACTAAACGCGCAGGCATATGACAAATGTTGCATAGACACGTATTTATTATTAGTCTACGCTTAGCTAACCACTGAATACACAATTTATTAGTGGCAATCTCGGGAATCAGAGTTAGTAAATTCCATCTATCCTCTGCAATGATGTCATGAAAAGTCATGATCTGCCCAACATTCACAACTTCAGTTGGGGCTCTAGGTCGCCCGGTCATTTTGCAAATACAGTAGTACCAAATTCAAGTAAGTGAACTCAGAACTGCTTAGCTGGTTTTTAAATATTAGACAAACTAGCCTATAAATATAGGCGGATAATTAGTAAGAAGAAGCATAAGAAAGGATAGGGGTTCAGCCAATTATTAATTAACATCTCGATTTGGACGCAGACGCTGACCCGAACGCCACGCTGACCCAAACGCCAGTGTGAGTGACACATGCCAGCGTAATGACCCCAACGCCAAGAATGCGTAGAACCACTGTATTTTGGCAGACATATTTTAGGGGACATCACTCTTCCAAACTGAAATAATATATCTGATCAAACTAGGAAATTACCGTTGTTTTAAGATTTCATTGTTATGTTTTCTTTTCTCTTCATCCAATTTTTCTTATTCATTCAGCACTCACAGTGTACTTCCCCGTAAATATCTGTTATGGGTTAGCCATTACTATTCAGTTTATGCTATTATATATTGCTTGTTGCATGTTATTTGGATTCATTTATATCTTCTCTGGTACTAAAATCACTGCATTGTATTCGCTGTCCACACGACTCCTGACTCTACATCATTGTTATTGCAATGAGCTTTGTATGTGGCAGTGCCAGGTTTGGCATGTCTTCACTGTCCACACGACTCTAGACTCTACATCATTGTTATTGCAATGAGCTTTGTATGTGACAGTGCCAGGAAATCAGCAACAAATCTAGATTTACCAAATACAATTCAAGCAACAGCAAATCTAGGTTTACCAAATACAATTCATATAAATCTATTTTTATCAAGTACAATTTAAAATCTATATTTACCAAATAAAAAATCAGACTGTATTTAACAATATTAATCTATATTTATGAAGTATTCCAAATCCACATTTATCAAATTATATTGCACACACTCACACATTTATATTTTTTAAATACCAATTACACAATTCTAAATATGGAATTCACGAATACAATTTCAAGTCAATTTTTCTTACATTCAACACACAATTGTCACATTCTCTCCACCCACCCTTTGTACACTCCCACTCAGTTCTCCGCAAGTTACCGGGAGGTCTCAACTTTCCTCCTTAGTCTGCTCATTAAGTTGTCCGAGTTGACACCCACAACACTCCAACATTTGGTGACCTCCAGACGATCGGTTCTCAAACTGTGTATCATGATAATCAAGTGTTCGACAGTTTCCAAATAAAATGTGAAACTCAACATCATAAAGTACAGGGTACTTGTGGCGTAGGTGATTATGTCTCTCCGCAACTTTCGATCTCGACAGTTATTTATCATCTGTTGTTAACTTTCTGCCAATCCATTCTTTTAAGCTGTCTGGTATTTTTTTCTCTTTGCTTCCCTCTAGCTCTTTGTCCCTCAATTTTCCCATTTGTCACAAAATATTCCAGTTGTTCCCTTCTCATTACATGACCAAAAAATGATGATTGTTTCGTCCTAATATTGGAAATTAGCTCTCTATTTGCATTGGTCTCTTTCAGAACATTTGCATTGTTCTTCTTAGCTGTCCATGGTATTCTCAACGTTCTTCTGTAATACCACATTTCTACAGCCTCCAGTAGTCAGTTTTTCTTGTCAGTTGTTCTATTGTCCCTGACACTAATGTGACACTAGATTCATGACATGCCTGTCATCTGGCTACTTGCCGGTCTATGGTTTATACTTCCACCTTGACTAAACCAAATTAGAAATCTCATCTCTTTAAACGTCTTGCATGTGACTGCTGTCTTGTCAAACTCGCGAAGACCTTTGTCCGTAAAGTGTACAAATATAATGTCTTCTTTTAGCTCCTATATACAATCATTTAGCTCCTATATACAATCTTTTAGCTCCTATATACAATCTTTTAGCTCCTATATACAATCTTTTAGCTCCTATATACAATCTTTTAGCTCCTATATACAATCTTTTAGCTCCTATATACAATATTTTAGCTCCTATATACAATCTTTTAGCTTCTATATACAATCTTTTAGCTCCTATATACAATCTTTTAGCTCCTATATACAATCTTTTAGCTCCTATATACAATCTTTTAGCTCCTATATACAATCTTTTATTTATTTGTGTCCAGTTATGGCCCATTTCTGCCCCCTCCCCCCCCCCAAACTAGAACTGAGTTGTTGTTGAAGGATTGCCACGAGTTGTTGTTGACGGATTGCCACGAGTTGTTGTTGACGGATTGCCACGAGTTGTTGTTGACGGATTGCCACGAGTTGTTGTTGACGGATTGTCACGAGTTGTTGTTGACGGATTGCCACGAGTTGTTGCGGACAGGTTGCCCTTTGACTCATAAGATGTGGCGGGCCGTAATGGCTTTCTTGACATTCCCGGCTTTTACTGGAGCAGTTGGAGTTCGTCTGTCCCAGGCTATGCTGGGAAACTACTAGTGCGGCCCAGAGGTACTGCAATACTGGGTCCTCTATATCAGTAACAGCCACCACTACAGGGAACACGGCGATCCTAGCTTCTGTTAGCCGGTCTGGTTTGACGCAGACTGTTTCCAGGGGAGACCACGAGGAGGTAGAACTGTTAGGTCTTGACCAGCTGATGGTGCGCCGACCCTGCTATTGAGACCGCAGGTCGCAGGCACTTCTGCTCCCCCATCTAGAACTGAGAAAAAACCTAGGGATAATCATAGAATATATAAAGAAACAACAGATAAAATGGTTTGTCCACGTGATAAGGCAGAAAGAGCAAAACACAACACAGCGAGCCTACAACAAGATCTGCGACAACAACACCAGACCCCGAAAGAGATGGATCGACGGAATATTAGAAACACTAGGAGACAGCAGCAAAGGCGAACTGAAAAGCAAAAGGCAGCAAATAATTCTCCCCTCGACGCTGAAATGCAAATGAGGAATGAAAGTAGAAGAAGTAATGAGCCTACATGATCATACATAATAAGGAAACGATAGTAACGTAGTTGTCGAACGTTGTGCCAGTATCATGAATATGGTTCTAGCACAAATAACAAATAGTGCTCAAATGTACTAAAAGGCCAAAATAGTAATTCAGAAAATTAAAAATATCGTATGCAACAAATCTGTGTCAATAAAAGTGAGAAAGAGAGTTCATCGGTGTTATATAGAGCCAATTCTGGCATATGGAAGCGAATCATGAACAATAGACAAACAAATGAAAAGACGATTAGAGGCCACAGAGATGGGATTTCTCAGAAGAATGTTGAAAGTTCTCTGGACAGCTAAACAGACCAATGAGGAAGTTCTCAAAGAGGCCAACACAAAAAGAGAGCTCCTAAAAAACATCAGAAAAAAAGTCAACATTTTGCGGGCACATCATGAGAAGAGGAAAGTTGGAATACTTGGTTACAACTGGCAAAGTAAAAGGAAAGAGAGATCGCGGGCGACAAAAAGAGAAAATGCTAGACAGCTTGGTGTTAAGGCATGACAAACAGTCAACAACAAAACTGATACGATGCACTGTAGATAGAAAATTATGGAAGGACATGATCGCATACGCCAACCGGTATGGCCCATGAAGATGATGAAACAGGCACAAGTTGCCAACATACTGAATGTGTAGAAAGTTTGATTGGCGTGTTCATTACACTAGAGCTAATTTCTCGGAATGTTCGTGGTCAACGTGTAGAAGGTGGGGGAACAGTACGGGAGAGAGGGGTGATTCTGATAAATAAGCTGGGCAGAAAGCAGAAGTAAACATCTGAATGAAAAGAGGATTGGTTCCATCTTTACGGTGATGAAAGACAAGACAAAACGATCCGACGTTACGACCTGAAAGAGTTTCTTCAGCTGCGATACAGACATTACACACGTACAAAGGCAAAAGCAAGACACGTAAAATTGTAATCATCATGTGCTATACCGGTTGGCGTAGGCGATCATGTCCTTCCATAATCTTCTATTCACCGTACATCGTATCAGTTCTGTTGTTGACTGTTTGCCATGCTATGACACAATGTTGTCTAGTAAGTTCTCCCGTGATCTCTCTTTCCCTGTATTTTGCCAGTTGTAACCAAGTATTCCAATTTCCACTTCTCATGTGCCCGAAAAAATTATTGAATGTTTCTTTCTGATGTTTTCTGTAAGCAACTCCCTTTTTGTGTCCTCTTTGAGAATTTCCTCATTGGTCTTTTTAGCTGTCTAGGGAAATTTCAACATTCTTCTGAGAAATCCCAATATATATATATATATATAATAGAATAGCATCTTATCGTCTTTTAATTTGTTTGTCTACTGTCCATTATTTGTTCCATAGGTCAGAATGGGTTCTATATAGCACCGATGAAGTCTTTTTCCCACTTCTATAGACATATATTTGTTGCATAAGGCATTGTTTATTTTCTGGAATTCTGTTTTGGCCTGAGAAATTCAGCTTTTCATATTTGTGATGCTTCTTCTAAATGTTGTTATCGCTGTGCTCAAGTATTTGTCGCGTTGCACTTTACAAAATGGTATTAATAAAACATAAAACAAACTGGTAAGAATTATGGAAAGGTTTAACAAATAAACAAACTAATGTAATCAACTTTTTTAATATTCACCATATAGAACAAATAAATTAAGATGTGTGAGACCAGATTATTTTCTTTAACTTTATCCATGTTTGACTGCATGGGGAAAAATGAAAAGACTGATTACTTCATAGACCTAAGTGAGGAAATTTATCAGGAAATAATTTATCGAAACAAAAAAAGTAATAATAACTGCTCACTGGGTACCGTGAAAGGAAAATGGTCACATTTATAATAGAGATAAATAGTTTTAGTACTGTTTAATGCCTGTATTAATGCGCTTTCATGTAAATATATTACAAAAGACGACAGAACACAACCAAAATTTGTACATAGCTTTCAATGGCCAACTAAAAAGTATTTGACCGTGTAAACAGAACAACTATGGGAGATACTAACAACATACGGAGTAAGCCAACATCTAAGCAACCCATTTAATAGTCTCTACATAAACAGCAGCTGCACAGTCAGAACAGCAGCAGGCTACACATACTACTTCTAAGCTAGATCAGGCGTAAGACAGGGGCGCGCACTATTCTCTCTCTCCCCCCCCCCCCCCCCAATTGTTCAGTACATACAAGGTTAGTCAACCCATCGGAGACAGGAGATCAACGAGCTTCTATTTGTAGACGATCAGGGACTAATACATGGACAAATAGAAGACCTACAAGAACACGTACATGGACTCGACAGCACCGACAGAAAATACAAGATGAAAAACATCAACAAAACAGAAGTCATGAATATCGCAAAAGAGAAAAAAAAATGAACATAATTATAGACGGCCGACAACTAAAACAGGTAGAGGAGTTTAAATACCTAGGAAGTTATTGAGTTAATGACCTAGGAAGTTATTGAGTTAATGACATAGGAAGTTATTGAATTAATGACCTAGGAAGTTATTGAGTTAATGACATAGGAAGTAACTGAGTTAATGACCTAAGAAGTTATTAAGTTAATGACCTAGGAAGTTATTGAGTTAATGACATAGGAAGTAATTGAGTTAATGACCTAGGAAGTTATTGAGTTAATGACCTAGGAAGTTATTGAGTTAATAACCTAAGAAGTTATTAAGTTAATGACCTAAGAAGTTATTAAGTTAATGACCTAGGAAGTTATCGAGTTAATGACCTAGGAAGTTATTGAGTTAATGACCTAAGAAATTATTGAGTCAATGACCTAGGAAGTTATTGAGTTAATAACATAGGAAGTAACTGAGTTAATGACATAAGAAGTTATTGAGTTAATGACCTAGGAAGTTATCGAGTTAATGACCTAGGAATTTATCGAGTTAATGACCTAGGAAGCTATTGAGTTAATGACCTAGGAAGTTATTGAGTTAATGACCTAGGAAGTTATTGAGTTCATGACCTAGGAAGTTATTGAGTTAATGACCTAGGAAGTTATTGAGTTGATGACCTAGGAAGTTATTGAGTTAATGACCTAGGAAGTTATTGAGTTAATGACCTGGGAAGTTATTGAGTTAATGACCTAGGACGTTATTGAGTTAATGACCTAGGAAGTTATCGAGTTAATGACCTAGGAAGTTATCGAGTTAATGACCTAGGAAGTTATTGAGTTAATGACCTAGGAAGTTACTGAGTTAATGACCTAGGAAGTCATCGAGTTAATGACCTAGGAAGTTATCGAGTTAATGACCTAGGAGGTTATCGAGTTAATGACCTAGGAAGTTATCGAGTTAATGACCTAGGAAGTTATCGAGTTAATGACCTAGGAAGTTATTGAGTTAATGACCTAGGAAGTTATTGAGTTTAATGACCTAGGAAGTTATTGAGTTAATGACCAAGGAAGTCTAATGACAAACGACAATTCAAAACAACAGAGATAATTTCAAGATGCAGCAAAGTGTGTCAAATCATTGGACAGCTATCACCACTATTGTCCAACAAGGAATTAACTCTAGAGGCAAAACGGGCACTCTACAGTACAAATGTCATCCAATTTTGTGCTACCAATGCCAGACCTGGACCCTAGATGCAAGAACAATAAGAATAATAACCTCAACAGAGATAAAATGTCTTAGACGAATGACAGGAAACAGTCTGAGAGACAAGATCAGAAATGAAGAACTGAGAAAAAAAGTTAGGAATAACAACCCTCCCCCTTGAGAATATATAAAGAAACAAAAGATAAAATGGTTTGGCCATGTTATAAGGCAGAAATATCGAAACATAACACAACGAGCCTTCAATAAACGTTGCGAGAACACCAGACCATAGGGCCGGCAACGAAAATAGATGAATTGACGGAAAATAAAAAACACTAGGGAACATAACAGCAGCAGAAGCAAACAGAAGAACAAAAAACCGCAAATTATTTATCCCCTCGACTCTGAACGGCAAATGAGGAAGGAAAGAAGAAAAAGAATGTAACACTATTAGAAAGAGCTGGAAATTAGACACATCGACTCTGCATAGACCAGACTACAGGGTAAAGTCTACAGCAGCCTCATAACGAGCTTTCTTACCCACATCATCCGGCCACTGTGTGACAATCATTCAACAACATTCCCCAACTGCAAACAATCCCTCTAAGCTAATGCATTTTCCCAATCAGCCATCCCGCTGGCCTGATTTAATCAAACATGTTTGCTAACAAAATCCCAACCCTGAACACTTAACCTGATCTTATTTGCCAGCTGGGGTTACATCAAATACACAGCACTGCGGGGTTATCCCTTGTATATTTCAACATTTCAGAAAATGGCCACACTTTCTGCACTGGCAATCTTTAAATTGCTCATCCTAATTGACCCCTCTAGTACACACATGGACTGCTTGCTTATACGGACCAATTAGGGTTGTGTATGTATAACGAAATGTATGCCTACATATGAATTGTGAGACCAATTAGGAATCACCTTATAACTAAATGTAAGCCTCGGTGGCTGAGTGGTTAGTGTGCTCACCTCGGTGGCTGAGTGGTTAGTGTGCTCAATTCCTAATCAGAAAAGTCCAGGCTCGATACTCAGAAGTGGGGGATTTTTTGTGTGGACCAACATGGTTCCGAGGATCATCCAGGCTCTAAAAATGGGTACCAGATAATCTTTGGAAGTAAACGCGGCCTGGAGTGATATCACCCAACAATATTCCATGGTTATAAAAACCTTGGTCCTTGGTGATTAGAGGTGCCAATGTTTTTGGGCGATTAGAGGTCGCAATGTTTCTGTGTGATTAGAGGGGCCGATGTTATTGGGTGATTAGAGAGGCTGATGATTTTGTGTGATTAGAGATTCCGAAGTGTTTGTGTGATTAGAGGAGCCGATGATTTTATGTTATTAGACCGGTCGATGTTTTTTTTGGTGATTAGAGGGGCCGATTTTTTTAATGTTATTAGAGGTTCCGATGTTATTGGGTGATTAGAGGGGCCGATATGTTTGTGTGATTAGAGGGGCCGATGTTTCTAGGTGATCAGAGGATCCGATGTTTTTATGTTAATATAGGGGCCGATGATTTTAGGTGATTAGAGGGGCCGATGTTTTAAGGTGATTAGAGGTCGCAATGTTTTTGTGTGATTAGAAGGGAGGATGTTTTTAAGTGAGTAGAGGGGCCGATGTTTTTATGTGAATAGAGGTTCCGATGTTTTTAGGTGATTAGACGTGCCAATGTTTTAGGTGATTAGAGGTGCCAATATTCTAGGAGATTAGAGGTCGCAATGTTTTTGAGCGATTAGAGGGGCCGATGTTTTAGGTGATATAGAGGTGCCAATGTTTTAGGTGATTCGAGGTGCTGATGTTTTTAGGTGATTAGAGGTGCCAGTTTTTTAGGTGATTAGAGATTCCGATGTTTTTGTATGATTAGAGGGAACAATGTTTTTGAATGATTTTTAAGTGATTAGTGGGGCCGATGTTTTTATGTGATTAGAACGGCCAATGTTTTTAGGTGATTAGAGGTTCCGATGTTTTTAGGTGATTAGAAATGACGATCTTTCTGAGTTATTTTACGCGTCTACCGTTATTCGTGGACTCTGCAGCTTTCAGTTGTTGATCCTATTTTTATTATTTTCATAATTAATTGAAGTTACTGCCAGATGAAGCCAATTTAAAGCGACTTCGTTAAAATCTCGAGTTCTGATATATTTCTTCGTTATGGTGACTGCTACAGCTCCAAATTTGTGAATTACACAAAAATACAAGGACTTCCGTTTCAAAATGGTGGAACGTTTCACGTTCTCTCGATCGCTGCAGCAAAATGTATCTGTGGTTTGATTAATTTAGGATCGCTGACGTATGTTTCTGTGTTGAAATCAAAATGATGTTCTACTTAGCAAATCTGCGCTGCCGAGTACACACAGCAATGTTCCTTTTTGACAAGTCAAGTATTGTTTGTAAAAGCGACCTTCACCATCTAGTGTTGACATGCGGTTTACGTCACATTGAGTGCTGTTCAATGGCCGACGTTGGTATTATTTGACGCAAGTTATTTATATGCTGAAGCGCATTTAATGTGGACTGCTCGTCAAGTCGATCGAAGATTTTCCTCTTTGGGGAATTTGCACCGTGTTTCGTTCGTTGTACGCTAACCGTAGGGTCTGTTGTTTGATGTGTGACGGGGATAATTCGACGACTAACTGTGTGTTTATATGTTCGGTTGGAGTCAAGAACGATGTCCTAGCATCGTCAAGCGCTATACATTTTTTGTTCTCAATATGACGATCATTTTCGGGAGGACGTGAAATTCCGGTATATGGGGGATAGGCGGCAGGAACCATTGAAGGCTATGTCTGAAAAGTGTTCCTTGTTGGAGTTTCCTCATATTCCAAGTCCGGCTTGTTGCAGGAGATACTGAGTTAAGTGCTCTGTGCACACCGTGAGCTGTGTGTCTCATCCGTTTTGATAATGTTTCGATATTCCAGTTGTTTACGATGAATGATGCTATCGTATGACAGGGAACAGTTGGCTGTGTTCACTTTCTGTGCGGTTTCGCCTTATGTCTTTTGGCGTGTGCTGAGACTGCTACGATGGGGACTACAGTTACCTTTTATTGTTTGGGAGATGTGTTAGTAGTTCGGATGATTCCACTGGCACGGGCGGTTGAGCAATTATGGATTTTAATTCGTTTGCAGTGATACCGAGTCCTTCCATAACCCGTAACCAGTAACAAGTAATTGCATATCCCAGGGAACAATCCAGAAAAAACGCAACATCTACAAACTGTTTATCATGGTGTGACTTTCCTCTTTTTGTGTGCATCAATAACTTCTGGTCCAAATTGATGAATCTACCTCGGAGTTTTCGCTGCTATAAATATTTGTCAATTTTGTTAAAATGCTGTCTCTAGTTTGTGAATAAATTATGTGTTTTCTCTGCACTCTGTTGACAGTTCTCCTCACGATAAAAATCATGCCCTAATATTGAAGCACGGATTTTCGATCAATGGAAAGCTGTCAATTTAGTCATAGAAAATGTTTGAATAATGCATCAATTGTTACAAAAAGTGTTAATCTAGTCATATAAAATATTCCATTAATGCATCAATTGTTGCAAAGAGTGTTAATATAGTCATATAAAATATTCCATTAATGCATCAATTGTTACAAAAAGTGTTAATCTAGTCATATAAAATATTCCATTAATGCATCAATTGTTACAAAAAGTGTTAATCTACTCATATAAAATATTCCATTAATGCATCAATTGTTACAAAAAGTTTTAATCTAGTCATATAAAATATTCCATTAATGCATCAATTGTTACAAACACGCTACTGTCTTTTGTTGCTGTTTCTGATGAGTTGTTTAGTGTTAACAAAAATCTGTGCTACCTTGTAACTTACAGCTGTTGGATTTCATCAAACACTTTCTGCTTCTTTCTGTCTCTCACTGCTTTTACCATCCTGTGCCTTACAGCGTCGAGAAATGTTCAAGGCAAAGCTCTGCAGTTTTCTTCATAGAGTGTGTTATTTTTGACTCGGCTGTTTTACAACATCGTCCTCGGGTCTACCATTGTTACTCTCCCTGTTGTTACTCTCCCCATTGTTACTCTCCTCTTTGTTACTTTCCGCATTGTTACTTAAGAACAACGCTTTCTATTGTTTTTTTTTTGTGTTTCAAGGTGTAAGTTTGTTATATGGCCGAACATTTATTTTAGTTATGCACTGACGTCATCTCTCACTGGTTTCTCACATATGTTCATGTTTTAGTATCTGATTTGGTTACTTATTCTTACATTTAGTATTTCTTTTTGGGATTCCTCATACTTTTTTTTTTTGGGGGGGGGGGGTGAGGGAGGGGGAGGGAAAGGGGGGGGGGGTGTCTGCTGTCAAAGTCTATGTTTGGTATTCGTAACGCAGTATAGGAGAAAAAAAACTAGTTTGTTGTATAGTAATAAATAACATTTGTTGTAATAGTTTGTGGCCTTGTGATTGACGATGTGACCTTGTGATTGGCGATGTGACCTTGTGATGGGTGATGCGACCTAGTGATTGACGATGTGGCCTTGTGATGGACGATGTGACGTTATGATTGGTGATGTGACCTTGTGATGGGTGATGTGACCTTGTGATTGACGATGTGACCTTGTGATGGACGATGTGGCCTTGTGATGGGTGATGTGGCCTTGTGATGGACGATGTGACCTTGTGATGGACGATGTGGCCTTGTGATTGACAATGTGACCTTGTGATTGACGATGTGGCCTTGTGATTGAAGATGCGGCCTTGTGATGGGTGATGTGACCTAGTGATTGACAATGTGACCTTGTGATTGACGATGCGGCCTTGTGATGGGTGATGTGACCTTGTGATTGGCGATGTGGCCTTGTGAGTGACGATGTGACCTTGTGATGGACGATTTGGCTGTGTGATGGATGATGTGACCTTGTGATTGACGATGTGGTCTTGTGATTGACGATTTGACCTTATGATTGACGATTTGACCTTGTGATTGACGATTTGACCTTGTGATTGACGATGTGGCCTTGTGATTGACGATGTGGCCTTGTGATGGGTAATGTGACCTTGTGATTGACCGTATGACCTTGTGATGGACAGATCTTATATCCCTAACGCTCTAAAAGAAGATGGACGAGGAAAAGATTCAGATGATGCTCGTGTATCTGCAGCCCTGGTGTGACTCCCAGATCTTCCTTCAAGTCTAGACCGATTACAGCTCAATTCAAAAGCGTTTCAGGAAGCACAAGGAAAGACTTGTGAATCAACATGGTTTTATTTCTCTGTCGTTTCACGCGACCGGAATTGGTGATGATGAGTTCTAAACAATTAACGGACACTTGTTCCCTGTGCGATAATGATAATCTAACAAGATTTTTTCTGCAGAAATGTTATTTACAAATGAAATAAGTGTTCCAAGTCAGAACTACATTTCGCCTATTAATCATTTGCAATGTGAAGTGAACAAATATTATAAGTAAGTAAATTCATTTAAGCTTCTCATAGCGAGTAAAGAAAGTTCGATGAGGTTTTAGCTGAAACCACTTTTAATGTAACATCGATCACGTCACAGCATTAAGTGAGCGCATTCTCAAAGCGACAACGGTGCTTGTATGTGTCCCCGAGCCGCCTTCAGAAAATAAATTGCTGTCAGGTCAAAACGAGCGTTTAAACGACACTTCTGATGAATCAATGTCAGCAAACAAACTATGAAGCCAATCGTGAATTTGTTTCTGCAGTCACTCGTGCAAACATGCACACTTTTTGAAGGCCAGCCTTCTTTGTGATCGCAAAGTTTCTGGTCTCATTTAATTGGTCCAGAGATTCCCACAGGATATTATCTGGCGAGGAAGGAAATGGAAAATTCTGGATAACGCGCGGCGAGGTCCCCTTGAAATGTAACCTAAGATGGGTGCATGTATAAGTCGATTGAAATGAAAAGACAGAAATAATTTTTATATTGGACATTCGGAGTTGCAGGACTTGTGTGCTGTGACACAGGGGAGCCAACGTTTTAAATAGATGTGGAATAATACAGACATGGTGGAGTTAGCTATGGTGGATGTTAGCTATGGTGGAGGTTAGTTATGGTGGAGGTTAGCTATGGTAGAGGTTAGCTATGGTGGAGGTTAGATATGGTGGAGATTATCTATGGTGGAGGTAAGTTATGGTGGAGGTTAGTTATGGTGGAGATTAGCTATGGTGGAGGTTAGTTATGGTGGAGGTTAGCTATGGTGGAGGTTAGCTATGGTGGAGATTATCTATGGTGGAGGTTAGTTATGGTGGAGGTTAGTTATGGTGGAGGTTAGCTATGGTGGAAATTAGCTATGGTGGAGGTTAGCTATGGTGGAGATTATCTATGGTGGAGGTTAGCTATGGTGGAGGTTAGCTATGGTGGTGGTTAGCTATGGTGGAGGTTAGCTATGGTGGTGGTTAGTTATGGTGGAGGTTAGCTATGGTGGTGGTTAGCTATGGTGGAGGTTAGCTATGGTGGTGGCTAGCTATGGTGGAGGTTAGCTATGATAGAGGTTAGTTATGGTGGAGGTTGACTGTGGTGGTGGTTAACTATGGTGGAGGTTAGCTATGGTGGAGGTTATCTATGGTGGAGGTTGACTATGGTGGATGTTAGGTATGGTGGAGGTTAGCTATGGTGGAGGTTAGTTATGGTGGAGGTTGACTATGGTGGAGGTTAGCATTGGTAGAGGTTAGCTATGGTGGAGTTTAGCTGTGGTGGAGGTTAGTTATGGTGGAGGTTAGCTGTGGTGGAGGTTAGCTATGGTGGATGTTATCTATAGTGGGGGTTGACTATGGTGGAGGTTCGGCGAAGTGGAGGTTAGCTGTGGTGGAGGTTAGCTGTGGTGGAGGTTAGCGGTGATGGAGGTTAACTGTGTTGGATGTTAACTATAGTGGAGGTTAGGTGTAGTGGAGGTTAGCTGTGATGGAGGTTAGCTGTGGTGGAGGTTAGCTGTGGTGGAGTTTAGCTGTAGTGGAGGTTAGCTGTGATGGAGGTTAGCTGTGATGGAGGTTAGCTGTGGTGGAGGTTATCTGTGATGGAGGTTAGCTGTGGTGGAGGTTAGCTGTGGTGGAGGTTAACTATGGTGGAGGTTAATATTTTAGTTATATTAACGTTTAAACAATGGAGAGAGAGAGAGCGAAAAAAATCGAAATAGAGGAAGAGGTAGGACGAAGAGAGGACAGTGGGAGCGTAGAGTGTGGAAGAGAGAAAGAAATGAGAAGCCTGAGAGTGCGGGAGAGGACGGGAGGGATGAAGATATATCATGAGAAGGGCATATTGAGGGACAAACAGTTATAGAAAGGAAGAAAGGGGAAAAGAAAAAAGGAAGATTGTGAAATGTTTGACAATGTAGATAGTAGATGGGAAGAAAGAAATGAGAGATAGATAAAAAGCTAATGAGAGGAGGCGATGGAAGAGGGGTTAATGAGAGGGGGGAGGAGAATGAAATAGAGTTAAGGTTGATGGAAATACATTTTTAAAAAACCCTGACATGAAACAGATTTAGCCATTAAAAAAAATGCTAAAATGGGGGGGGGGGGGGTCTGGCAGCTCTTGGTATGTCAGACTATTGTGATATTAAACGCTTCATCACTGTCATAAATATGGGCATTAATGTTCGTTATATCACATACTGAGAACATACACGCTCCACAGCCATAAATGTTCACTGCCATGAAGGCATTATTTATTGAATCACAATCTATTCACTTCAGTAACTGAGTCTAACCCGGCGTTTCAGTTGAAGCTCTCGTCTTTGTAAAACCTGTCAAAGTTTGTAGTCTATTGGACTGAGACAATGGGCTTCATGCTGACATGCCCCACGAGATCTCTCGAGGCCTGAACTGTAACGTCGATCTATAGATTGTTTTATCGTTTGTGAGATACAAATGATAATAATGGTAGCAGTCAGTGACGAACACATAGGTCCAGTCAAGTGTGTTTTGTTGCTGATCAGATTTAGTCAAATTTGATTTAAAAGTCAGGTTGAGTCAAATGTTTTCCAAGATTCATATCTTTCTAGTTAAATGTCTCTCACCATTCATAAAGGACGGTGGCGTATACTGGTTTTGGAGTCTGGGCTACCGCTGACATAATAAATAAAAACATACATTATAATTCAGTAGACTAATATAAAGTAATATTTTCTAATGACATCACAACATGTTAAATTACTTACTTATTTATATGTTAATTATATCCGTCTTGTTTGGGACAAAAATGTCTTGATGACTTTGTCTTTGAAAGTACTGTTGGGTTGGTTTCTAAGTTTCTGAGGGAATTATTTCTCAAAGGACATTATTGCCAAACCAGATAAGCGTTCTTGTGTCTGAGTTGAGTGACAATAAGATTTGACTCTCTTGAGAGCAGAAAAAGTTCTTTCTACAGATGCTGATGCGCATAACGTAGTTATAAATAACTAAGGAAATTCCATTAATCAGACATAGTTTCACTTTCATTTTGTGACGATTCTGATTGGCTAGAGCTAAAAATAACCAATGAAACCGCATTGCATTTGCGGCAACACCCGCTATATATTTTGACTCAGATTTTTAAATATCAAAGTCGTTAAAACAATGTCCGGATAAAGGAAAAATGTACTGCTGGCTTCTAGAGGTTTCCATGTATAGTAGTTTTGGTTTCATTCACAAACGTTATAGTGGCCAGAGGAAAACCTTGCTTTAATAAATGCAAATCAAAGCAAATAAATCATATTGGCCTACGAAATGTGTAACAGAATATTCGAAAATTTGTAATACAATTATTTAAAAAAATATAATAAATTATCATTTCCTTTTGTATTTCTTTAAAATGTTTAGGCTACCTGTGGTAGCTTCGGTATTATAAAGAATACGCCACTGATAAAGGAACGTGCATATTTTGTTATTGTTATACACAACACACTGAAAGCGTGAATTTATTATCTTCTATATACACACAAGTAGGCAATACTATGCTAATCTCCTACTTTATTACATAAGGCCGAGAGTCGTTCGGGCACCACCGACAGACTTCGTCCATCCTCTCCTTTTTCCTCTAGCTTCAGTTACATTTTGTGACTCTTCCAAGTTAATGTCTGTCCATTCTTTGATATTATCTTCCCATCTCTTTCTCTGCCTACCTCTTCTTGCTTTTTTTTTTTTTTTTTTACATTTCCTTGCAGAATAATCTTCGCTAGACCAAGACCAGACGATCGAGTCACATAGCCAAAACATTTCATTTTGCGTTTCTTCACAAACGTCAAAAACTAACACCATGTACTTGTATCTTTTTTCGAACCCTTTTTTTCATAAGTGATACGATTTAAGTGAGAGATACTAAAAATCTTAAGTAACATTTGTGATACGATCTAAGTGAGAGATACCCAAAACCTTACGATAACATTTGTGATACGATCTAAGTAAGAGATAACATTTGTGATACGATCTAAGTAAGAGATACCAAAAACCATACAATAATATTTGTGATACGATCTAAGTGAGAGATACCAAAAACCTTACGATAACATTCATGATACGATCTAAGTAAGAGATACCCAAAACCTTACGATAACATTTGTGATAGGATCAAAGTGAGAGATGCCCAAAACCTTACGATAACATTTATGATACGATCTAAGTAAGAAATGTGCAAAACTTTACAATAACATTTGTGATACGATCTAAATAAGCGATACCAAAAACCTTACGATAACATTTGTGATACCATCTAAGTGAATGATATAGTCATGAGTACACATGGGTGAAAGACATCACCAATGATCGCTACTTTTGTTAGGTAGCTGAGTTAGCTGTGTGCTCTAGAGTTTGGTTCTCGTGGCAAGGCGTCGTGTCGAGGTGTACGAGTTCGATCCTGCTTCGACCCGTATGTTATTCTTTATTATTTTCCTGTTGTTGATTATTAGTGAGTGTTGTTCCGGGTTGTTGATGTAAACATATCACTTCCACAGAAAATATTCGCTTTCCTGCAATAAATTAGCGAATCTAGGACCCTCTATATCCACGAGAAGAAGAAGTCACTTATTACCAAGCTTGTATAAACAACATTATTTAACTTTCAAACAGAAGACACAACACACACATTGAAATAAATGCAACACAAATCTACTTAAGGAAAAGGTCTCGTTAAAAATCATCGATAATTAGCCATTTTCAACTGTGACAATAACCGTTACAAATATTCCCATGTTCATTTGACAATAACTTAAAGCCAATTTTAATGTCAACCACATAATTTTCGATCTATAATCTCAGCAGTACTATGTTAATTAATTTTGTTTCACGGAGATTTTGGGCCAATTTGGATTAAAAAAAGTGACATTTGGCATGAAATTTTGGAAAAGGCTTATCAATCCCGACGTGCTCTTTGTCATTTCTTGCCATGTATGACGCACATGAATGGCGGCTCTGATTAGAGGGCCCTGTAAACTAAAACTGAACATAGATTGTCAATTTCGGAAGGAAAAAAAAATATTTTTAATTAATTGAGAATAATAGAAAAGTGGAAGGGCAATTTCTTGTCTACGTCACTCGAAACAGTTTGTCAATGATATTTTAGTTCACGGACGTTCTTCAGAGATAGTTTTTGATAAGCTTATGATTCGTGGATGTGATTAAAACAGAATTGATAACCTAAAGATTGTAATAACCTACAGTGTAAGAACAATCAGGGCTGAAAGCGAATGTATGTGAGATTATCAAGCGTGACAACGTTTTTTTTTACAAGTTATTCTATGTGGTGTCTCACTCGCTGCAGAAACCAACATTTCTTTAATGATTGTTACCACTAATCAGGACATTTCCAATAATTGTGAGCGGACAGCGCACTTTGCAAGAAATGTGACGACATCACATGTGACGACATCATAACGTGTGACGACATCATGAAATGTGACGACATCATAACATGTGCTGGAGGTGACCGCCATTTGTCCAAAAAGGACAATAATTATCGAGGAAATGCTGGGTTTTGTCACGAGTGAGACACTCTGTACTAAACTGCTATTATAACAAAAATCCAATAGGCTATATAACAGACAGTTACTACAGCACTATTACAATTCTACTACAACACTACTGCAGCACACAACATCATTACTGCAGCACTACTACAGCAAACAACAGCACTACTACAGCACACATCAACACTACTGCGGCACACACCAGCACTACTGCAACACTACTGCACCACACAACAACACTACTGCAGGACACAACAGAACTACTGCAACACTACTGCAGCACACAACAGCAACCAACTGCACTACTGCAGAACCCAACAGCACACAACAGCAGTACTGTAGCACTACTGTAGCACTACTACAGCACTATTACAGCACTACTGCAGCACTACTGTAGCACTACTACAGCACTAATGCAGCACTACTGTAGCCTACTACAGCAGCACTACTGTAGCACTACTACAGCACTATTACAGCACTACTGCAACACTACAGCAGCACACACCAGCACTACTGCAACAGTACTGCAGCACTCAACAGCAATACTGCAGTACTACTGTAGCACTATTACAGCACTACTGCAGCACTACTACTACACTACTACAGCACACAACAGTACTACTACAACACTACTACAGCACTATTAGAGCACTACTGCAGCACTACTACAACACTATTACAGCACACAACAGTGCTACTACAACACTACTACAACACTACTACATCACTACCATAGCACACAACAGTACTACTACAGGACTACTATAGCACTGCTACAGCACTATTAGAGAACTACTGAAACACTATTACAGCACACTACAACACTACTACAGCACAACTACAGCACACAACAGCACACTACAACACTACTACAGCACACTACAACACTACTACAGCACAAAACAGCACTACTACATTACTACTAATCACTACCGCAGAACTCTGCAGCACTACTACAGCACTACTACAGCACTACTACAACACTACTATAGCACTACCACAGCACACAACAGTACTACTACATGACTACTATAGCACTACCACAGCACTATTAGAGCACCACTGAAACACTATTACAGCACACAACAGCACTACTACAGTATCGTCTGAATCTATTTTTTTTCTCATCATTATTTTTATTATCTAATTTTATCGTTACAAATATTTTTATTCACTAATTTTTTTTGTTACAAGTATTTTTAACATCTATAATTTTATTCTCTTATTTTATTGTTACAAATATTTTTACCATCTTTATTTTCATTCTCTATTTTTGTCATCTATATTTTTATATCTTTAAAATCATCATCATCAAGTACCATGCCTGCTGGTGTGGGTGACAATGTCTCTCCACAACTCTCAATCTAGACAGTTATTTATAATTTCTGTTGTTGACCTTCTGCCAAGTCATTCTCTTAAGTTGTCTGAAATATTTTCAATTTGCTTTCTCTTCGTCCCTCGATTTTTCCAGTTCTTAAGATATATCGCAGTTGCTCCCTTCTCATTACATGACCAAAAAATGATGAATGTTTCTTCTTAATATTGGAAATTAGCTCTCTTTTTGCTTTGGCCTCTTTCAGAACGTTTTCATTACTCTTCCTAGCTGACCATGGTATTCTCAACATTCTTCTGTAAAACCACATTTCTACAGCGTTCAGTGATTTTCTTGTTTGTTGTCCTATAAACTCCTTTATTGATATGATAATCTTGCACCATCTCCGCATCGAAGGGAGCCGCGATAACTCAGTGGTTAGTGAACTGGACATCAAAGGACAAGGGGTAGGGTTCGATCCCAACCGACGTCTTCCGGGTTCACCCAGCCTTTAATGGTTATCGGATTTTTTTCTGGGAAAGTGAAGCGGCACGGGCGTAATACCGACCATATTACCCTAAAAATCAGGTGCCGAAGGTTTGTAAAATGTACGGTCACTAACACCATATTCCCTATTGGCCACTTGGTGTGACGGGGTACTTTCCCTTTTTTTTATCTGCGCATCGAAGGCTGTCTACCACGGATAGTCATGCCTCTTGTCACGATGGGACACACAACCACTTGTTGTCCTGCCCATGTCTTGGTGTTATTGTCTCTATCAGAACATCGGTTTGCTATATCCCTACAAAGTAACAAACCGACTCTAATTGACTGTTTTCTATTTGTCTAAGTGTCTGTTTCTAGTTTGTTTGATTGTTTTTATTCAAACGTTTTAACCATTCGCCTAATTCTGTGTTTGTCTTTCTTTCGTCTATGTTTAAATAAAAGACTTCCCACAGACTCAACTTTACTGAGGAACATAGCTCAACAACGAGAGACATTGAGTCTGCCATTAGGATGCTCCTAAATTGGTTGGTATCAAGTTTACCTTCAACTGATTGGATTGTCCGTCACATCTTACATGCTACTCCAGCATGGATCTATTGTTACTGAGTTGTCTTCATGGGGTTATCTTGACAAGGTCAGGGTCATAATTTACGGGCATGCTTTGTATTTTCAACTGACATTCCAGGCCCATCCCAATGCTCCTAACCCTCTGACCTACTAAAGGTAAAGGTGAAAAATGTTTGGTCTGGGGCCTGTCTTAATGGGAGAGTGGTTAGTATCACTCCAGGCCTAATTCACACCCCCCCCCCCAATCCGAAAAAAAACAGAAAGAAAAATATTTAGCACCGATTCGCCGATTGGTACCGAACCAGACCTTTCAACTTTCTGACCTGCAGCAGCAATGTTTGATAATTCCCTCCACTGCGACTTTGCATGTTACTGTAGCTCTTCTCGTCTCATTTGCCGCTTCATGTGACGAGTTATCGATCTTCCAGCATGTCTATCTTAATGTTTGTCTAAGTATATCCATGTCTCTTACTAATATGTACTCATCTAATAGATCTATCAGAATATATCAATAGAAGTGAGAAAGAAAGTTCATCGATGCTACATAGAGCCAATTCTGACCTATGGAAGCGAATCATGGACAGTAAACAAAGAAATGGAAAGATGATTAGATACCACAGAGATAAGATACGATTAGATACCACAGATTTCTCATAAGAATGTTGAAAGTTTCCTGGACAGCTGAAAAGACCAACGAAGAAATTCTCAAATAGGCCAACAAAAAAAGAGAGCACCTAATAAACATCAGAATGAAACTGTCAACATATTTCGGGCACATCATGCTCCCAGACGTCGACCTCCTGCTGCATTGAATCGAAGGCTCGCACTACACTCGGTATATGATATATTCAATTATTCTGCTTGACACTTCTTATGGAATACCCAGTCTATACCCAATAGTATACAATTGTCTTAATTTAACCCAGCACATTGATGTCATCTTCGTGGTTGCAGCAGTTTAAAGGCTAATATTTTGCGACGTCCTTTATATACACTCTTTGGGGAAGTTGCTTCGTGTTTTGTTCGTCGTAGACTGTTTACACTTGAGTAATCAGACATAAGTCTAAAGGTATCGAGATTATGAGTTTGGCGACATTGTGTCCTACGTCATCGTATTGGTTCCCTAAACCGGCCGTGCGCAAATCTTACGGTCTGCTGTTTGATGTGCAACAAGAATAAATTGACGACTGACTGTGTGTCTATATGTTCGGAATTGGAGTCATCAACGATGGCCTAACATCATCAAGTGCTACGATGATCATCATTTTCGGGAGGACGTGACTTACCGGTATATGGGGATAGGCGGCGGGAACAAATGGAGGCTACGCATGAAATGTGTTCCTTGTTGCAGTTTCCTCATATTACAAGTCGCATGTCTGTGTTAGTCACCTCTAGTGACTCGGGCAGATGGTGCTCGTAAACCTGGGAAGGCCGACCATCTAAGGGCAGAATCCTCCGACAGAAAAGATCAACTGCTGCCTTGCAGGAAGATTGGGGACAATCAAAGGCTAAGGAAAGCAAACCTGAAAAAATGCTGGCTGAAATCGGATGCACTGGGCCACTGGCGCAGAACACAGTGCAACGTATTAACGGGTGTTCAGTCAGAGTGGATCTGACAGACTCTAATTGTGATGTTCTGTCTGTGGGGGCGATCAACACACTTAGCCTGACAGCTGACTTCATATGGGAGTCTGGAATCCTTACTCTGATTGAGTCCTGAACGCAGAGAGAGAGAGAGATATACACTCACAAACATGCTGCTTTTATCATTGTGTAACTAGACGAGGTGGGGGTGGATCGGTAGCTGATAATAGGTGATAATGATTTGTCGAGCTGGGAACTCTACTCTATTGCACTGACGGTACTGGAAACATGGGGTGTGGCTCCCCCATGGTCGATGATGTAACTTCTTATCGTTCAAGCTAGGATATTCAACGATTTAAACAGTTGATCTACTGTTGACTTTAATGGTTAAATAGGAGTCAGGAGCGGTCGATGTACTGTTGACTTCATCGGGAGTAAGAAATGGTCGATGTACTGTTGACTTCATCTGGAGTCAGTAGTGGTCGATGTATTGTTGACTTCATCAGGAGTCATGAGTGGTCGATGTACTGTCGACGTAATCGGGAGTCTGGAGTGGTTGATGTACTGTTGACTTCATCGGGAGTCAGGAATGGTTGATGTACTGTTGACTTCATCGGGAGTCATGAGTGGTTTATGTACTGTCGACGTAATCGGGAGTCAGGAGTGGTCGATGTACTGTTGACTTCATCGGGAGTCAGGAGTGGTCGATATACTGTTGACTTCATCGGGAGTCAGGAGTGGTCGATGTACTGTTGACTTCATCGGGAGTCAGGAATGGTTGATGTACTGTTGACTTCATCGGGAGTCATGAGTGGTTGATGTACTGTTGACTTTATCGGAAGTCTTGAGTGGTCAATGTACTGTCGACGTAATCGGGAGTCTGGAGTTGTCACTGTACTGTCGACTTAATCAGGAGTCATGAGTCGTCGATGTACTGTTTACTTAATCAGGAGTCATTAGTGGCCGATGTACTGTGGACTTAATCAGGAGTCAGGTGTGGTCGATGTACTGTTAACTTAATCAGGAGTCAGGAGAGGTCGATGCACTGTTGGCTTAATCAGGAATCATGAGTGGTCGATGCGCTGTTGGCTTAATCAGGAGTCATGAGTGGTCGATGCACTGTTGGCTTAATCAGGAGTCAGGAGAGTTCGATGCACTGTTGGCTTAATCAGGAATCATGAGTGGTCGATGTACTGTTGCCTTAATAAGGAGTCAGGAGTGGTCGATGTACTGTTGGCTTAATCAGGAGTTGGGAGTGGTCGATGTACTGTTGGCTTAATAAGGAGTCAGGAGAGGTCGATGTACTGTTGGCTTAATGAGGAGTCATGAGTGGTCGATGCACTGTTGGCTTAATGAGGAGTCATGAGTGGTCGATGCACTGTTGGCTTAATCAGGATTCTGGATAAGTGGATGTACTGTTGGCTTAATCAGGAGTCATGAGTGGTCGATGTACTGTTGGCTTAATCAGGATTCTGGATAAGTGGATGTACTGTTGACTTAATCAGGAGTCAGGAGTGGTCGATGTACTGTTGACTTAATCAGGATTCTGGATAAGTGGATGTACTGTTGACTTAATCAGGAGTCAGGAGTGGTCGATGTAAAAGTAAAGTAAAGTACCCCCGTCACGCCAAGTGGCATTTAGGGAAATATGGTGTTAATACCCCTGTATTTTACAGACCATCAGCACATGATTTTTGGGGTAATGTGGTCGGTATTACGCCCGTGCTGCTTTACTTTCCCAGAAAAAAATCCGGTACCCATTTAAGGCTGGGTGAACCCGGAAGCCGTCGGTTGGGATCGAACCCTACCCCATGTCCGTGGTAGTCCAGTTCACTAACCACTGAGCTATCGCGGCTCCTGAGTGGTCGATGTACTGTTGGCTTAATGAGGAGTCATGAGTGGTCGATGCACTGTTGGCTTAATCTGGATTCTGGATAAGTGGATGTACTGTTGACTTAATCAGGAGTCTGGAGTAATGGATGTACTGTTGACTTAATCAGGATTCAGGAGTAGTGGATGTACTGTTGACTTAATCAGGAGTCATGAATAATCGATGTACTGTTGACTCAATCAGGAGTAGTGGATATATTGTTGACTCAATCAGGAGTCTGGAGTAGTGGATGTAATGTTGACTTAATCAGGTGTCTGGAGTAGTAGATGTACTATTGACCTAATCAGGAGTCTGGAGTAGTGGATGTACTATTGACTTAATCAGGAGTCTGGAGTAGTGGATGTACTATTGACTTAATCAGGAGTCTGGAATAGTGGATGTACTTTTGACTTAATCAGGAGTCTGGAGTAGTGGATGTAATGTTGACTTAATCAGGAGTCTGGAGTAGTGGATGTACCATTGACTTAATCAGGAGTCTGGAGAAGTGGATGTACTATTGACTTAATCAGGAGTCTGGAGTAGTGGATGTACTATTTCCTTAATCAGGAGTCTGGAGTAGTGGATGTACTATTAACTTAATCAGGAGTCTGGAGTAGTGGATGTAATGTTGACTTAATCAGGAGTCTGGAGTAGTGGATGTACTATTGACTTAATCAGGAGTCTGGAGTAGTGGATGTACTATTGACTTAATCAGAAGTCTGGAGTAGTGGATGTACTATTGACTTAATCAGGAGTCTGGAGTAGTGGATGTAATGTTGATTTAATCAGGAGCCATGAGTGATCGATATACTATTGACTCAATCAGGTGTCTTTAGTAGTGGATGTACTGCAGACTTAATCAGGAGTCATGAATAATCGATGTACTGTTGACTCAATCAGGAGTCAGAAGTAGTGGATGTACTGTTGACTTAATCAGGAGTCTGGAGTAGTGGATGTACTGTTGACTTAATCAGGAGTCAGGAGTAGTGGATATATTGTTGACTCAATCAGGAGTCTGGAGTAGTGGATGTAATGTTGACTTAATCAGGAGTCTGGAGTAGTGGATGTACTATTGACTTAATCAGGAGTCTGGAGTAGTGGATGTACTATTGATTTAATCACGAGTCTGGAGTAGTGGATGTACGATTGACTTGATCAGGAGTCTGGAGTAGTGGATGTAATGTTGACTTAATCAGGAGTCTGGAGTAGTGGATGTACTATTGACTTAATCAGGAGTCTGGAGTAGTGGATGTAATGTTGACTTAATCAGGAGTCTGGAGTAGTGGATGTAATGTTGACTTAATCAGGAGTCTGGAGTAGTGGATATACTATTGACTTAATCAGGAGTCTGGAGTAGTGGATGTACTATTGACTTAATCAGGAGTCTGGAGTAGTGGATGTACTATTGACTTAATCAGGAGTCTGGAGTAGTGGATGTACTATTAACTTAATCAGGAGTCTGGAGTAGTGGATGTAATGTTGACTTAATCAGGAGTCTGGAGTAGTGGATGTACTATTGACTTAATCAGGAGTCTGGAGTAGTGGATGTACTATTGACTTAATCAGGAGTCTGGAGTAGTGGATGTACTATTGACTTAATCAGGAGTCTGGAGTAGTGGATGTAATGTTGACTTAATCAGGAGTCTGGAGTAGTGGATGTACTATTGACTTAATCAGGAGTCTGGAGTAGTGGATGTAATGTTGACTTAATCAGGAGTCTGGAGTAGTGGATGTAATGTTGACTTAATCAGGAGTCTGGAGTAGTGGATGTACTATTGACTTAATCAGGAGTCTGGAGTAGTGGATGTACTATTGACTTAATCAGGAGTCTGGAGTAGTGGATGTACTATTGACTTAATCAGGAGTCTGGAGTAGTGGATGTACTATTAACTTAATCAGGAGTCTGGAGTAGTGGACGTAATGTTGACTTAATCAGGAGTCTGGAGTAGTGGATGTACTATTGACTTAATCAGGAGTCTGGAGTAGTGGATGTACTATTGACTTAATCAGGAGTCTGGAGTAGTGGATGTACTATTGACTTAATCAGGAGTCTGGAGTAGTGGATGTAATGTTGAGTTAATCAGGAGTCTGGAGTAGTGGATGTACTATTGACTTAATCAGGAGTCATGAGTGGTCGATGTATTGTTGACTTAATTATGAGCCAGGATCAGCGGATGTCTACTAGCTTCTTTTCTTGAGAAAAACAATTCTTTACCTCGTTAAGGCGACCGATTCTGATAAAAGAAAACACACAAAAATATTAGGGATTTATTCTCCCCCCCCCCCCGGGTCCTATTACATAGCTTCTATCGTCATTTACTTCAAACCACGAACAAAAAGAGGGAATTCTCCATAATCTAAATTAAGCATCACTAATATTTTATGCTCTCAAAATGGGGGTGGGGGGAGGGGGGGGGGAGAAGAGTTATATTTTTCTCCAAAATCTGTGTTCTGGTGACGGATTTGTACTAACGAGGGCTATAACCCAGGGAAATGTCCTTGAGTGTTAACTGACTCGTGTTTTGAGAGTAACTGAGACTTGACAGTGTGTTACGAGATTTCCACTCATCCCTTTCTGTGGAAGTGCGCCTGGAATGCTGTCTACGTAAATTTTCCTTGCTTAAGTATTGCTTGCCGTGTACATCTTGGTTACGTGTTGACGTGCTAACTCACTCTTTTGTGTATGTTAGTTCATCAAATTAGATCTACTACAAGTTCAATGTTTACTTGTAGAGGACTATAGAGACAGAATGACTGGTTAATGTCTTGTACAGGCCTGTAGAGACAGAATGAATGGTTAATGTCTTGTACAGGTCTGTAAAGACAGAATGAATGGTTAATGTTTTCTAGAGGCATGTAGAGACAGAATGACTGGTTTATGTCTTCCAGAGACCTGTAGAGACAGAATGACTTGTTAATGTCTTGTGGAGGCCTGCAAAGACAGAATGACTTGTTAATGTCTTGTACAATTATTGACATCTATACATTCCAGACTCTAGTCTCCTTGCCTGATATCGCGCCGTATATAATTAGCATCAACCAAGCCATCTATGACCGTACTTTGTGCTGGCAGATATTCTCAACTTAACCGAGTAAAGACTGATAGTAAAGTCGTCAGACCGTGTTACTGGGAATTGTTATTGTAGATATCTTCATGATAGTCAAATCAAGGACTGACAGTAAAGTCGCCTGACCGTGTTATTGTAAATTGTTACGATATATATTTTCATGCTAGTCAAGGACTGATAGTAAAGTCGCCTGACCGTGTTATTGTAAATAGTTACGATATATATTTTCATGCTAGTCAAGGACTGATAGTAAAGTCGCCTGACCGTGTTATTGTAAATTGTTACGATATATATGTTCATGCTAGTCAAGGACTGATAGTAAAGTCGCCTGACGGTGTTATTGTAAAGTGTTACGACAGATATGTTCATGCTAGTCAATGACTGACAGTAAAGTCGCCAGTGTTACGACAGCTATGTCCATGCTAGTCAAGGACTGACAGTAAAGTCGTCAGTGTTACGACAGATATGTCCATGCTAGTCAAGGACTGACAGTAAAGTCGTCAGTGTTACGACAGCTATGTCCATGCTAGTCAAGGACTGACAGTAAAGTCGTCAGTGTTACGACAAATATGTCCATGCTAGTCAAGGACTGACAGTTAAGTCGTCAGTGTTACGACAGATATGTCCATGCTAGTCAAGGACTGACAGTTAAGTCGTCAGTGTTACGACAAATATGTCCATGCTAGTCAAGGACTGACAGTAAAGTCGTCAGTGTTACGACAGATATGTCCATGCTAGTCAAGGACTGACAGTTAAGTCGTCAGTGTTACGACAGATATGTCCATGCTAGTCAAGGACTGACAGTTAAGTCGTCAGTGTTACGACAGATATGTCCATGCTAGTCAAGGACTGACAGTTAAGTCGTCAGTGTTACGACAGATATGTCCATGCTAGTCAAGGACTGACAGTTAAGTCGTCAGTGTTACGACAGATATGTCCATGCTAGTCAAGGACTGACAGTTAAGTCGTCAGTGTTACGACAGATATGTCCATGCTAGTCAAGGACTGACAGTTAAGTCGTCAGTGTTACGATGGCTGCCAGAAAGTTAACCAACCCGAATAACCAAGGAATCGAAGAGAAGAATTTCCGACACTACTGGCAGGATTCGATCCCTAGACCTTATGGAGGTGGACGTCCTACCTCTAGACCACCCAGTTCTCACAACGGGCAGTCTGATCGTAGATCAATTATGTCGGACTTTGAAGGGTTAATATCGATTATCGATAAGGGGGACTGGTTGGTCTCGAGGAAAGACGCCGGTCTCATGATTGAGAGGTTGTGGGTTCAAATTCCGGCTGCACCGCTTCATCATCGAGTGCCGTCTCCGCAACGAAGGTTGGCTTCCATGGAGCGCATTCTGCTGTCTCTTGCTTGATAGTGCAGGTTGGCACAGGCTGGTTTGTCTATCTTTTGATGTTACTTGTCCATGTTAGTCCTGGTCTGCCTCTGCCTCTTTTACCTTGTATTTTCCCCTCCAGGATTACTTTTAGTAGGCGGTTGTATCTTTTAACATGGCCCAAAAATCGCATTTGTCTTGTTTGAATTGTGTTTAGTAGTTCTCTTTTCATTTTTAGTTCTTTTAAGACTTCATCGTTTGTTTTCTTTTCCTTCCATCCAATTCTACCTATTCTTCTATAAATCCACATTTCAAAGGAGGCTTCAACTCTCTCTTCTATTTTATTGTCTAATGTCCATTTTTCTACACCATATAGGAATATTGAGAAGATGTAACATTTTGCTATTCTTAGTTTTAGCCCTGGTGTTATTTGTTTTGATATTAGTATGTTCTTCATGACATTGCAATTACTTTTTGCCATTCCTATTCTTTTGTTTATTTCAGTTGTACATTTTCCGTCACTCGTTATAGTATGTCCAAGGTAGTTATAGTTCTGAACTGTCTCCAGGTCTATTCCTTCAATTTTGATATCCACTTGTGGGTTTTGAGTATTTTCTTTGTTTATGATCATAGTTTTAGTCTTTTTGATATTCATATCTTTTCCATATTTTTTGCTTGTCATGTTTATTTCATTAAATAATTGTTGTAGATCTTTAGGATTTTCTGCTAGTAGTGCAGCATCGTCGGCATATCTTAGGTTGTAATTTGTATTTATAATTTCTCTCTGCGGCGACCACGCCTAGTCTCAGCAGCGAGGTCTGGCTTGAAACGTCAATTACTCACGGGCGGGAAAGATATGAGTACCTGCGAAGTCGGAGTTATCTGCCTATGCGGCGAGGGACCCCTGTGCGCACGGCTACCAGGGAAAAAAACGGATTAACATGCAAAATTCAGGCTAGGGACCTCGTTAGAGGTAAAGGCTGGTGAACTCAACAACAAAATTATCGATAATATCGATTTCGTGACCATGCCTCAACATCAGCATCAACTACATTGCTAATTTCCTCCATCACTATAACCTTCAACTCAAGGTCATAATAATGTAGAATTGAATGATCCGTGGTGTGCCTCATGCATTAGAGCCATCATGATGTCTGCCGCTCATCCATACAATCCATTAATCCATAGTTTACTAAACTCTACATCCTCCCCACCCCCATTTTCCAATTGATTTTGAACGTCACTGTATCAAAAATATGTTTTCATCAATTTCTGTGCTCCCATTTCAAATGCGATCAATTAGTATTTGTGTCTTTCCGGTTCACTTTAAATGCCCTTATTTCAGGTCACATTACAGACTCTTTGTCTTAAAATGTCTAGGATCCATGAAAGTCCCTGAAATGTGGACACAAAGGCTGAATTTGATGAGACAGAAGTAAAATAAAAATGATGACTGTGTCGTTATTATTTCATATCTTTTGTGTGAACAGAAACATTGAAGGCTCTACTTGACCTATTTAATAAATAATCGTATTGAACACATGACGTCACGATAGATAATAGTTACTGAACTGCTCTACTATGGACAGGATGTCTGGTTCATTTTACTTAAGAGGTTTGTGGAGACAGCCGGCCTGGCGTAGTGCTACCCGCATTACCCCAATATCTGCCGATGTTCTTAGAAACGATGATACAAACACCACATTATTCCAATATTTGTCGATGGCCACAGACACGATGATACAAACACCACAATATTGCAATATCTGTCGATAGCCATAGAAACGTTGATACAAACACCACATTGTCCCAAAATTTGTCGATGATCATAGAAACGTTGATACAAACACCACATTGTCCCAAAATTTGTCGATGATCATAGAAACGTTGATACAAACACCACATTGTCCCAAAATTTGTCGATGATCATAGAAACGTTGATACAAACACCACATTGTCCCAAAATTTGTCGATGATCATAGAAACGTTGATACAAACACCACATTGTCCCAAAATTTGTCGATGATCATAGAAACGTTGATACAAACACCACATTGTCCCAAAATTTGTCGATGATCATAGAAACGTTGATACAAACACCACATTGTCCCAAAATTTGTCGATGATCGTAGAAACGTTGATACAAACACCACATTGTCCCAAAATTTGTCGATGATCATAGAAACGTTGATACAAACACCACATTGTCCCAAAATTTGTCGATGATCATAGAAACGTTGATACAAACACCACATTGTCCCAAATTTGTCGATGATCATAGAAACGTTGATACAAACACCACATTGTCCCAAAATTTGTCGATGATCATAGAAACGTTGATACAAACACCACATTGTCCCAGTATCTGTCGATGGCCATAGAAACGTTGATACTAAGACCACATTATTTAAAAACGTCACGCCACTGGCGTGACGAGTTTCGTTTTTCTACTTATCATATGGGACACTGGGCATCCAGCACAAAAGTTAAGAATCAAAGACAGACATTTTTCATTAGGGGAAGATAATCAGAGCTGGACGAGTCCTAAGGTACCATCATGGGGCGATCCAGGAAAGTAATCGACTTTAAACCGTAATCTAAAACATAGGCACGCACATTTAGTGGACATCAAGATCTCATTTAGTGAACATCAAGATCTCATTTAGTGGACATCAAGATCTCATTTAGTGGACATCAAGATCTCATTTAGTGGACATCAAGATCTCATTTAGTGGACATCAAAATCTCATTTAGTGGACATCAAGATCTCATTTAGTGAACATCAAGATCTCATTTAGTGAACATCAAGATCTCATTTAGTGGACATCAAGATCTCATTTAGTGGACATCAAGATCTCATTTAGTGGACATCAAAATCTCATTTAGTGGACATCAAGATCTCATTTAGTGAACATCAAGATCTCATTTAGTGAACATCAAGATCTCATTTAGTGGACCTCAAGATCTCATTTAGTGGACATCAAGATCTCATTTAGTGGACATCAAGATCTCATTTAGTGGACCTCAAGATCTCATTTAGTGGACATCAAGATCTCATTTAGTGGACATCAAGATCTCATTTAGTGAACATCAAGATCTCATTTAGTGGACATCAAGATCTCATTTAGTGGACATCAAGATCTCATTTAGTGAACATTACAAAGGAGTAGAGAAAAAAATATCACATTTAGTAGACATCAAGATCTCATTTAGTGGACATTACAAAGGAGTAGAGAAAACAATCTCATTTAGTGGACATCAAGATCTCATTTAGTGGACATCAAGATCTCATTTAGTGGGCATCAAGATCTCATTTAGTGAACATCAAGATCTCATTTAGTGGACATCAAGATCTCATTTAGTGAACATCAAGATCTCATTTAGTGAACATCAAGATCTCATTTAGTGGACATCAAGATCTCATTTAGTGAACATCAAGATCTCATTTAGTGGACATCAAGATCTCATTTAGTGGACATCAAGATCTCATTTAGTGAACATTACAAAGAGGTAGAGAAAACAATCTCATTTAGTGAACATCAAGATCTCATTTAGTAGACATCAAGATCTCATTTAGTGGGCATCAAGATCTCATTTAGTGAACATCAAGATCTCATTTAGTGGACATGAAGATCTCATTTAGTGGACATCAAGATCTCATTTAGTGGACATCAAAATCTCATTTAGTGGACATCAAGATCTCATTTAGTGGACATCAAGATGAATAATGTTATGGTGTTGGGTCAGAGAAAAAATCAAACATTGTCGGGAGGGAAGGTTGGAAGTAGCTGATAGCGTTAAGATAGAAACAGATGTGGTCCTGACCTCGGGTACTCTTTGTGGATGGCTACGGACTAAGAAAAATAGAGGAACCTTAATTCTGCCCTACGAAATCTCTTTAGGCCATTGTCCTCTCAGTCGATTGGTGGCATCGAAGAAGCAGTGATTAGATTATCATTATTTATGGTTGAGGTTTTCAGCTCTTGATAATCCTTAACCATTCACGTCTGCTACATTTTTAGTTTAATTAGTTGGGATGTGCAGCAAACTGCAGTCTTCTCCCGCGGCAACGAACTGTTGTTTTGGGTACCGAAGTCATTTGTATCTCTGCTTTTCAACTGATAATATTGTACAAATACACACTCACGCACACATAAATATATCGTATAATTTTAAATTAAATTTAGTAATTTTGTACTGCTAGGCATTACACACGATGATGATGCCGCAAGAATGTAACTAATTGCTACTGTAAGATACTTGTGAGTCTGTTACTGTCACTCTAAACGAGCTGATCTTTTCAATGCGCTCTCTCTCTCATGTCATCTACATGTCAGAGTTTACCATGGCTTGTCAATCATCCTACAGTAAAGATATTGTTAAAGCCCCTAAGATTGTCCTTCACTTATTTCCCGTTGGACCTGACAAAGTAGTTTTCTAGAGGCGCGTTGCCAGGTGACAACATCAAATATAGTCCAAGAAGTTTTAATTAAAAAAACTATCAATGAGGCAAGTGACATTATGGCCAATATGGCGTTAAATCCCAGACTGTTTCCAAGACAGACGGCTCGTTTCTGTGTGAAGTGGACATCAAAACGACAGGTCGCTCACTTCTTCAGAGCAAACATTGACACTCAATTTCAGAGTCGGGATGGTCACGAAGTAGAGTCGGGATGAAAAGTAATCTAGGATTCGAACCTGTAAGCTGTTGTCAAACAAATCATGTCCCATACCGGTTGGCCAAATTCAGTTACACTTCAAGACATGACAAGCGCTCTTAATTTGTTAGAAAGAGGGAAACGGTCTGTCGTAAGAGGGGAGACGATTGTAACAACAACATCATGTCAAAGACGTTATTGGTACAGAGGATGTGACGTCATTTAAATCAAGCTAAATAGTCAGGTACTCGTTTTGAGATGAGTCTAGAGAAGCAACGTCAGCAAACCTCATTTGTTATGTTTGTAAAGTCCGACCGTTTTAATCTTGTCAAGCGAAAGTCAAGCACCAGGAAATGAACAATTCCAGCCAATTTCGCGCGTTTGTCTCGCTCAATGTGAGGCATGTGCCAAAGTTATTTGAGGGCAGTCTTCACCAAGTCGGGTCTAATGAATATAGAGACATTAAACAAAATAATTGTTCTACTGTTACCCTTGTGGCAATTTAAATAAATGTAGTGTGTTATTGCTACTCTTATGGCAAATTTGATAAATGTAGTGTGTTGTTGTTACACTTGTGGCAAATTCGATAAATGTAGTGTGTTATTGCTACTCTTAAGGCAAATTTGATAAATGTAGTGTGTTGTTGTTACACTTGTGGCAAATTAGATAAATGTAATTTGTTGTTACACTTGTGGCAATTTAAATAAATGTAGTGTGTTGTTGCTACTCTTGTGGCAAATTCGATAAATGTAGTGTGTTGTTGCTACCCTTGTGGCAAATTCGATAAATGTAGTGTGTTGTTACCCTTGTGGCAATTTAAATAAATGCAGTGTGTTGTTGCTACTCTTGTGGCAAATTCGATAAATGTAGTGTGTTGTTGCTACCCTTGTGGCAAATTCGATAAATGTAGTGTGTTGTCGCTACTCTTGTGGCAAATTCGATAAATGTAGTGTGTTGTTGCTACTCTTGTGGCAAATTCGATAAATGTAGTGTGTTGTTGCTACTCTTGTGGCAAATTCGATAAACGTAGTGTGTTGTTACCCTTGTGGCAAATTCGATAAATGTAGTGTGTTGTTATCCTTGTGGCAATTTCAATAAATGTAGTGTGTTGTTGCTACTCTTGTGGCAAATTCGATAAATGTAGTGTGTTGTTGCTACTCTTGTGGCAAATACGATAAATGTAGTGTGTTGTTGCTACTCTTGTGGCAAATTCGATAAATGTAGTGTGTTGTTGCTACTCTTGTGGCAAACTCGATAAATGTAGTGTGTTGTTGTTACCCTTGTGGCAAATTAGATAAATGTAGTGCGTTGTTACCCTTGTGACAAATTAGATAAATGTAGTGCGTTGTTACCCTTGTGACAAATTAGATAAATGTAGTGCGTTGTTACCCTTGTGACAAATTAGATAAATGTAGTGCGTTGTTACCCTTGTGACAAATTAGATAAATGTAGTGCGTTGTTACCCTTGTGACAAATTAGATAAATATAGTGCGTTGTTACCCTTGTGACAAATTAGATAAATGTAGTGCGTTGTTACCCTTGTGACAATTTAAGTAAATTTAGCGTATTGTTGCTACTCTTGTGATAATTTAAATAAATGTAGCACATTGTTGCTACTCTTGTGACAATTTAAATAAATGTAGTGTATTGTTGCTACTCTCGTGACAATTTAAATAAATGTAGCGTATTGTTGCTACTCTTGTGACAATTTAAATAAATGTAGCGTATTGTTGCTACTCTTGTAGCTGAATAGCGTCACATTGATACAAGTACCTTGTGACCGTTTGCCCCGACGGCAGTATCGCTTAGTGTCAAGTGCTGAAAGATGAAAACATGGCTTCCGTTTATCCAGTGCTCAAATATTTGGATGCAATCGATTGGTTGAGAAATGTCACGTAAAATCTCGCGAGGCTCTTGTCAACAGCCGGACCCGAGTGCTTGCAGTCTGATTGGCTATTTTAATATTCTACTCTCATATCCCACTCCGCCATACTTTAAAAAAAAATTCCAGGACTGCCTTATTTTCATTGGCTTTTGGTTACCTTATTGACTCATGGCGGCTGAGTGAGAGTACAACGATGAGAGGGATACAACTTGTATTCCATTTTATTTCACAAACCAGGGGCGTAACTCTTGAATCGTAAGACCGGATGTGGGACCAAGACGCCAGGGTATATCCTGAAAATGGTTGGGGACTTATATATGTCTTCTTCCGTTAGAATTAGAATCAGCAGCCGGTCTAGATCCAAATTCACTTTTTCGAGGTAGCTGTAGTGAACGAAGCAGTCTAGACGAATTAGAGAGCATCGAAAGGAACGGCAGCTCTGTAGCCCAAAGTTCCATCTGATTTCGGATGCATTAGGAGAAAAGACAGCTTGCTGTGACCTCAACACAACGTATACATGCTGCTGTGACCTCAACACAACGTATACATGCTGCTGTGACCTCAACACAACGTATACATGCTGCTGTGACCTCAACACAACGTATACATGCTGCTGTGACCTCAACACAACGTATACATGCTGCTGTGACCTCAATACAACGTATACATGCTGCTGTGATCTCAATACAACGAATACATGCTGCTGTGACCTCAATACAACGTATACATGCTGCTGTGATCTCAATACAACGAATACATGCTGCTGTGACCTCAATACAACGTATACATGCTGCTGTGACCTCAATACAACGTATACATGCTGCTGTGACCTCAACACAACGTATACATGCTGCTGTGACCTCAACACAACGTATACATGCTGCTGTGACCTCAACACAACGTATACATGCTGCTGTGACCTCAATACAACGAATACATGCTGCTGTGACCTCAATACAACGAATACATGCTGCTGTGACCTCAATACAACGTATGCATGCTGCTGTGATCTCAATACAACGTATATATGCTCACCTAACATCCTTTTAAATCAAGAAAATTGCATGGCAAGCACGCATGTAGGCTGGATGTCTCCGGAAGTACTACTTGCTGACTCACCGGGCTGCCTAAGAAGTGTGTAGAGAGCATATTTGTAATTTTGAAAGCCGACGTAGCGAAGTAGTTAGTGCGCTTGTCCACTAATTATCTGGTCCCCGGTTCAATTCTCAAGTTTCAGGAACTAATTTGTTTCTGACCAGCATGGATTCGGTGGTTCACCTGGACTCTGTCAATTGGTCGCAGAGATTGTTTAGTTGTAGGACTGCCATGGCGTGATGCTGACCAGCTGACCTATCAACGTACCGACGATATGGACATTGACGTCACTTTCTTCAAATGGTGTGAAGGCGACCATCTTTATTTGGTTTTTTAAATTATGAGTTAAGTACTCTTCTTCTCTTCTACTCTTCTCTTCTTCTTCTCTTCTTCTTCATATCTTAGCCGTCTCTTATCTTGTTTTTATTTTTATTTATTTATTTTTTTGCTTTTTGTACTTTCTCTTCTTTTTAAATTTTATTTTGCTTTGTTCTGTGCTCTTTTTTCTTCTTTTTTTCTTTTCTTTTTTATTTCTTCTTATTCATTGCTACTTTTTGTTTCTTATACTTCTTTTTTTTTCTACTTCTTTTTTTCTTCTTATATATTTTCTTCTTTGTTTATTTATTTTTTTTTATTCTTATTCCTCTTTTGCTTCTTTTTATCTGTTTCATTTTTCGCCTTATTTTTGTTGTTAATCTTCTTTCCTTCCTCATTTGATTTTCAGCGTCGAGGTGAGACACAATACGCGGTCCTTTTCACTTCAATTGACCTCTACTGCTGTTTTGTTTTCTAATGTTTCTATTATTCCATCAATTTATCTTTCCCCTTTTGGACAGTTTTCGTCTGGTTTTCTGCCTGCATTTATCGATGAACCCTTTTATATTTTCTTCTTTCCGTCTACACACATGCAAAACCAGCCTGCTTTTTCTTTGCGTCTTAACGACTGAGCATTATTCCTAGCTACTTTTCTTAAATTGTTTTGCCGGATTTTTTTTTCACTTCACAGCGAAAATATGAGATTAATGGTAGACAAAAAAAATGAGTTGAAGTCAAAGGTCACAACATAAACAATTTGCGATATGCGGATGACACAGTCTTAACATCCCAGACAGAGAATGAACTACAAGAAATGATAGACATACTAGTAAAAGAAAGCAACAAGAATGGTGTCAGTCTGAATGTTTGTTTGTGTGATGTTATTGGGTAAAGGCGAATGTGGCTGACCACCGTGAAAGAGATTGGAGCCTCATCACGTACTAGTCCAGAGGAAGCCATGGAGAGGAATTCGAACTTATGTATAACACCAGGGCTAAAACTAAGAATAGCAAAATGTTACATCTTCTCAATATTCCTATATGGTGCAGAAACATGGACATTAGACAAGAAAACAGAACAGAGAATTGAAGCCTTTGAAATGTGGATATATAGAAGAATAGGTAGAATTGGATGGAAGGAAAAGAAAACAAACGATGAAGTCTTAAACAACTAAAAATGAAAAGAGAACTACTAAGCACAATTCTAACAAGACACATTTTTGGGCCATGTTAAAAGACACAATAGCCTACTAAAAGTAATCCTGGAGGGGAAAATACAAGGTAAAAGAGGCAGAGGTAGACCAAGACTAACATGGACGAGTAACATCAAAAGATGGACAAATCAGCCTATGACAATCTGCATCATCAAAGCAAGAGACAAAGCAGAATGGCGCTCCATGGTAGCCAACCTTCGTGGCGGAGAAGGCACTCGATGATGATAATGATGTTATTGTACACGAGTGTTTGTGTGATGCTATTCTATGAGTGTTTGTGTATGTGTGATGCTATTCTATGAGTGTTTGTGTATGTGTGATGCTATTCTATGAGTGTTTGTGTATGTGTGATGCTATTGTATGAGAATGTTTGCATGTATGATGTTGTTGTATGATAATGTTTGTATGTTTTATGTTATTGTACAAGTGTTTGTATGTGTGATGTTATGGTATACTTGTCTTTGTATATGCGTGATGCTATTGTATACGAGTGTTTGTGTATGTGTGATGTTTGTAAGAAATAAAAGTAATGGTCATATCGAAGAAATAATCATCACCAGTTTGCAGCATACAAATAAAAAGGAGAAATCTAAAACAAGTGCAAATGCGTACAAATATATGGGCACAATAATAAGATCAGATGGAGGATGCACCACAGAAATAAAATGCAAAATAACTGAGGCATAAAAAAGCATTACAGAAGATGAAAAACGTCCGATGCAAGAAGTCTATGTCTATAGAATTGAGAAAGAGAGTTCATCGGTGCTATATCGAGTCAATTCTGAAATTGGAAGCGAATCATGGACAGTAGACAAACAAACGAAAAGACCATTAGAGGCCACAGAGATTGGATTCCTCAGAAGAATGTTGAAAGTTCTCTGGACAGCTAAAAAGACCAATGAGGAAATTCTCAAAGAGGCCAACACAAAAAGGGAACTCCTAAGAAATATCAGAAAGAAACATTCAACATTTTTCGAGCACATCATGAGAAGTGGAAAGTTGGAATACTTGGTTACAACTGGCAAAATACAGGGAAAGAAAGATCGTGGTCGACAAAGAGAGCAGATACTAGATAGCTTGATGTCTTTGAAGGGAAAACAGTCAACATAAGAACTGATACGATGCACTGTAGATAGAAAATTGTTAAAGGACACGATCGCCTATGCTAACCAGTATGACACATGATGATGATTAAATAACCGAACATTATTCCTAGCTATTCTTCTCCAATCTTCCCTCCAGATCTCTACTCCCATGTTGTTTTATGTCGAGCCTCTAACAGATTTCACTTCGGCGGTGACTATTCTTCTCTTTGTTCTTGAGCCACTGCTCAGGGTCTGGTATAACTAGTGCAACTTTTGTGAATCAGCTACGCTTTTTCTTGGATAAATCTATTGACACTGGCCTTACAAGCAAGTTTTAGCTTCATTTTATCATTATCGCCTTACATCCCTTTCTCTAATGTCTGCGCATATTTTTGTTTCAAGTGTTTGTCCATGGAATGTTGTTTCAAGTGTTTGTCCATGGAATGTTGTTTCAAGTGTTTGTCGATGGAATTTTCCCCAATGTAATCCTAAACATAGACAATTTTTATTTGTATTTAGACGTATGGGTTTCATGCCATCAGCGGATTTGTCTCTTACATGCATGTCGGAGTAAAGCTCTGTTATAAGGAACAACATCATTCTAAAAAGGGGCTTTCTTTTCTTGTTTCTTTTATGCCTGGGGCCAAAACATCGCAACTACGCCACTGCAGACATTGCAGGCATTGCAGACATTGCAGGCATTGCAGACATTGCAGGCACTGCAGACATTGCAGACATTGCAGACATTGCAGGCATTGCAGGCACTGCAGACATTGCAGGCATTGCAGGCACTGCAGACATTGCAGGCACTGCAGACATTGCAGACATTGCAGACATTGCAGGCACTGCAGACATTGCAGGCATTGCAGGCACTGCAGACATTGCAGGCATTGCAGGCACTACAGACACTGCAGACATTGCAGGCACTGCAGACATTGCAGACACTGCAGACACTGCAGGCACTGCAGACATTGCAGGCACTGCAGGCACTACAGACACTGCAGACATTGCAGGCACTGCAGACATTGCAGACACTGCAGACACTGCAGGCACTGCAGACATTGCAGGCACTGCAGACATTGCAGGCACTGCAGACATTGCAGGCACTGCAGACATTGCAGGCATTGCAGGCACTACAGACACTGCAGACATTGCAGGCACTGCTGACATTGCAGACACTGCAGACACTGCAGGCACTGCAGACATTGCAGGCACTGCAGACATTGCAGGCACTGCAGACATTGCAGGCTAGAGTTTGGAGTTCTGCAATCAGGGGGTGGAGTTTACGTCTTTCTGTGAATATCGATGTGTATGTAATGTTTGTGTGTGTGGGTGTGTGAAGGTTAGTATCAGTTTATCTAATCCAGTCTTTAAGATGTTGCTATTTCCACTCTCTAATCATCATCATCAAGTACCGGGCCTGCTCATGTCTCTCCACAACTTTCGATCTCGACAGTTATTTATCATTTCGGTTGTTGACATTCTGCCAAGCCATTCTCTTAAGCTGTCTGGTATTTTTTCTCTTTGCTTCCCTCTATCTCTTCGTCCCTCAATTTTTCCAGTTGTTATTGTACAATCCACTCTCAAAAGTATAGTACAAGGTATTAATTTGTATATGTGTGTAGGAGTTCATATGTGTTTCCGTTTTATTCTTCTTCTCCTTTCTGATTTTGTACCGACAGCTTGTAATTGACACATTTTGTACTTTTAAGGCAAACATTACATCTGTGATATTGATGTTTGCTACTTTATATATTTATCTATCTCAATCTTCTGTTATTTTTCTGAGCATAAAACGTGTATCCCTTACTGATCTGCGGAGTCAGTCGTAAGATAAGGGCTTCATTGTTGTGGCTGATGTTCCCCCACGTGCTAAATCGTTAGGTCTCACATGCGATCTTTTACTGTCCAACTATACATTTGTAAAATGACAAAAGGTAGGGTTCGATCCCAACCAACGGCTTCCGGGTTCACCCAGCCTTTAATGGGTGCCGGATTTTTTTTCTGGGAAAGTAAAGCGGCATGGCCGTAATAGCGACCACATTACTACAAAAATCATGTGCCGAAGGTCTGTAAAATGTATGGTCACTAACACGATATTCCCTATACGCCACTTGGCGTGACGGGGGTACTTTACTTTTTGTAAAAATACATTTGTAGATTGTTACATTTAACAAGTACTTGTCTGGTCTTGTCCTCATCCTTGAGTATAACAATGTATACAACTTTTAAACAAATTTATATCCGTTGGAAACACTTGTCCAATCACTTGTATCACATAATCCAAACTCCGAAATTGAACAAATCGCCATCTTGTACGTTGCGAGAACACCAGACCCAAGGGTCGACCACGACAAAGATGGATCGAAGGAATATTAGAAGTAATAAGAAATATAACAGCAGCAGAGGCGAACAGAAAAGCAAAAGACCGCAAATTATATCTCCCCTCAACGCTAAAAGGCAATGGGGGAAGGAAAGAAGAAGAAGAAGAGGAAACGTCCTACCCTCTGCACGAATTCTTGTATAATCTTCTCATAGTGTCCTAATTCTGGTCCACGCTGTTTGTCCTGTTTACATAGTCTGTTCTCTGCCTGGTTGTTCTCTTTTCTTTCCTTTCAATCTGAGAGTCCACTGTGCGGTAGTTCTTGTGATTGCTCTGAGGGTGTTTGTGTATGAGAGTGTTTGTGTGTGACGTTATTGTATTAGAGTGTTTGTGTGTGATATTTTTGTATGAGAGTATTTGTGTGTGATGTTATTGTATGAGAGTATTTGTGTGTGATGTTATTGTATGAGAGTATTTGTGTGTGATGTTATTGTATGAGAGTGTTTTTTTATGAGATGTTATTGTATGAGAGTGTTTGTGTGTGATGTTATTGTATGAGAGTGTTTGTGTGTGATGTTATTGTATGAGAGTATTTGTGTGTGATGTTATTGTATGAGAGTGTTTGTGTGTTATGTTATTGTATGAGAGTATTTGTGTGTGATGTTATTGTATGAGAGTATTTGTGTGTGATGTTATTGTATGAGAGTATTTGTGTGTGATGTTATTGTATGTGAATGTATGTGTTTGATGTTATTGTATGTGAATGTATGTGAATGTATGTGTTTGATGTTATTGTGTAAGATTGTTTGTGTGTGTATTATGTTATTTTAAGTCAGTGTATGCGTGTGATGTTATTATATGTGTGTGTATGTGTGTGATGTTATAGTATGAGAGTGTGTGTATATGCGATGTTATTACATGTGTGTGTATGTGTGATTTTATTGTATGAGATTGTTCATGGTTGTTTATGAGAATGTTTATATATGATGTTTTTACACCTCAATGTTGATATGTTTAGTAATGACTCTGTAAGTAAAGCTTGAAGCCAGAATGAAGTATATTGGGAGCTACATACAGAGGTATATTTGTAGTGGTCGTTATTAGATGAACCTACAATGTTGCACTTGGAGCAAGGCGGTATGTGCTCACTCTCTGTCTTTCTCTGTAAAGGTAAAGTACGAGACTTGAACCGGCGTCTTAGCACGCGAGTTTCCACCCATATGTGCTCGGCCGCCTATCCGGAAATGTTCGGAGATTTCTGCATAGTGTCGCCTCAAGCATCTAAACTCAGATGCGAGGCGACATTCCTCACCTTCCCAGGGTAATACCCTGGTACCCATTTCAGCCAACGGCTGGGTCGACCGTGAGGGTATTTTTTTTTTCCAACCACGAGTACAATTCACACTGCTTCCAGCGGGAATCGAACACGGGTTGTCCGAACGTCGGTAGTCCAGTCGGGTGGTTTTCCCAACTAGGCTACCGGGGCCCCCTGTCTTTCTCTGTCTGTCTCTGTAAATCTCTCTCTGTTTCTTTCTCTCTGTATCTCTCTCTGTCATTCTTTGTTTCCCTGTCTCTCTCTCTCGCTTTTCTATGTATCTCTCTCTGTATCTTTCTCTGTCTGTCTCTCTGTTTGTCTATCTTTCTCAGTAGAGATAACATTGAGTGTGTACATTTTTGACTTCTGTAGATCATTGTTCTGGCCAATCTTGCTTGCATGAACCAGTCCCAATCTGCGCCATGTTTCAGCATCCTCAAGTATTCTTTAAGTATGGAAGCCGCGATGGCCACGAGTAGATATCTAATGTGCTTTAGGGAATACTTACCTTCATTCCTTCTTGAAGCTCTGCCATTGCCCAAGCCTCTCTATACACTCGCGACGGTAGATCATCATATGCCTCATTGATGCTCTTTAATTGCACCAAGCCTCTATACACTCACGACGGTAGATCATCATATGCCTCATTGATGCTCTTTCATTGCCCCAAGTCCCTATATACTCATGACGATAGATAATTTGCCACATCGATTGCTCTATCATTGCCCCAAGCCGCTCTATGCACTCGGGACTGTAGATCACCACATGACATATGAGAAGCGTTTTCATTGCCCCAAGCCTTTCTATACACTCGCGGCGGTAGACCATCCCTTGTCTCGGTGACTTCTATTTTCTATTTATAGCAAATCTATAAAATGATGGCCGCCATGCAGCTTTTAATGTTGCCTAGCAACAAATCCCCAGAATATGAAGTTCAAAGTTTCTGTTCATCATAGCTGGTGCTGTGTATCAAAACATATATTGTTATGGTGTATGTTTAAGCCCCTTGAAAACAACGTTCCTTGGTGAGATATGTTTACTCACACTTAGACAATCATGATTTAAATTCTTATTCTGACTGTCTTTACAACCTTTTCTCTGCCCAATACGATCTTCTTACCAACTTCTTCTTATATAAGTTGAAGTATCTAGGAAGATTCCAAATGATAATTCTTGCTCTTCTGACAGCCTTAACTATAGCCATGCATTGTTGTAGAGTTTACTTGTACTTCTGACAGCCTTAACTATAGCCATGCATTGTTGTAGAGTTTACTTGTACTTCTGACAGCCTTAACTATAGCCATGCATTGTTGTAGAGTTTACTTGTACTTCTGAAAGCCTCAACTATAGCCATGCATTGTTGTAGAGTTTACTTGTACTTCTGACAGCCTCAACTATAGCCATGCATTGTTGTAGAGTTTACTTGTACTTCTGACAGCCTCAACTTTAGCCATGCATTGTTGTAGAGTTTACTTGTACTTCTGACAGCCTTAACTATAGCCATGCATTGTTGTAGAGTTTACTTGTACTTCTGACAGCCTTAACTATAGCCATGCATTGTTGTAGAGTTTACTTGTACTTCTGACAGCCTTAACTATAGCCATGCATTGTTGTAGAGTTTACTTGTACTTCTGACAGCCTTAACTATAGCCATGCATTGTTGTAGAGTTTACTTGTACTTCTGAAAGCCTCAACTATAGCCATGCATTGTTGTAGAGTTTACTTGTACTTCTGACAGCCTCAACTATAGCCATGCATTGTTGTAGAGTTTACTTGTACTTCTGACAGCCTCAACTATAGCCATGCATTGTTGTAGAGTTTACTTGTACTTCTGAAAGCCTCAACTATAGCCATGCATTGTTGTAGAGTTTACTTGTACTTCAGACAGCCTCAACTATAGCCATGCATTGTTGTAGAGTTTACTTGTACTTCAGACAGCCTCAACTATAGCCATGCATTGTTGTAGAGTTTACTTGTACTTCTGACAGCCTCAACTACAGCCATACATTGTTTTAGAGTTTACTTGTACTTCTGACAGCCTCAACTATAGCCATGCATTGTTGTAGAGTTTACTTGTACTTCTGACAGCCTCAACTACAGCCATGCATTGTTGTAGAGTTTACTTGTACTTCTGACAGCCTCAACTACAGTCATGCGTTGTTGTAGAGTTTACTTGTACTTCTGACAGCCTTAACTACAGTCATGCGTTGTTGTAGAGTTTACTTGTACTTCTGACAGCCTTAACTACAGCCATGCATTGTTGTAGAGTTTACTTGTACTTCTGACAGCCTCAACTAGAGTCATCTATTGTTGTAGAGTTTACTTGTACTTCTGACAGCCTTAACTACAGCCATGCATTGTTGTAGAGTTTACTTGTACTTCTGACAGTATCAACTAGAGTCATCTATTGTTGTAGAGTTTACTTGTACTTCTGACAGCCTTAACTATAGTCATCTATTGTTGTAGAGTTTACTTGTACTTCTGACAGCCTTAACTACAGCCATGCATTGTTGTAGAGTTTACTTGTACTTCTGACAGCCTCAACTAGAGTCATCTATTGTTGTAGAGTTTACTTGTACTTCTGACAGCCTTAACTATAGTCATCTATTGTTGTAGAGTTTACTTGTACTTCTGACAGCCTTAACTACAGCCATGCATTGTTGTAGAGTTTACTTGTACTTCTGACAGCCTTAACTATAGTCATCTATTGTTGTAGAGTTTACTTGTACTTCTGACAGCCTTAACTATAGTCATCTATTGTTGTAGAGTTTACTTGTACTTCTGACAGCCTTAACTACAGCCATGCATTGTTGTAGAGTTTACTTGTACTTCTGACAGACTTAACTATAGTCATCTATTGTTGTAGAGTTTACTTGTACTTCTGACAGCCTTAACTATAGTCATCTATTGTTGTAGAGTTTACTTGTACTTCTGACAGCCTTAACTATAGTCATCTATTGTTGTAGAGTTTACTTGTACTTCTGACAGCCTTAATTATAGCCATCTATTGTTGTAGAGTTTACTTGTACTTCTGACAGCCTTAACTATAGTCATGCATTGTTGTAGAGTTTACTTGTACTTCTGACAGCCTCAACTACAGTCATGCGTTGTTGTAGAGTTTACTTGTACTTCTGACAGCCTTAACTACAGCCATGCATTGTTGTAGAGTTTACTTGTACTTCTGACAGCCTTAACTATAGTCATCTATTGTTGTAGAGTTTACTTGTACTTCTGACAGCCTTAACTACAGCCATGCATTGTTGTAGAGTTTACTTGTACCTCTGACAGCCTTAACTATAGTCATCTATTGTTGTAGAGTTGATATTTTCGAGTCTTAAGAAGGCACAATCACTTATATCAATGGTAAGTCCAACACATCTCATTATGGACGACGCCTCTCGTGTTTCTTCTTTTTTTCTTCTTCATTTGTCTTTCAGCTTCGATGGGAGATATAATTTGCGATATTTTGCTCTTCTGTTTGCCTTTCCTGCTGTTTTTTCCTAGTGTTTCTAATATTCCGTCAATCCATCGGTTCCGTGGTCGGCTCTTGGGTCTTGTATTCTTGCAACGTTTATGGAAGGCTAGTTGTGTTGTGTTTTGATCTTTCTGCCTTATCACGTGGTCAAACCATATGATCTGTGGTTTCTTTATATATTCTATGGTGGTGGTTATTCTTAATGGTCTTTCTCAATTCTTCATTTCTGATCTTATCTCTCAGACTGTTTTCTGTCATTCGTCTAACACATTTAATCTCTGTATAGGTTATTATTCTTATTGTTCTTGCATCTAGGGGCCAGGTCTGGCATTGGTAGCACAACGTTGGGATGAAGATTGTATTGTAGAGTGCCCTTTTTGCCTCCAGAGTTATTTCCTTGTTGGACAATAGTAGTGTTAGCTGTCTAATGATTTGACAAGCTTTGTTGTATCTTGACTCCATTTCTGCTGTTTGTGAATTGTCTTTTCTCACTAGGCTTCCTAGGTATTTAAATTTCTCTACATGCTCTCGTGTACTGTCACTGAATCCCCCCCCCCCCCCAATCATCTTGAACTATCCAATCAATCTCTCGCTGTCACAAGTGCCTATTGTGAACTAAACACACCGCGTGTTGTAAATTTGTCTTATCTGATTACAAACATTAAACTTGCATTATTTGATGTTAGCTCTTGATGAGAGCAAAACCCTATTTACATAACAAGTGTGTAGTTTATTTCAGAAAATTAATTTACTTCATCAAATTATCAGCGCATGAATTTATTTTCTGACTTAAATCGAACTCAAAAACATCTATGGGAGGAGGCCTCGGTAGCCTAGTTGGGAAAACCACCTGACTGGACTACCGACGTTCGGACAATCCGTGTTCGATTCCCGCTGGGAGCAGTGTGAGTTGTACTTGTGGTTGGAAAAAAAAAAATACCCCCATGGTCGACCCAGCCGTTGGCAAAAATGGGTACCAGGGTATTACCCTGAGGAGGTGAGGAATGTCGCCTAGCATCTGAGTTTCGATATGTGAGGCGACACTATCCAGAAATCTCCGAACATTTCTGGATAGGCGGCCGAGCACATATGGGTGGAAACTCGCGTGCTAAGACGCCGGTTCAAGAATACAGTCTACGTTCCTCTGGAATGAATACAGTCTACGTTCCCCTGGAATGAATACAGTCTACGTTCCCCTGGAATGAATACAGTCTACGTTCCCCTGGAATGAATACAGTCTACGTTCCCCTGGAATGAATACAGTCTACGTTCTCAAGGAATGAATACAGTCTACGTTCCCCTGGAATGAATACAGTCTACGTTCTCAAGGAATGAATACAGTCTACGTTCCCCTGGAATGAATACAGTCTACGTTCCCCTGGAATGAATACAGTCTACGTTCTCGAGGAATGAATACAGTCTACGTTCCCCTGAAATGAATACAGTCTACGTTCTCAAGGAATGAATACAGTCTACGTTCTCAAGGAATGAATACAGGCTACGTTCTCAAGGAATGAATACAGTCTACGTTCTCAAGGAATGAACACAGTCTACGTTCTCAAGGAATGAATACAGTCTACGTTCTCAAGGAATGAATACAGTCTACGTTCCCCTGGAATGAATACAGTCTACGTTCTCAAGGAATGAATACAGTCTACGTTCTCAAGGAATGAATACAGTCTACGTTCTCAAGGAATGAATACAGTCTACGTTCCCCTGGAATGAATACAGTCTACGTTCTCAAGGAATGAATACAGTCTACGTTCTCAAGGAATGAATACAGTCTACGTTCTCAAGGAATGAATACAGGCTACGTTCTCAAGGAATGAATACAGTCTACGTTCTCAAGGAATGAACACAGTCTACGTTCTCAAGGAATGAATACAGTCTACGTTCTCAAGGAATGAATACAGTCTACGTTCCCCTGGAATGAATACAGTCTACGTTCTCAAGGAATGAATACAGTCTACGTTCTCAAGGAATGAATACAGTCTACGTTCTCAAGGAATGAATACAGTCTACGTTCTCAAGGAATGAATACAGTCCACGTTCCCTAGAAATGAATCAATCTTGCAAGTTTGCGCTGAAGGGAGCAACATTTATTGGATAACCATTGTCTCACTTCCTGACGTTTCTTTGTGAAGTATAAAGCAAGCAAGCTGTAATAAAATAATTCATTAGTTTCTGCTCTTTACTTTAGTGCCATCAAAGCTATCATCAATATTGTCATTGCCATTCTTTTTCTGATAGCAGGGCACGATCTAAGCAAGATGCTCATTCTCAGTAGCATTATTATGTGCCACTTAGAGTCATTTCACAAGTTTATGAATTTTGTGAAAATGGTAGGAATCGGCCTAGGACAACCTGCACCATCAAAGCAAGAGATAGAGCAGAATGGCGCTCCATGGTAGCCAAGCTTTGATGCGGAGATGGCACTCGATGATGATGATGATGGTAGGAATCTTATTTTGCTTTTAACGATGAACGTTTTACCAATGTGGCTATTGGCACAAGTAGGTCTATGATTTGGGGAATTGCTTGTTTGGTGTTGAGGTGAACACGAAATAACACGCGACGGGAATCGATTGGTTCATTAGCCTGCCATACACTCATGCATCACGCGAGATGTGACGTATCTCATTAAAGGGCCCAATGAACCAATACCAGACACACACTTGGGACCTGGAGTTGTATGCTTCTTTACTTGTGGCCTGTCTGTCATTGTTTGCAGCGCAGCAGGTGCTCCGCCATTACTGCACTTTAGGAGTTACATTTGGGCTCAAGTTCATGTCAGCATGACCTTGTATCTTGCGACTTCGTTTGTCTGTTCTTTCCACAATAACCGGTTATCTGAGCAATATCTCACTCGACACTTTAATATCACAAATATTGTGGCGTTTCATAAAACAACATTCATTATCTTTCATTGACTTCACATTAGAACTTTGGAGAACGAAACAAGGACTGGAAGCGCACAGGCCTGTTGGAGATATCACTCATAGTCTATAACATTAGCACATGTTGATTGCTCAAGAAATAGTTGTAGTAGATGTAGTTGTAGTAGTAGATGTAGTTGTGGTAGTAGATGTAGTTGTTGTAGTAGATGTAGTAGTAGATGTAGTTATAGTAGTAGATGTAGTAGTATATGTAGTAGTAGATGCAGTAGTAGATGTAGTTGTAGATGTAGTTGTAGATGAAGTAGTAGATGTAGTAGTAGTTAGTAGTAGAGGCAGTTGTAGTAGTAGATGTAGTTGTAGTAGTAGATGTAGTAGTAGTTAGTAGTAGATGTAGTAGTAGATGCAGTTGTAGTAGTAGATGTAGTTGTAGTAGTAGAGGCAGTTGTAGTAGATGTAGTAGTAGTAGTTAGTAGTAGAGGCAGTGGTAGTAGTAGAAGTAGTAGTAGTTAGTAGTAGAGGCAGTGGTAGTAGTAGAAGTAGTAGTAGTTAGTAGTAGAGGCAGTGGTAGTAGTAGATGTAGTTGTAGTAGTAGATGTAGTAGTAGTTAGTAGTAGATGTAGTGTTGTAGTAGTAGATGTAGTAGTAGTTAGTAGTAGATGCAGTTGTAGTAGTAGATGTAGTTGTAGTTAGTAGTAGATGCAGTTGTAGTAGTAGATGTAGTAGTAGTTAGTAGTAGATGTAGTGTTGTAGTAGTAGATGTAGTTGTAGTTAGTAGTAGATGCAGTTGTAGTAGTAGATGTAGTGTTGTAGTAGTAGATGTAGTAGTAGTTAGTAGTAGAGGCAGTTGTAGTAGTAGATGTAGTGTTGTAGTAGTAGATGTAGTAGTAGATGTAGTAGTAGTTAGTAGTAGAGGCAGTTGTAGTAGTAGATGTAGTGTTGTAGTAGTAGATGTAGTAGTAGTTAGTAGTAGATGCAGTTGTAGTAGTAGTTAGTAGTAGAGGCAGTTGTAGTAGTAGATGTAGTGTTGTAGTAGTAGATGTAGTAGTAGTTAGTAGTAGATGCAGTTGTAGTAGTAGATGTAGTGTTGTAGTAGTAGATGTAGTAGTAGATGTAGTAGTAGTTAGTAGTAGATGCAGTTGTAGTAGTAGATGTAGTGTTGTAGTAGTAGATGTAGTAGTAGATGTAGTAGTAGTTAGTAGTAGATGCAGTTGTAGTAGTAGATGTAGTAGTAGTAGTAGTAGATGCAGTTGTAGTAGTAGATGTAGTAGTAGATGTAGTAGTAGTAGTAGATGCAGTTGTAGTAGTAGATGTAGTAGTAGATGTAGTAGTAGTAGTAGTAGATGCAGTTGTAGTAGTAGATGTAGTAGTAGTAGTAGTAGATGCAGTTGTAGTAGTAGATGTAGTAGTAGATGTAGTAGTAGATGTAGTTGTAGTAGTAGATGTAGTAGTAGATGTAGTAGTAGTTAGTAGTAGATGCAGTTGTAGTAGTAGATGTAGTAGTAGATGTAGTAGTAGTTAGTAGTAGATGCAGTTGTAGTAGTAGATGTAGTAGTAGATGTAGTAGTAGATGCAGTTGTAGTAGTAGATGTAGTAGTAGATGTAGTAGTAGATGTAGTAGTTGTAGTAGTAGATGCAGTTGTAGTAGTAGATGTAGTTGTAGTAGTAGATGTAGTTGTAGTAGTAGATGTAGTTGTAGTAGTAGATGTAGTTGTAGTAGTAGATGTAGTAGTTGTAGTAGTAGATGTAGTAGTTGTAGTAGTAGATGTAGTTGTAGTAGTAGATGTAGTAGTTGTAGTAGTAGATGTAGTTGTAGTAGTAGATGTAGTAGTTGTAGTAGTAGATGTAGTTGTAGTAGTAGATGTAGTTGTAGTAGTAGATGTAGTTGTAGTAGTAGATGTAGTTGTAGTAGTAGATGTAGTTGTAGTAGTAGATGCAGTTGTAGTAGTAGATGTAGTTGTAGTAGTAAGGGCAGTAGTAGTAGAAGTTGATGTAGTAGTACTACAAGTACTGGTAGTAGATGTATTTGTAGTAGATGTAGCTGTAGTAGTAGAAGTAGTAGTAGTAGTAGCTGTAATTGCAGTAGTGGAAGTAGTAGTGGTATTATCAGCAGCAGTTGTAATTGTAGCAGCAATAGATGTAGTTGCATCAGTAAAAGTAATAATAGCAGTTGTAGTAAAAGTATTAGTAGTATCTGTTGTAGTAGTAGTAAAAGTAGCAATACCACCAGTAGCAGTTATAATATATGAAGAAATTGGGGGAGAGGTGGAATAGAAGAATATCTTGAATTCCCAAGCCTGTGTGTAATGTGTTTTGTCTGACGTGGCATTATCATTATTGATATAATTTGTCATTTTGCTACCGGTTTCCTGTTATGTTTCTTCATTTGGTTTCCATTTCCACAACGGAAATGAGTTGGCTGGAACTAATAGCGAACGGAATCGGAGGAAACAAAATCAGAAATAACCAAATAAGGAAAATGGAAAATAGCGAGAGAGGGGGAGGGAGGGGGGAGGAAAGCGATGGCTACATCAGTGCGTGATCATTTCAGTAACAGGTTAAATGGCTGGACATGCTATACCAAACAGTATCGATCAATAAGGAATTTACGCTCAAAAACAAGGAGAAAAAGATATATCCTTCTATCTTTCGTTCGCATGAAGTTTTGTCTATATCTGCAATGTCGTTTCATTTTTCCAGTGTTAAAAGATATAACAGATGATGTATCGATGGAAAACCAGAGATAACACCACGTCACACACCACTTCACACACTACATCACATACCACAACGTAGACACGGCATTTACCAGAAAGCCCCATTAAGTGGAATTAAATAAATTAAATTATATATTTCTTTGTTACTGGTATATCCGTCTGATTCTTTCCGGACGGACGGAAGGTCGTTTTGCAAGTTCTGTACGCGGACTTTGTAACCTACAAGCAGACATGCCGGCCTACCACAGGGTTCATGTCTGTACCAGTGCTGTCAGCGGCGACACTGTGAGAATAACTCTTGACCTACTGCAGATCTAGGGAGGTAACTTGTAATAACTGGTGACCTACTGCAGATCTAGGGAGATAACTGTGTAATAACTGGTGACCTACTGCAGATCTAGGGCGGTAACTTGAAATAACTGGTGACCTACTGCAGATCTAGGGAGATAACTGTGTAATAACTGGTGACCTACTGCATATCTAGGGAGATAACTGTAATAACTGGTGACCAACTGCAGATCTAGGGAGGTAACTGTGTAATAACTGGTGACCTACTGCAGATCTAGGAAGGTAACTGTAATAACTGGTGACCAACTGCAGATCTAGGGAGGTAATTGTGTAATAACTGGTAATTTACTGCAGATCTAGGAAGGTAACTGTAATAACTGGTGACCTACTGCAGATCTAGGAAGGTAACTGTAATAACTGGTGACCTACTGCAGATCTAGGAAGGTAACTGTGTAATAACTGATGACCTACTGCAGATCTAGGAAGGTAACTGTAATAACTGGTGACCTACTGCAGATCTAGGGAGATAACTGTAATAACTGGTGACCAACTGCAGATCTAGGGAGGTAACTGTGTAATAACTGGTGACCTACTGCAGATCTAGGAAGGTAACTGTAATAACTGGTGACCAACTGCAGATCTAGGGAGGTAATTGTGTAATAACTGGTAATCTACTGCAGATCTAGGAAGGTAACTGTAATAACTGGTGACCTACTGCAGATCTAGGAAGGTAACTGTAATAACTGGTGACCTACTGCAGATCTAGGAAGGTAACTGTAATAACTGGTGACCAACTGCAGATCTAGGGAGGTAACTGTGTAATAACTGGTGACCTACTGCAGATCTAGGAAGGTAACTGTAATAACTGGTGACCAACTGCAGATCTAGGGAGGTAATTGTGTAATAACTGGTAATCTACTGCAGATCTAGGAAGGTAACTGTAATAACTGGTGACCTACTGCAGATCTAGGAAGGTAACTGTAATAACTGGTGACCTACTGCAGATCTAGGGAGGTAACTGTGTAATAACTGATGACCTACTGCAGATCTAGGAAGGTAACTGTAATAACTGGTGACCTACTGCAGATCTAGGGAGATAACTGTAATAACTGGTGACCAACTGCAGATCTAGGGAGGTAACTGTGTAATAACTGGTGACCTACTGCAGATCTAGGAAGGTAACTGTAATAACTGGTGACCAACTGCAGATCTATGGAGGTAATTGTGTAATAACTGGTAATCTACTGCAGATCTAGGAAGGTAACTGTAATAACTGGTGACCTACTGCAGATCTAGGAAGGTAACTGTAATAACTGGTGACCTATTGCAGATCTAGGGAGGTAACTTGTAATAACTGGTGACCTACTGCAGATCTAGGAAGGTAACTATAATAACTCTTGACCTACTGCAGATCTAGGAAGGTAACTATAATAACTGGTGACCTACTGCAGATCTAGGGAGATAAATGTGTAATAACTGGTGACCTACTGCAGATCTAGGGAGATAAATGTGTAATAACTGGTGACCTACTGCAGATCTAGGGAGGTAACTGTGTTATGCTGATGACGTTTTAGTGTACCGTCAATATATGGATAGGGAGCAGGCTGCTGGAGAGCTCCAGGCTAATGACAAGATGGTGCTGTGAGACAGGAGCGCTGGTGTACCCGGCGAAGACATCTCTGCCAGGAGACGTGAACCCGGGGAAGAGTGAATACGGGGGCCAGCAGAGTGATCTGCCTTCTTTTCTGTTTGTATCACATTGTACTGGTAACATTGAACAGGGAACATTATACTGGTAACATTGAACAGGGAACATTGTACTGGTAACATTGAACAGGGAACATTGTACTGGTAACATTGAACAGGGAACATTATACTGGTAACATTGAACAGGGAACATTGTACTGGTAACATTGAACAGGGAACATTATACTGGTAACATTGAACAGGGAACATTGTACTGGTAACATTGAACAGGGAACATTGTACTGGTAACATTGAACAGGGAACATTGTACTGGTAACATTGAACAGGGAACATTGTACTGGTAACATTGAACAGGGAACATTGAACCGGGAACATTGAACAGAGAACATTGTACTGGTAACATTGAACCGGGAACATTGAACAGGGAACATTGAACCGGGAACATTGAACAGGGAACATTGAACCGATAAAATTGAACAGGGAACATTGAACATGAAACATTGCACAGGGGACATTGAACCGGTAACATTGGACCGGTAACATTGAACAGGGAACATTTTACCGGTAACATTGAACAGGGAACATTGAACATGTAACACTGCACAGGGAACATTGAACTGGGAACGTTTAACATGTAACATTGAACATGGAACGTTGAACGTGGAACGTTAAACAGGTAATGTTGAACATGGAACATTGAACAGGGAACATTGGACCGGGAACATTGAACATGTAACATTGAACAGGGAACATTGAACAAGGAACATTGGCCAGGGAACATTGGACACGGAACATTGGACAAGGAACATTGGACAGGGAACATTGAACCGGTAACGTTGAGCAGGGAACATTGAATATGTGACATTGAACATGGGACATTGAACAGGGAACATTGGATAAGTAACATTGGACAGGGAACATTGAACAGGGGACATTGAACAGAGAACATTAGACAAGTAACATTGGACAGGGAACATTGAACAGGGGACATTGAACAGAGAACATTAGACAAGTAACATTGGACAGGGAACATTGAACAGGGGACATTGAACAGAGAACATTAGACAAGTAACATTGGACAGGGAACATTGAACAGGGGACATTGAACAGAGAACGTTAGACAAGTAACATTGGACAGGGAACATTGAACAGGGGACATTGAACAGAGAACATTAGACAAGTAACATTGGACAGGCAACATTGAACAGGGGACATTGAACAGAGAACATTAGACAAGTAACATTGGACAGGGAATAAAGACAAAAGAAAACTCTGTGGTAACTGCGGTAGAGGTGCAGGTCTCGATCTATGAAAATTCACCTTGTGGTGAGATAGACATTCACATCAATGGGTCCGTTGTTCGGGACAAAGGAAGTAAAGTTATGTTTCATTAGGATCGCCATCACTCGCACTCCGGACACATCCATAGGTGCTCATATCTTCTCAAAATGTTCAGCGCACAGCGATTAATCGTGCCAGTTCGGTGTTGGTTGACAAATCCTCTCATTCAGCCAGAATGTCACTGTTCTGGCAACATTGGTTTTCACTTCTAGTTTACACTGCCTGGAGAGCCTTGTATTTGTGCTTCTGTTAAGTTCTTTTTGTCTACTAAGATCTATTAGATTGTGACATCATTTCTGCAAAGAAAGTTGACTGAAAGAAACACTAGATATATTTTATCATCTCCTCAAAGAAAGTTGACTGAAAGAAACACTAGATATACTTTATCATCTCCTCAAATAAAGTTGACTGAAAGAAACACTAGATATACTTTATTATCTCCTCAAATAAAGTTGACTGAAAGAAACACTAGATATACTTTATCATCTCCGCTAAGAAAGTTGACTGAAAGAAACACTACATACCATTTACCATCTCCGCTAATAAAGTTGACTGAAAGTAACACTAGATACCATTTACCATCTCCGCTAATAAAGTTGACTGAAATAAACACTAGATACCCTATATCATTATACCTTTGCCGTTTCTGTTATAATAATAACAAGAGCTGAGAACAGTGGGGAGAACACTGAATCTCATTTACAGTCTCTGCTAGATAAACGAAACGCTGAACACAATGAGTACCGAATCTCCATTACCGTCTGGAGTAATTTGTCTACAGTGTGTACTATGACTCACTTGTCTACGCTAGGAAGGTGAGTGCAGTTGGCACTTTATTTAAAACAATTGCTACTTTTCCATGTAATTTGTTTTATTCGGAGAAGTTTTTGCTCTTTATTTACTCACTCATCATCATCATCATGTGCCATATAGGTTGGCGTAGACGATCATGTCCTTTAACAATCTTCTACCTACAGTGATTCGTATCAGTTCTGTTGTAGACCGTTTTAAATGCCATGATACCAAGCTATCAAGTATTTTCTCTCTTTGTTGTCCGCGATCTCTCTTTCCTTTTATTTTGCCAGTTGTAACCAAGTATTCCAACTTTCCTCTTCTTATGATGTGCCCGAAAAATGTTGATTGTTTCTTAATGATGTTTTTTAGGAGTTCCCTTTTTGTGTTGGTCTCTTTGAGAATTTCTTCATTGGTCTTTTTAGCTGTCCAGGGAACTTTTAATATTCTTCTGTGAAATTACATAATTATTCTAGGCAATATAAGAAGGTAGTTTACCATTCCTTTCCTTCTTGGCAGTGACTGTACTAGTCGGAGATCACAGCCATTGTCTCTATACATGAGATCTTCTGCCTGCCATCGCGGTGTGGGGACCATAACCGGCACTACTTGTCGGCTGCTCCCACAACACGATCCACCACCTGCTCCAATGGCTTCACATAACCCTGATATGGGGGGGGGGGTGGGCTAAACGGGAGCTCCATCTTGCCCAGGGGTGTCCCGAAGACTAGCGAAGGAAAGGAGACGTCTTACTCCTTCTTTGATAGGGCAGAGCTCTACCCCGCTAACCATTTACTCACTACAGAAAACAAGAAAACATGATTTTCTATTTTTGCTTGCTCTCCATTTCTTGATTCTAGCTGTAATGGAGTTTGTCGTTCCTGAGGTGAGATTTGTCGTTCCTGAGGTAAGATTTGTCGTTCCTGAGGTAAGATTTGTCGTTCCTGAGGTAAGATTTGTCGTTCCTGAGGTAAGATTTGTCGTTCCTGAGGTGAGATTTGTCGTTCCTGAGGTAAGATTTGTCGTTCCTGAGGTGAGATTTGTCGTTCCTGAGGGTGAGATTTGTCGTTCCTGGGGTGAGATTTGTCGTTCCTGAGGTGAGATTTGTCGTTCCTGGGTGAGATTTGTCGTTCCTGGGGTGAGATTTGTCGTTCCTGAGGTGAGATTTGTCGTTCCTGAGGTGAGATTTGTCGTTCCTGAGGTGAGATTTGTCGTTCCTGAGGTGAGATTTGTCGTTCCTGAGGTGAGATTTGTCGTTCCTGAGGTGAGATTTGTCGTTCCTGAGGTGAGATTTGTCGTTCCTGGGGTGAGATTTGTCGTTCCTGAGGTGAGATTTGTCGTTCCTGAGGTGAGATTTGTCGTTCCTGAGGTGAGATTTGTCGTTCCTGGGGTGAGATTTGTCGTTCCTGAGGTGAGATTTGTCGTTCCTGAGGTGAGATTTGTCGTTCCTGAGGTGAGATTTGTCGTTCCTGAGGTGAGATTTGTCGTTCCTGAGGTGAGATTTGTCGTTCCTGAGGTGAGATTTGTCGTTCCTGAGGTGAGATTTGTCGTTCCTGAGGTGAGATTTGTCGTTCCTGGGGTGAGATTTGTCGTTCCTGAGGTGAGATTTGTCGTTCCTGAGGTGAGATTTGTCGTTCCTGAGGTGAGATTTGTCGTTCCTGAGGTGAGATTTGTCGTTCCTGAGGTGAGATTTGTCGTTCCTGAGGTGAGATTTGTCGTTCCTGAGGTGAGATTTGTCGTTCCTGAGGTGAGATTTGTCGTTCCTGAGGTGCGATTTGTCGTTCCTGAGGTGAGATTTGTCGTTCCTGAGGTGAGAGAATTTCACTTTCCTATTTTCATGGCACTGAATGATGTTGCCTTCAATCTCATGTTACAAATTTTACGATGTTACGTTTTGTTTGTTTATTGTAACGATTTATTACATGCGTACTGACAACCTATCTATCTAAGCTAGTAAATACCATATTTCAAATTATTTAATTTCATTCTATGTTATTCATTTATATATAAAATCATTTGATTGTTCTCATTTATGATCATTTGTATCAGCTTTGACATTCGTTTATGTATTTATTTTGACATCCCATTCATTTGTTCTTTTATTTGAGCTTTGATATTCATTCACACATTCACATCAGTTTCTACACATTAATTTGAATCTTGATATTCGTTAATGCATTTCTCTGAGATGTCTCACATTTACTTGCATTTTGACAATCATGTATCAAATATTACATGCATTTATTTAAGCTCATTTCACAATTTTATAAGAGTAGATTTTAGACAGACCTGATCCACCCATCCGTCCGTCCGTATGCCTGTCTATCTATCTATCTATCTATCTATCTATATCTATCTATCTATCTATCTATCTATCTATCTATCTATCTATCTATCTATCTATCTATCTATCTATCTATCTATCTATCTATCTATCTATCTATCTATCTATCTATCTATCTATCTATCTATCTATCTATCTATCTATCTATCTATCTGTCTGTCTGTCTGTCTGTCTGTCTGTCTGTCTGTCTGTCTGTCTGTCTGTCTGTCTGTCTGTCTGTCTGTCTGTCTGTCTATCTATCTATCTATATGTCTTTCTGTCTACCGGCCGGCCTACCTCCCTGCCTATCCGTCGGTCCGTCCTTCTGCCAGTCCTTCTGTCTGTCTCTCTGTCTGTTTGTACACATGTGACTGTGCCCTACATACCTGATGACATCACCGCTCCACGCTTGCTCCATCACTAGTGTAACGGTTAAACATTTACAATTCTAACTCAATATCTCTCTAATAAGAGCGACATTATTTCCTGAGACAGTTTCTTAATATCACATCCATCTTTCTGTCCACCCCTCTCTCGTTTGTTGTTGTTGTTATTGTTGTTCTCATCGATCTCTTGATGCAACTTTGATGTAATAAGTAAATGCGTAATCTCTGAGACCCAGAAGAATGGGTGTCATTCATGGATCACATTATTAACCAGAATCCACAACTGTACCCAACTCACCATTTCCCGTGTTTCAGCATGTGATAACCGTCCAAACAGCACACTACCAATAGCTGGATGTTAACATGTGAATGTAACGCAAATAGCTTATTCATGACTCAGCAAGCCTCACTGTACTCATTTTAGTAGTAGAACAGTGGCGTATCTTAGGGGAAGGGGCATGATGGGCCACCACCCTGGTATTGCTGAATTAAGCGTCACAAATTCCGATGAAAACAATGTAGGACACCTTTTAGTAGATAATACAGCTGAATAGGGCATGTTGTTTATATATATATATATATATATATATATATATATATATATATATATATATATATATATATATATATAAAAGTAAAGTACCCCCGTCACGCCAAGTATCGTATAGGGAATATGGTGTTAGTGACCATATATTTTACAGACTTTCGGCACATGATTTTTGGGGCAATGTGGCCGGTATTATGCCCGTGCCGCTTTACTTTCCCAGAAAAAGATCAGATACCCATTAAAGGCTGGGTGAACCCGGAAGCCGTCGGTAGGGATCGAAACCTGCCTCTTGTCCTTTGTAGTCCAGTTCACTAACCACTGAGCTATCGCGGCTCCCTTGTTTATATAAAGGATCATATAAAATATGAATGGGAAATTAACATAGAATATCAAAAGTACAATGAAACCATAAGAAAAATGGTAGGAACAAAACCCTGCCAAGAATATATAGAACAACAACAACTTAAATGGTTCGGCCACCTGGTCAGAATGAATCCTCACTAATCACCATCAAGGGCGTTCTTCTCGAGAATGCATGGGAAAAGACCAAGAGGAAGACCCAGAAGAAGATGGATAGATGCAGTGACAGAGACATGTAACAACAAAGGAAAATCACTAATTCAGACAATTCGAGCAGCACAAGAACGACAAATGATATAAATCACGACACTTTTTAGGTATCAGTGAAAGAGAAAAGAGGAAGAAGATCAAAAGTACAAGATATCCGTAATTTTGATTTATAATTTTAAAGTTAACAAAATATGTTATCTGTCATTTGAGCATAATATATCAGATACGGATACAATGGTACTGAGTCGCTAGACTAAGAGACAGACAAGATAAATTACAACGTTTCGGCAAAAAACTTCATCACATCAAATAACCTATACACGTTAAACAACAAATTCCGACGAATATACACAACCACACAGGTGTAACAAAAAGCGGAAAAGACGGTGACATGGATTTACGCAGTGTCTGATTAAAATATTAATAGACAATAGGGCAGGTAGGATTTAATTAGACCAAAGGAGCCAAACAATGGAAAAGGAATATTTGGACAAATGAAAGGAGGTATTCCATAGAGTTGGAAGAAAACGGGAAGAAGAGTAAAAGAAAGAGAGTAAGGGGTGCCAAGGGGGGAAAAAGAGCAAGAGAGGTAATAAAGATAACTCAGCGGATAGAACACAGGAAATAAATGCAGTGGAGACCAGATATTGAAGAAAGGAGTGAAAAGCGTAATCCTCTCGATTGGAGAGTACCAAAGCGGGCTATGGGTCGGTTCTCCAACGTGAAACGGCTATGGGTAACAGAGGAACAAGAGATTATGCCAGTAACACGGAAGTCATTAGGTGTATTATGACCTGACGATCACGGGAAGGGACAGGAGTGTCAGGATCATGTTTGATGTTATATAAATGATCACATATTCTGTCATCATGTTTGATGTTATATAAGGGATCACATATTCTATCATCATGTTTGATATTATATAAGTGATCACTTATTCTGTCATCATGTTTGATGTTATATAAGTGATCACAGATTCTGTATCCCGGGCATCTACCTATTTAGCCAATATATATTTCGAGTCAACGTTGGTTGATGTTTGTGTATATCAGATTCCGGGAATTGCACCAAAAGCCTTCCTGGTACATGCCAAACTAGTCTTCTGATTTCAGAGCATGTTCTACGAACATATGAATATGGAGCTAATGGAAGAAAAACGCAATCAAAAAAAGGATGTCTAAGATCAAAGGAAGGAGAACTGTTGATTGATCAAGAAAACATAAGGGAACGATGGACAGAATACATTAAAGATCTTTATAATGATGAAAGAACGGAAGTAAATATTAAGGATAATGGAGAAGGACCAGAAATACTCAGAGAAGAAGTGGAAGACGCCTTGCGCAATATGAAAGCAGGCAAAGCTCCTGGACCAGATAATATAACTAAAGAAGAGATTGAAGCCATGGCTGATTTTGGAATAGAAATTATAGCAAAAATATTTAATGATACCTACAACAGCGAATATATACCAGACGACATGCTCAAATCAATATTCATAGCCCTACCAAAGAAATCGGGTGCGATTGAATGCGATGATCATCGCACAATAAGCCTTATGAGTCATATGACTAAGATATATAGTCTAAGATATATAGACTAAGACCTATAGTCCGTTCAAAAATTCATAATCACACTTGAATTAGTTTTGCGTGATAACCGTTTGTTATTTTGCTTTCAAATTTTGCATGCAATCTTACAATATTGATGACGTTATTGAAATATTTTTTTGCTCTGAGAAATTTGATCTAGTTTAAAAGTTTTCTTCTTTAGGCTATATTAAATTCACCCTGTTCGAATTTGACACCATTTTAGGATATATATACATTAATTTGGTGCGGTCGTTCACGTAAAATAGTTTGGCTATTGCAGAAACACTAACTTCAGGAAAATCCCGTGCACAAAACTGATTTGTTATTGAACGACATAACGCACCACGGCCTTGGCATTAATTACCGAAAGGAAGGCGTATCTTTATTAATTTTGTGAAGACTCCTTCACTCCTGTGAGTAGACAATTTGTTGACTTTAAATACCAACATTTATATCTAAATTACAATGAGTTTGAAATGCAAATTTATAGCTATGCAAAAGGTTACTTTTTTACTATATCAGCACTTTCTTAGGGAATCCAAGATGGGGCATTTATATTATGATATTCATGACCCAGAGAGACGGACGCAACTCGCGCTTAGTCTTAATAGATCGTCATTTTCTCGTTGGATTAAACAAGACTCAGAGTACACTCATGTCAATCAAGGAAGGAAAAGGAAAGTCGACAGCTTTGACATGGATGTCATAAAACGTGATATATTGAAAATGTTTGCTAATAATGTACTTGTTACTCTCAGGAATTTGAAATTAAAATTGCATGCAGACTGCAATATTGACATTTCTAAAAGTACTCTATGGAAGATTGTGCGAGGAGCCGGCTTCACTTTCAGAAAAACTGTTGGGGGCAGGAATATTATTTGTGTAAAACCACATTAGAAGCAAATACCTGAGACAGACTCGTGAGCGGCGGAGTGAACGGTATGATATTGTATATTTGGACGAATCATGGGTCAACGCACACCACTCCTATGCTAAAGAATGGCAGTCAGTAAATGGCAAACTCAAAAGAACAATTCCGAGCAGCAAAGGCCAGCGCATTATATTAACGCATGCTGGAAGCACTGAAAACGGCCTTGTCCATGATGCGGGACTTATTTTCCAATCAAAAAGTACCGACGGTAGGGACTACCATACTGAAATGAATGGAAACATTTTCAGGCACTGGTTGGAGAACGATCTTTTACCAATCCTGGAGAGACCTTCATGCATAGTCATGGATAATGCATCATACCACAATGTCGTATCAGAGGAAGACAAAGTGCCTACTGCATCAAATACAAAAGAGCTAATTAGGACATGGCTTGCGAATGAAAATGTCAAATTTGACGACACATATTTAAAACCCGAATTGTTACAACTTGTGAAGAATACGAATAAGAAAAAGGTGTACCATGTTGACAAAATCATTGAGAAATACGGCCACACCTCTCTTCGACTTCCTGCATATCATGCGCACCTTAATCCAATCGAACTTGTCTGGGCTCACGTCAAAGGACAAGTTGCAGAACAGAACAGGACGTTTAAAATGTGTGATGTTGAAGCTCTGACACGCGAGTCTCTCTCAAAAATAGACATTCCGTTCTGGAAGAAGTGTGTTGAACATGTGCTGCGGGGGGAAGATGAGTACTGGAAACGAGATGGATTACTATTTGTCCAGCCAGTAATGATTATCAACCTCTTGGAATCGTCAGATTCGGAATGATTAAAATTAAGATGAATTCAATTCCAGCTGCAGTTAGGACGTCCTGGGGTATAATGGTGACCGAAGGACAAGACTAATTGTAACCAATTGAATTCATGTTTTCAAATACACATAACGAACAACACCCACGATTAAGCACTATGTAGATACGCCTCTGACAAGAATTGCAGTAAACTGGAAAATTTAACACGATTACTGTAAACTCTAAAATTTGAATCAACTTGTGTGATATCGTCATAAAAGATCAAAGGAATTCGCTGATGTGCAAAATCTGTTGTCTTTGTGGAATAAAAAATACCAAAATCTTTGCGTCATCAATATTCTAAGATTGCATGCAAAATTTGAAACCAAAATAACAAGCGGTTATCATGCAAAACTAATTCAGGTGTGATCATGAATTTCTGAACGGACTATAAGAATCATCATTCGAAGAGTGCGAAACAAAATCAGTCCAGAAATTAGCGATGAACAGTGTGGTTTTGTTAGAGATAAAGGAACAAGCAATGCCATCTATATCATAAGATCTTTAGTAGAAAGAGCCATAGAGGTGAAAACAGATCTATACCTATTTTTCATTGATTACAACAAGGCATTTGACAAAGTAAAGCACCAAGAAATAATCAAAATTTTAGAAAGCATAAACGTAGACAGCAAAAATCTAAGAATAATAAAGAACATGTACTGGCAACAAACAGCGGCCATAAGAACTGGAAACCAATTGGGAATGTTTCAACAAATAAAACAGGGTGTTAGACAAGGTTATGTGCTGTCACCAGATTTGTTTAATATTTATAGTGAGATTATTTTAAGATCCACAAGGGGGATGCCTGGATTAACAGTTGGAGGTCATAATATAAATAATCTAAGGTATGCTGATGATACAGTATTAATCGCTAAGAGTGAAAATGAGTTACAAGAAATGCTGGACATTATAGTGAATAAAAGCAAAAATAAAGGACTCAGCCTTAATAGCAAAAAGACAGAGGTAATGGTAACAACAAAGAAAAAGATATCACCTCAGTGCAAAATAATGACAAATGAAACAATATTAAAACAGGTAAAGGAATTTAAATATTTGTGAAATTTGTTAACCTCAGACGGAAGATGTACAAAAGAGGTAAGATGCAGAATGGCTCAGGCAAAAGCAGATTTAAAAAAAATGAGGAAGATACTATGCAATCCAGTTTTTGACAATAGAAACAAGAAAAAGAGTTCTTAAATGTTATGTAGAGCCAGTCTTAACATATGAATGTGAATCATGGACAATAGGTCAACAGACAAGAAAATCACTGGAGGCTCTAGAAATGTGGTTTTACAGAAGAATATTGAGAGTACCATGGTCAGCTAAGAAGAGTAATGAAAATGTTCTGAGAGAGGTCCAAGCAAAAAGAGAGCCAATTTCCAATATTAGGAAGAAACAATCATCATTTTTTGGCCATGTAATGAGAACAACTGGAATATATTGTAACAACTAGAAACATTGAGGGATGAAGAGATAGAGGGAAGCAAAGAGAAAAAATAACAGACAGCTTAAGAGAATGCCTTGGAAGAAGGTCAACAACAGAAATGATAAATAGCTGCCGAGATCGAAAGTTGTGGAGAGACATGATCTACTACGCCAATAGGCCCGGTACTTGATGATAGAGCTAAGAACATAAATCTGGCTACGCGAGAAAAGCTAACAAGCTACAGAGATTCAGGAAGAACTCCTGCTAACTACATGAGGTCAATTCATCTGCCTGATATGCTGATCGCAGTAGAAGAAGAAGTTAAAAACGTCACTCAAATATGATAAGTGTGTTCTTTCACCTGACATTTTCTTTAGATCTGTAAGATACAAGAGAGCTGAGCAAAGTTGTAATGATCAATCAAAAAGAATGAAAGGACCACTGTGTGGTCGGTAGATAAGAGATCTCCCACTGGACAAGAAGGTTCAGAGTTCAATATCCCGCCAAAGAGGGTGGGAATTTTTCTATTAGAATGCGCGGTTTCTTTGTAGCTTTACCTCCCCTTGGTCTCTGGGCGGCGAGATCCGATGTCTAGACCTCTCTGTGTAGTGAGATCCGATGTCTAGACCTCTCTGTGTAGTGAGATCCGATGTCTAGACCTCTCTGTGTAGTGAGATCCGATGTCTAGACCTCTCTGTGTAGTGAGATCCGATGTCTAGACCTCTCTGTGTAGTGAGATCCGATGTCTAGACCTCTCGGATAACGGCGATGTGCAGAAGGCCCCGTGTGCAGGCTGCGCATGTCAAAAAACCTTTTTTTTTCCTTAAGGTCAGATATATGGCCCTTTTCGCCTTGTCAGACGGTCTAGTGGAGGCTATTGTGTATTTTTTTTAGGTTTTGTTTTTGTCGAACAGCTTCTTTCGTGGCTAATTCTACCAATGTTTGACAAACACACAACAGAATGAACAAGTCAGGCTCACTGATCCACAGGGTTTTCTATCATTTTTCATGAGTCTTTTCTCTTCTAAGTTTTGCCTTAGCACAGTCTCAAATGATGTTATACCATTCCTTATACATGCTCTCCATGACGTGCCATCACTTGCCAGCTGTTCCCAGTCATATTCACAGATGGAGAAGTCATTCAGAGATGATTTACAGATATCTCTATATTGTAGTTTAGGTCTGCCGATTTGTCTTTTTCCGTGTGTTAGTTCGCCATTATAGTATTTTCTTGGAGATGCGTTTTTCTTCCATTCGCTGGATGTGCCCCAGCCATTTTAGTCTTCTAAATCTGAACATCGACATGATTGTTGGTGTCTTAGCACGTTGCAGGACGGTTTTAGTTGGTTATTTTGTCTTGCCATTTGATGTGCATTATTTTGCGGAGACATCGCATGTGGAAGACATTTAGTCTTTTTTCGTGATTTGAGTATGTTGCCCAGGTTTCAGATCCATATCATAGTGTGCTAAGCACAGAAATTTGATATATTAAGAGTTTAGTCTTCAGTGTTAGTTTCGTGTTGTCCCAGACCCTTTCTGTGAGTTTGCCGAAAGTCATAGCTGCCTTACCAATTCGGCTGTTTATTTCATCATCGAGAGAAATGGTTTCCATAATTGTGGATCCAAGATAAGGTGAGATAGAGTAGCTCAAAATATGCAGCAACCAGGGCAAAAATTAGGGAATTAAAATCTACCCAATAACCGTCCCCTACATGGTCTTCACTGGCGCAACGGAGTTCGTACATCTGTATTGACACCATCTACGGTGGTTTTCCTTGCGTGTGACGGCGGTGGCGACTACTGGAGGGTCATTAGTAGCTGAAGAAGGTGCTATGGAGAGAATCGAGCGTTATGGGGCTGTTCGATGTGCAATGAGAATGATCTGTTAACTAAACTAAACTAAACTAAACTAAACTAAATTAAACTAAAGAAAATAAAGTAATGCTTGTCATGAGACGACGACAGGCCATCAACAAATACAAGGATGCAAATATGACATTTAATTGAGCGCATTTTAAGAACTCACTCTTGGAATATTTAAGTGCGACTATTCCCTGAAGAGACAAACTATGTGTACATGACTGCTGTCGGTGTTCAGTACAATAAGACATGCTCGAAGATTTGGAAGAAAGAAGGGACAACAAGCCACGTCGTAAAGCTCAGCTATTACATTTTATGAAGGAAGCTATCGATGGAACCATTAAATCAGATTGCTGTCTAACCTGGCACTAGACGAGTGTGAAGATAAATTCAACCTGCGTTATATCGTGGACAGAACAAACTTGGAGTGTTAACGGCCAACAAGAAATGTTCAAATATAACTTCCAGACATGAAATTTGGAACTTTAGCCAGCATGAAATTGTGAACCGAAACAAATAATGTTAACAAATAAGCAACAGTAACGTCCCATGACAAGCATGTAGATAATGGCGGTTATAAATAAAGTAAGGGCTCCTCCAGGCATTGATGTCCATGCCGAGTATGGTATTAGTGTTTTTGATTTTTCAAGGACCCTTTCTTTATATGGGTTATGTGGTCGGTATAACACGAGGCCGCCTTACCTTTCCATAAGATTATGTACCTATTTTAGGTTGCTTGAAACTATGAGTCGTCAATCAGGATGAAACCCGATCTCTTGTCCTTGGTAACCTAGTTCACTAACCACTGAACTAAAGAGGTTTCCAGTTCGTGGTGATAATCATGAACGAATTATTAAACAAATAACCGGAAATGATTTATTTACCATTAACCGTAAAGTTACTGTTACTGTTACTGGTTCTGGAAGGCCCCGGTATCACAGCAAACGAATTAAAATCCATAATTGCTCAACCGCCCGTGCCAGTGGAATCATCCGAATTACCAACTCATCTCCCAAACAAAGAAAGGTAACTGTAGTCCCCATCGAAGCAGTCTCAGCACACGCCAAAAGACATAAGGCGAAACCGTGCAGAAAGTGAACACAGCCAACTGTTCCCTGTCATACGATAACAATCATTCATCGTAAACAAGCGGGATATCGAAGCAGGATCAAAACGGATGAGACACACAGCTCACGGTGTGCACAGAGCACTTAACTCAGTAGCTCCTGCAACAAGCCTGACTTGGAATATGAAGAAACTGCAAGAAGGAACACTTTTCAGACATAGCCTTCAATGGTTCCTGCCGCCTATCCACCATATACCATGGGAGTTCACGTCCTCCCGAAAATGTTGATCGTCATAGCACTTGATGATGTTAGGCCGTCATTGATGACTCCAATTCCAAACATATAGACACACAGTGGTGGTAAGTTATCATTTCCAATCAACAGAAGCCACATGACCTGTAGTTAGTAAAACCACAGAGAGAATATGATTTTGTGACCTTCACTGATTCACTCTTAGATGTGAATGTGTAGTTTACACAAGAGGAGAAGTTTTCAACTACAGTGATCCCATTTAAGGCAATTCTGGGATAGCAAGGCAAGTCTCCTTTATAGCAGCAGAACTTGATGTTCTCCGCTCCCTTCTTGTAGCTGCTGCCACACGATTCTGATGTCTCATTAACTTGGACATCATTCAAGAACAATGTCAGATTAACATTCCATAGATCTGGCTCTGCTGATGACGTGCTTGGTGCAACAGTTGTATCAATTATACAGGAGGCTCCTGGTTTGTGGTCATTAATATCACAGACGGCACATGACGTTATATTCAGTATTTCTTTCTGGGGTGTAAATATGTGGCACACACATGGAGAGTGGTTTGTGGTCACAGTAATCCCATTAAAGGCAATTCTAGGGTAGCATGGCATAGCTGTTTCAGAACAGCACAATCCTATGATGTTTTCTGTGTTCGCTATAAAGCTGCTGCTGCTACACAATCCTGACCAATTATAGGTGTGGACATTATTCACTTGCAATGACAAAACTGCTTTGTTTACATCATAAACCTCTGGAAGCGAATCATTTATGGGACTAATAGTACAATTTATTCTTCCATCGGGGATATCTTCATTGAGTCCCCCCCCCCCCAAAAAAAAAAAAAAGGTCTTTGGTTAAAAAGCACATATGCTTTTGAGTTAAACACAAAATGAGCCAACTTCATAGATTCAAAATGATCTTTGCCAATGCCATCCGTTTGCACAAGTTAGGTCCTTAGCTACCAACGTCAAAAATGTCCGAAACGAAGCCATCGAATTAACGACTTTATCTACAGCGAAGGTTAACGAACTGTGAACAAACATTTATGTTCAAACCCTTGAAAACATTTTCAAAAATCTGCCAACTCGCAGCAATAACATATATCGTGTTGTTAACGTCTTAGCACGTTGCAGGACAGTCGGGTGGTGGGTTGTCCCGCCATGTGGTTTATTCTGTGGGGAGACATGTGAAAGATGTTCATGGGACTCAACCGTAAAGTACAATATGCATGAGGAAGTTTCTCATTACAGTTTTTCTCTCAATGAAATGTCAGCTCAAGAGATGCCAATGTAAGGAAGTGTCCACAATAATTAGAGACAGAAGATAAAGTGAGATGATTCATGCGTTCAGAGATCAGGGAACAGCCAAAATGCAGTCACGTTCTGGATTATGGATACAGGGAAGACACAAGTTAAACAGCAGAAGTTAGATTTTGTGGAACATTGCAAACAATGGCATGAACATATAAAGTGCAGCTATTTTTGCTATTGACTTTCCTAAACATGTTTTTGCACAACACACATGCATGGGGGCCTCGGTAGCCTAGCTGGGGAAAACCACACAAGTGAGCTACCGACGTACGGACAACCCGTGTTCGATTCCTGCTGGGACCGATGTGGATTGTACTTGTGGTTGGAAAAATATTACCCCCGCGTTTGACCCAGCGGCTGACAGAAATGGGTACCAGGGTAGTGCTCTGGGAAGGTGAGAAAGGCCGCCTCGCATCCTGAGTTTCGATGCTTGAAGTGAGAAGTCTCCAAACACTTCTGGATATGCGGCCGAGCACCTATGGGTGAAAAACTCGCGTGCTAAGACACAGATTCAAGTCTTGTATTCTACCTTGACCTTTCATGTACACACAAAAACGCTCACACATAACCACGTATGTACTTCATACACATGCACACACACAAATACAAATACGTATGCACAATACACACACATTCATACACATAGTGTGCATCATATATGCGGATACACACATATGAACAGATGCATACAGCAGAGACACATATAAACTAACATAGTAATGTGGATAGAAATGCGTTATTTTTTCAGACACATTTTTTACAGCTGATCGATTCAGTCTAAATGTGGCAATGCATTTTAATTGTAATCTTTTACTGTGACAATGTCTTACTTGATCAATCACGAACATTAAGCCTCACAATTTGAGATATCCGTTGTCACGATGATATTCTAATATATAGTCTGCAGCAACACCAGACACGTTCTAAGTTTGTTCAAGTTTGTAATGTTGTCACGATGATATTCTAATATGTAGCCTACATCAACACCAGACACATTCTAAGTTTTTTCAAGTTTGTAATGCTGTCACGATGATATTCAAATATGTATCCTACATCAACACCAGACACATTCTAAGTTTGTTCAAGTTTGTAATGCTGTCACGATGATATTCTAATATGTAGCCTGTATCAACACCAGACACATTCTAAGTTTGTTCAAGTTTGTAATGCTGTCACGATAATATTCTAATATGTAGCCTACATCAACACCAGACACATTCTAAGTTTGTTCAAGTTTGTAATGCTGTCACGATGATATTCTAATATGTAGCCTACATCAACACCAGACACATTCTAAGTTTGTTCAAGTTTGTAATGTTGTCACGATAATATTCTAATATGAAACCTGCAGCAACACCAGACACATTCTAAGTTTGTTCAAGCTTGTAATGTTGTCACGATAATATTCTAATATGTAGCCTGTAGCAACACCTGACACATTCTAAGTTTGTTCAAGTTTGTAATGCTGTCACGATAATATTCTAATATGTAGCCTGTAGCAACACCAGACACATTCTAAGTTTGTTCAAGTTTGTAATGTTGTCACGATAATATTCTAATATGTAGCCTGTAGCAACACCTGACACATTCTAAGTTTGTTCAAGTTTGTAATGCTGTCACGATGATATTCTAATATGTAGCCTACATCAACACCAGACACATTCTAAGTTTGTTCAAGTTTGTAATGCTGTCACGATGATATTCTAATATGTAGCCTACATCAACACCAGACACATTCTAAGTTTGTGCAAGTTTGTAATGCTGTCACGATGATATTCTAATATGTAGCCTACATCAACACTAGACACATTCTAAGTTTGTTCAAGTTTGTAATGTTGTCACGATGATATTCTAATATGTAGCCTACAGCAACACCTGACACGTTCTAAATTTGTTCAAGTTTGTAATGTTGTCACGATGATATTCTATTATGTAGCCTACAGCAACACCAGACACGTTCTAAGTTTGTTCAAGTTTGTAATGTTGTCACAATGATATTCTAATATGTAGCCTACAGCTACACCAGACACGTTCTAAGTTTGTAATGTTGTCACGATGATATTCTAATATGTAGCCTGCAGCTACACCAGACACGTTCTAAGTTTGTAATGTTGTCACAATGATATTCTAATATGTAGCCTGCAGCTACACTAGACACGTTCTAAGTTTGTAATGTTGTCACGATGATATTCTAATATGTAGCCTACAACAACACCAGACACATTCTAAGTTTGTTCAAGTTTGTAATGTAGTCACGATGATATTCTAATATGTAGCCTGCAGCAACACCAGACACATGCTAAGTTTGTTCAAGTTTGTAATGTTGTCACAATGATATTCTAATATGTAGCCTACAGCAACACCAGACACGTTCTAAGTTTGTGCAAGTTTGTAATGTTGTCACAATGATATTCTAATATGTAGCCTACAGCAACACCAGACACGTTCTAAATTTGTTCAAGTTTGTAATGTTGTCACAATGATATTCTAATATGTAGCCTGCAGCAACACCAGACACGTTCTAAGTTTGTGCAAGTTTGTTATGTTGTCACAATGATATTCTAATATATATATATAGCCTGCAGCAACACCAGACACGTTCTAAGTTTGTGCAAGTTTGTAATGTTCTTGTCACAAGTTGAAGTCGACAGCTGTGAAATCTGGACATCTCGTGCAGGATCGAGACAACATCACAGTGGCTTTATGGAATTCAAATGCCAGGTTTGAATGCCGCCTCCATATCAAAGGTTGGCTAGCATGGAACGCCACTCATTCATATTAGGTGCCGTCTTCACATCGGTGGTTGGCTAGCATGGAACACCACCCATTCATATTAGGTGCCGTCTTCACATCGATGGTTGGCTAGCATGGAACACCACCCATTCATATTGGGCGCCATCTTCACATCGGTGTTTGGCTAGCATGGAACACCACCCATTCATATTAGGTGCCGTCTTGACATCGATGGTTGGCTAGCATGGAACGCCACCCATTCATATTGGGTGTCGTCTTCACATCGATGGTTGGCTAGCATGGAATACCACCCATTCATATTGGGCGCCGTCTTCACATCGATGGTTGGCTAGCATGGAACACCACCCATTAATATTGGGCGCCGTCTTCACATCGATGGTTGGCTAGCATGGAACACCACCCATTCATATTGGGTGCCATCTTCACATCGATGGTTGGCTAGCATGGAACACCACCCATTCATATTGGATGCCGTCTTCACATCGGTGGTTGGCTAGCATCGAACACCACCCATTCATATTGGGTGCCGTCTTCACATCGATGGTTGGCTAGCATGGAACACCACCCATTCATATTGGGTGCCGTCTTCACATCGATGGTTGGCTAGCATGAAGTGATATTCATTTATTGATTGCCGTTCTTGGTTTCACTTGCTTTGTTTACAGTTCTTGGTTGCACATGATGAGTAATCAGGTAGGCATCTGGTTGCAATTGCCCAGTAAATGTTCCTGGTTGCAATTGCCCAGTAAATGTTCCTAGTTGCACTTGCCCAGTAAATGTTCCTGGTTGCACTTGCCCAGTAAATGTTCCTGGTTGCACTTGCCCAGTAAATGTTCCTGGTTGCACTTGCCCAGTAAATGTTCTTGATTGTACTTGCCCAGTAAATGTTCCTGGTTGCACTTGTCCAGTAAATGTTCCTGGTTGCGCTTGTCCAGTAAATGTTCCTGGTTGCACTTGTCCAGTAATTGTTCCTGGTTGCACTTGCCCAGTAAATGTTCCTTTGTTGCACTTGTCCAGTAAATGTTCCTGGTTGCACTTTCCCGGTAAATGTTCCTGGTTGCACTTGCCCAGTAAATGTTCCTGGTTGCACTTGCCCAGTATATGTTCCTGGTTGCACTTGTCCAGTAAATGTTCCTGGTTGCACTTGCCCAGTAATTGTTCCTGGTTGCACTTGTCCAGTAAATGTTCCTGGTTGCACTTGTCCAGTAAATGTTCCTGGTTGCACTTGCCCAGTAATTGTTCCTGGTTGCACTTGTCCAGTAAATGTTCCTGGTTGCACTTGTCCAGTAAATGTTCCTGGTTGCACTTGCCCAGTATATGTTCCTGGATGCACTTGTCCATTAAATGTTCCTGGTTGCACTTGCCCAGTAATTGTTCCTGGTTGCACTTGTCCAGTAAATGTTCCTGGTTGCACTTGCCCAGTAAATGTTCCTGGTTGCACTTGCCCAGTAATTGTTCCTGGTTGCACTTGTCCAGTAAATGTTCCTGGTTGCACTTGTCCAGTAAATGTTCCTGGTTGCACTTGTCCAGTAAATGTTCCTGGTTGCACTTGCCCAGTAAATGTTCCTGGTTGCACTTGCTGAGCAATACTTCTTACATTTCCCTCCTTGTTAGACCAAAACATGAGAATTCTCCCCCAACAGACAACTACTCAAACCGCACTGAGATAAGGGCTCTAAATGACAGAGTCCATCTATTCTACTCAAACCGCACTGAGATAAGGGCTCTAAATGACAGAGCCCATCTATTGTTCAAGCTATTTTATCCTCAGAGCAGCACGTCTTCTGGGTTCAACCAGCTCTTGAAATAGAGCACCGGAAGGTTTCCTTTGTACAAAATGGCGGCCTAGTATTGTATTGACCACATTACTGATATATGATTATAAATATAAATATGATGATGGTCATAAAATAATATCGTCGCCAGGAAATGATTCCACCACAAACATTCAAACAGGAGATGACGTATATTCATTATTTACTTTAAAAAAAAACTGCAATCCATTTTTGACAATAGAAACAAGAAAAGGAGTTCTTAAATGTTATGTTGAGGTTGTCTTGACATATGGAGGGAATGGGCAACTATATGGAGTGCTGAGGTAAAGCTGGTAGCAAGGCGCCAGTAGTGGGGTGTAACGTACACTTATATAAGGTGTCGTGACAGCTTTACACAAAAGGAACACAACAAAATACTAACGTTTAGGCCTATACGTGGCCTTCTTCAGAAAACGAGAACACCGACAACATACGATGAAGCACAGATAAATATTACCACATCTGGGATGATTGGGACAGGCAAGTTAAGGAGAAGTGGATCGAGGGATAAGAGATGATATGATAAAGTAATCTCTCAGGATATATCTCTCTCATTTCATCATCTCATCTCTTATCCCTCCTTCCTATAAAATAAGGCGACAGCTTTAGTTGCGTTCGCCAGATAACTAAAGTATTCTAGAGTATCGTAGTAGATCAGAATATTACTCTTCATCATCCGTCCTTACAATGACGTAGTGGACGTGTCTGCGTTGTGTTGTTGTTTGCAGTATAACTGTTATATTTGCGCCTTTCGACCCAACACATCCGACTTCAGCAAGGTGACAGCTTTAAAAAAGCAACTGGTGTTGAACTACCTTATAGTAGTGTACGTTACACCCCACCACTGCTAGCTCCACCATACCTTATAGTAGTATACATTACACCCCACCAACTGCTAGCTCCACCATACCTTATAGTAGTGTACATTACACCCCACCACTGCTAGCTCCACCATACCTTATAGTAGTGTATATTACACCCCACCAATGCTAGCTCCTCCATACCTTATAGTAGTGTACGTTACACATCACCATTGCTAGCTCCACCATACCTTATAGTAGTGTACGTTACACATCACCACTGCTAGCTCCACCATACCTTATAGTAGTGTGCATTACACACCACCACTGCTAGCTCCACCATACCTTATAGTAGTGTACGTTACACCCCACCACTGCTAGCTCCCCCATACCTTATAGTAGTGTACGTTACACCCCACCACTACTAGCTCCACCATACCTTATAGTAGTGTACGTTACAACCCACCACTGCTAGCTCCACCATACCTTATAGTAGTGTACGTTACACCCCACCACTGCTAGCTCCACCATACCTTATAGTAGTGTACGTTACACCCCACCACTGCTAGCTCCACCATACCTTATAGTGGTGTACGTTAAACATCACCACTGCTAGCTCCACCATACCTTATAGTAGTGTACGTTAAACCCCACCACTGCTAGCTCCACCATACCTTATAGTAGTGTACGTTACACATCACCACTGCTAGCTCCACCATACCTTATAGTAGTGTACGTTACACATCACCACTGCTAGCTCCACCATACCTTATAGTAGTGTACGTTGCACATCACCACTGCTAGCTCCTCCATACCTTATAGTAGTGTACGTTACACATCACCACTGCTAGCTCCTCCATACCTTATAGTAGTGTACGTTAGACATCACCACTGCTAGCTCCTCCATACCTTATAGTAGTGTACATTACACCCCACCACTGCTAGCTCCACCATACCTTATAGTAGTGTACGTTACACCCCACCACTGCTAGCTCCACCATACCTTATAGTAGTGTACGTTACACCCCACCACCACTGCTAGCTCCACCATACCTTATAATAGTGTACGTTACACCCCACCACCACTGCTAGCTCCACCATACCTTATAGTAGTGTACGTTACACCCCACCACTGCTAGCTCCACCATACCTTATAGTAGTGTATATTACACCCCATCAATGCTAGCTCCACCATACCTTATAGTAGTGTACATTACACCCCACCAATGCTAGCTCCTCCATACCTTATAGTAGTGTACGTTACACATCACCATTGCTAGCTCCACCATACCTTATAGTAGTGTACGTTACACATCACCACTGCTAGCTCCACCATACCTTATAGTAGTGTGCATTACACACCACCACTGCTAGCTCCACCATACCTTATAGTAGTGTACGTTACACCCCACCACTGCTAGCTCCCCCATACCTTATAGTAGTGTACGTTACACCCCACCACTACTAGCTCCACCATACCTTATAGTAGTGTACGTTACACCCCACCACTGCTAGCTCCACCATACCTTATAGTAGTGTACGTTACACCCCACCACTGCTAGCTCCACCATACCTTATAGTAGTGTACGTTACACCCCACCACTGCTAGCTCCACCATACCTTATAGTGGTGTACGTTACACATCACCACTGCTAGCTCCACCATACCTTATAGTAGTGTACGTTACACCCCACCACTGCTACCTCCACCATACCTTATAGTAGTGTACGTTACACATCACCACTGCTAGCTCCACCATACCTTATAGTAGTGTACGTTACACATCACCACTGCTAGCTCCACCATACCTTATAGTAGTGTACGTTGCACATCACCACTGCTAGCTCCTCCATACCTTATAGTAGTGTACGTTACACATCACCACTGCTAGCTCCTCCATACCTTATAGTAGTGTACGTTACACATCACCACTGCTAGCTCCTCCATACCTTATAGTAGTGTACATTACACCCCACCACTGCTAGCTCCACCATACCTTATAGTAGTGTACGTTACACCCCACCACTGCTAGCTCCACCATACCTTATAGTAGTGTACGTTACACCCCACCACCACTGCTAGCTCCACTATACCTTATAATAGTGTACGTTACACCCCACCACCACTGCTAGCTCCACCATACCTTATAGTAGTGTACGTTACACCCCACCACTGCTAGCTCCACCATACCTTATAGTAGTGTACATTACACCCCACCACCACTGCTAGCTCCACCATACCTTATAGTAGTGTACGTTACACCCCACCACTGCTAGCTCCACCATACCTTATAGTAGTGTACGTTACACCCCACCATTGCTAGCTCCACCATACCTTATAGTAGTGTACGTTACACCTTACCACCACTGCTAGCTCCACCATACCTTATAGTAGTGTACGTTACACCCCACCACTGCTAGCTCCACCATACCTTATAGTAGTGTACGTTACACCCCACCACTGCTAGCTCCACCATACCTTATAGTAGTGTACATTACACCCCACCACTGCTAGCTCCACCATACCTTATAGTAATGTAAATTACACCCCACCACTGCTAGCTCCACCATACCTTATAGTAGTGTACGTTACATCCCACCACTGCTAGCTCCTCCATACCTTATAGTAGTGTACGTTACACATCACCAGTGCTAGCTCCTCCATACCTTATAGTAGTGTACGTTACACATCACCACTGCTAGCTCCTCCATACCTTATAGTAGTGTACGTTACACCCCACTACTGCTAGCTCCACCATACCTTACAGTAGTGTACGTTACACCCCACCACCACTGCTAGCTCCACCATACCTTATAGTAGTGTACGTTACACATCACCACTGCTAGCTCCACCATACCTTATAGTAGTGTACATTACACCCCACCACTGCTAGCTCCACCATACCTTATAGTAGTGTACGTTACACATCACCACTGCTAGCTCCACCATACCTTATAGTAGTGTACGTTACACATCACCACTGCTAGCTCCACCATACCTTATAGTAGTGTACGTTACACATCACCACTGCTAGCTCCACCATACCTTATAGTAGTGTACGTTACACATCACCACTGCTAGCTCCACCATACCTTATAGTAGTGTACGTTACATCCCACCACTGCTAGCTCCTCCATACCTTATAGTAGTGTACGTTACACATCACCACTGCTAGCTCCTCCATACCTTATAGTAGTGTACGTTACACATCACCACTGCTAGCTCCTCCATACCTTATAGTAGTGTACGTTACATCCCACCACTGCTAGCTCCTCCATACCTTATAGTAGTGTACGTTACACATCACCACTGCTAGCTTCTCCATACCTTATAGTAGTGTACGTTACACATCACCACTGCTAGCTCCTCCATACCTTATAGTAGTGTACGTTACACTTCACCACTGCTAGCTCCACCATACCTTACAGTAGTGTACGTTACACCCCACCACCACTGCTAGCTCCACCATACCTTATAGTAGTGTACGTTACACATCACCACTGCTAGCTCCACCATACCTTATAGTAGTGTACATTACACCCCACCACTGCTAGCTCCACCATACCTTATAGTAGTGTACGTTACACATCACCACTGCTAGCTCCACCATACCTTATAGTAGTGTACGTTACACATCACCACTGCTAGCTCCACCATACCTTATAGTAGTGTACGTTACACATCACCACTGCTAGCTCCACCATACCTTATAGTAGTGTACTTTACACATCACCACTGCTAGCTCCACCATACCTTATAGTAGTGTACGTTACACATCACCACTGCTAGCTCCACTATACCTTATAGTTGTGTACGTTACACATCACCACTGCTAGCTCCACCATACCTTATAGTAGTGTACGTTACACCCCACCACTGCTAGCACCACCATACCTTATATAGTAGTGTACGTTACACCCCACCACTGCTAGCACCACCATACCTTATAGTAGTGTACGTTACACCCCACCACTGCTAGCTCCACCATACCTTATAGTAGTGTACGTTACACCCCCACCACTGCTAGCACCACCATACCTTATAGTAGTGTACGTTACACATCACTACTGCTAGCTCCACCATACCTTATAGTAATGTACGTCACATCCCACCACTGCTAGCACCACCATACCTTATAAATTCAGAGGAAGAGGTATGTTTACAGCACTCGGAAAAAATGACAAATAATCAACAACAGACAAAATATGGACTATTGAAAAAATTACAAATCTTTTCTTTTGTTGATTATTTGTCATTTTTTCCAAGTGCTGTAAACATACCACTTCCTCTGAATTAATTCACTGATTATCGCCTCGGAAGTTTCCCTCTATAATAATATTTATTTATTATTATTTGTCACCATAGCTTATAGTAGTGTACGTTACACCCCACCACTGCTAGCTCCTTGACATGTGATGTCAATCATGGACAATGGGACAACAGACAAGAAAGAAATTGAAGCCTGTAGACAAGTGATTTTACAGAAGAATGTTGAGTGTACCATGAAGACATGAGACGAGTAATCAAAATGTCATGAAAGAGGCCAAGAAAGAGAGAGAGAGAGAGAGAGAGAGAGAGAGAGAGAGAGAGAGAGAGAGAGAGAGCTCATTTCAAATACAAGGAAACAAACAATCATCATTTTTTGGCTACGTAATGAGAAGAGAACAACTGGAATATATTGTAAAAACTGGGAAAATTGAGGGACGAAGAGATAGAGGGAAGCAAAGAGAAAAGATACCAGGCAGCTTAAGAGAATGGCTTTGCAGACAATCAACAACGGAAATGATAAATAACTGTCGAGATCGAAAGTTTTGGAGAGATCACTCACACCAGCAGGCATGGTACCTAATGATGATGATGATCCAATAATTGCAGTCATGAAGCTCTCACTTATGCTTGTTTTTCCCCTCTAGTTTATGTACAAAGCATTATCTTTACACTAGTTTGTGCTCAAAATATAGAATATAACATTGAATGACGACTTGAAACATGAACATTTGTATCGAGAGTATCTCTGAAGTCTAAAGTAGAACAAGGCTAATCACTAATTTAGCCGTGACGATCTGCCGCCAAGTTACCAAAAATGCTCATCAATTCACTCTCATTGTCTGGTGTTCTTACTTCCCTTTGTGTGAAAAATCATTGGAACTAAACAAGGGCAAATAATCCGAGTGGGATCACGGAGTGACATTATCAAGTCTTTTGTTTCTTCACGCGAATAAGGATAATCGCCCTTTCCACGCCACGAACTCTAAATGTCTGATAATTCTAAATAATGAAAGTACAATTTCAACAGCTCTCTCTCTCTCTCTCTCGCTCTCTCTTTCTCTCCCTTTATCCATTCTATTTTGCTCGTTAACTGCTCCTTCCTCTTTCGTTCTCATATCTCTCGCTCTCCCTCTTTCTCTCTCTCTCTCTCTCTCTATATATATATATATATATATATATATATATATATATACGTGTGTATATAAGTGTGTGTGTAGCCGAGTGACGAAGTGTGATTGCCAGTTGTGTTGTAAAGACAATCAAGATTGTTCTGTTGCACAAACCTGAACAAACATTTGTTATTCATTTGCCACATGTGTTCACATTTGTTCACATTATTTCAGAGATTGCGATTTACTTTTCTTTCTCTCATTCTACATTCACCCACGACTATTCATTTTCTCTTAGCATGACATTAAATTATCGCAAATGCGCTGCGTTCCATCGAGATGTGATATACATGCCTTCCGGACCAGTTCATCCGACCTAAGTATGAATCGTTTCGGCTTCCTTTCTTTACTAACTTTGCCTGAACAGTGGCGATGTTACCCAAGCCAACAATCCAAATCAAAGTTAAATATCATAACAATTCCAAATAAAAGATTATGATAACAATTCGAAATAAAAGAGTATGATAACAATTCGAAATAAAAGATTATGATAGCAAGTTATCCAGGTGAAATGTCCAGGTGAACATTGAAGATGAACGATCAGTGCCAACAACAAGATGTACATGACAGTTGTGATAGCTTGAAGACTGAACATGGACAAGAATGTAGAACAAAGAACAAATACATACAATGTAACATCTGATGACAGAAGATAGCTAGTCCATGATCAAACTGCTAGAGATAAATGTACTGGGTACAAATAATAATACATAAATATTATTATATGGGGAACTTCCGAGGCGATAATAGGGAATAATAGAACAAAGAAGTATGTGTTAGCACTCGGAAAAATTGACAGACAAACAACAATAGAAAAAAACGAAGAACAATATATGGTCCGAAGTGGGATCGAACCCGTACTCAGTGGCACCGCGCCTTGCCACGAGAACCCAAGAAAGATCGAACCCGTACTCGTGGCAAGGCGCGGTGCCACTGAGTACGGGTTCGATCCCACTTCGGACCATATATTGTTCTTCGTTTTTTTCTATTGTTGTTTGTCTGTCAATTTTTCCGAGTGCTAACACATACTTCTTTGTTCTATTATTCCCTAGAGATAAATGTAGCCTGTCTGTTAAAATTTGTGAATTGTTTTAACATCACATTATATATGGTGAACCTGGTCTCCTACAGAACGTTGCATTCACCATAACCCGTGTGAAAGACTCTTTTGTGTCTTGTCAGATCTTCCACAGAACGTTGCATTCACCATAACCCGTGTGAAAGACTCTTTTGTGTCTTGTCAGATCTTCCACAGAACGTTGCATTCACCATAACCCGTGTGAAAGACTCTTTTGTGTCTTGTCAGATCTTCCACAGAACGTTGCATTCACCATAACCCGTGTGAAAGACTCTTTTGTGTCTTGTCAGATCTTCCACAGAACGTTGCATTCACCATAACCCGTGTGAAAGACTCTTTTGTGTCTTGTCAGATCTTCCACAGAACGTTGCATTCACCATAACCCGTACGAACAACTCTCTGTGTCTAGTCAGATCTTCCACAGAACGTTGCATTCACCACAACCGATCTGGAAGACTCTCTGTGTCTAGTCAGATCTCTCATAGAACGTTGCATTCACCGCAGTGTGTCAGACATTCACTGAAAGGTGCATTTACCAAAGCTCATCTGAAAGAATCTATCTCTATCCAGGTGTCCCACTTCTTCTGTTACAATGATCAAGGTCTTTTTGATGTCTTGAAACCACCTTGTTCTTGGTCTGCTCCTACCCCGTCATCCTTGAACCATCCCTTCCATTATGGTTTGTCTTTAGATGTTAGCATACCATTGTAATTTCCTATGAAGAATCGTGTTTATAAGGGAATTCTTTTAAATATGTCATATTTGTTATGTCTTCATTGCTCTAGTTCATTATCCGAAGTACCTTAATGATTGTTGTCCCTGTCTGTCTACATAATGTTTCTTCCTGATGTTTGTTTAGTCGATAGATCATCGCCAAAGAACATGGAACAACTCTACAGATCGACATATGATTGTCAATGCACATGGAACAACTCCAAAAAGTCGACAGTTCATCGTCAATGCACATGGAACAACTCCAAAAAGTCGACAGTTCATCGTCAATGCACATGGAACAACTCCAAAAAGTCGACAGTTCATAGTCAATGCACATGGAACAACTCCAAAAAGTCGACAGATCATCGTCAATGCACATGGAACAACTCCAAAAAGTCGACAGAACATCGTCAATGCACATGGAACAACTCCAAAAAGTCGACAGATCATCGTCAATGCACATGGAACAACTCCAAAAAGTCGACAGTTCATCGTCAATGAACATGGAACAACTCTACAAGTCGACAGATCATTGTCAATGCACATGGAACAACTCCAAAAAGTCGACAGATCATCGTCAATGCACATGGAACAACTCCAAAAAGTCGACAGATCATCGTCAATGCACATGGAACAACTCCAAAAAGTCGACAGATCATCGTCAATGCACATGGAACAACTCCAAAAAGTCGACAGATCATCATCAATGCACATGGAACAACTCCAAAAAGTCGACAGATCATTGTCAGTGCACATGGAACAACTCCAAAAAGTCGACAGATCATTGTCAGTGCACATGGAACAAGTCCACAAGTGCTGGGATTCCCTTCTCAATCATTCCCTTCTATCTGTAGCGACTGACAGCCTACGTCATGTCTTTATTTAAGATCTGTGTTTGACTCCTTGCGTACCGCTCTTGTCTGACATCGCCAGTTTGACGTGTACAATGTGTACAAGGCTACCAGCCTTGCATTGAACGGTGTACATTCACATTCATTACGCAAATAACTTGCTCTTTCTTTCACTTTGAGAGCATTACAAATGCAAACCCGGTCCATTGTCCACAACAGTCAACCCAAAGAGTCAGCCTGCTTGTTCTTTCTCTCTTACACTTGAATACGCTGGCACAAAAATGAAGCAAAATTCAAACAACGCTGACCTCGTCGGAGACTCCAACTAATGCCAACTTATTTATATCTTGCTGTGTTAACTCATTGAGTGCTAAGAAAACAATCGCTGATAAATGTTTGTGTCTCAAACAAAGCATACGCCTTAGTTATTATTACTATGATCTTCATTACCAAATTACTCAAGGTGAAGGCAAACACGTCGCTGGGTTCCTTGACAATCCCCCACCCCCCACGACCTGCGCTGCGACGTCCATGTTTTCCTTCTAAACCAAGTAAGAGACCCACCTGTGTATATAACTGCTTTATCCTTAAAATATACCTCACAAATAAATACCTGTACTGCTAATATGGACATACGCTCACTCGGTATCTTTTACAGTCTTTCTATTTGCGTTTGACTAAGAGTCTGAATAGCCAATCACTGCCAATCGCAGAAAAAAGCAGTCCCTTGTATACGAGAACAAGATGATGCTGCACATATTCAGCCGCTGCCAATTATGCGCCTTGCAGTTTGCCACTTTCCGCTTTCTTGTGATTCTCACAGTGTAAACTTGGAATAAAACAAGATAATGGTGAACCCTGCAATAGATCGAATCTAGTGTTTTCCAGTAAGCTCCCTGTGCAGTATTTAACACCGTCCTTCACTGGAACAAGGACCCGCTACGATCAAGTTAAGGAGGAATCGGCAGATAGACTTCCGTTTCCATGATGGCGAAACTAAGTCACGTTCTCTCGATCGCTGCAGAAATTGCTTTGGAATCTGATCAATTTCGGCTTTCCGTTGCAATTTTCTGCATTCAAGTCGAGATGATGTACTACTTATCATATCTACGCCAATGAATTGGCGCTGCACGCACGGCAATACTCCGTTTTGACAAATCAAGTGTTGTGAGTGCGACCTTCCACCGTCTAGTGTTGATCTGCGTTTTACGTCAAAATGAGTGCTGTTCAATGACCGTTGATGGTGTTTGCCGCACGTTATTTACAATTTCCAACGCATTAATGTCGTGGGCTCCGTCAAGTCAGCCGAAGTTTCATCTCGTTGGGGAATTTGCACCATGTTTCGTTCGTTGTAGACTACATTCACTAGAGTAATCCATGGGCGCAACCATTTTGTGCGTGCTACGTCATCATAATGACTCATCGTGTGTCCCAAGACCGACCATGCGCTAATCTTGCGATCTGTTGTTTGGTGTGCAACGGGGATAATCTGATGACGAACTGTGTTTTGTATGTTCGGAGTTGGAGTCAAACACGATGTCATAACATCATCAAGCGCTATACATTTAAATACTATGACGATCATCGTTTTCAGGAGGACGTGAACTTCCGGGCAATATGGTGGATAGGCGGCAGGAACCATTGAAGGCTATGTCTGAAAAGTGTTCCTTGTTGCAGATTCCTCATATTCCAAGTCCGACTTGTTGCAGGAGCTACTGAGTTAAGTGCTCTGTGCACACCGTGAGCTGTGTGTTTCATCCGTTTTGATCATGTTCCGATATTCCAATTGTTCACGATGAATGCTGATATCGTATGACAGGGAACAGTTGGCCGTGTTCAGTTTATATGCGGTTTCGCCTTATGTCTTTTGGCGTGTGCTGGGACTACTATGATGGGGACTACAGCTACCGTTCATTGTTTGGGAGATGAGTTAGTAATTCGGATGATTCCACTGGTACGGGCGGTTGAGCAATTATGGATTTTAATTCGTTTGCAGTGATACCGGGGCCTTCCATAACCAAATAACCAAATCGGCTGATATTGAGTGCATGAAGGTGAGTCATCAGGTAATCAAAAGTCACTCTTTTTTAATCGTTCTCCAGACTGATTACAGCAGCACATGTCTGGAAGACAGGACATCTTCATTACAAACAAAGATAAAAACAGCAGCACATGTCTGGAAGACAGGTCATCTTCATCAAAAACAAGGTTAAAAACAGCAGCACATGTCTGGAAGACAGGTCATCTTCATCAAAAACAAGGTTAAAAACAGCAGCACATGTCTGGAAGACAGGACATCTTCATTACAAACAGGGATAAAAACAGCAACACATGCCTGGAAGACAGGTCATCTTCATTACAAACAGGGATAAAAACAGCAACACATGCCTGGAAGACAGGTCATCTTCATTACAAAAAAGGATAAAAACAGCAGCACATGCCTGGAAGACAGGACATCTTCATTACAAAAAAGGATAAAAACAGCAGCACATGCCTGGAAGACAGGTCATCTTCATTACAAACAGGGATAAAAACAACAGCACATGCCTGGAAGACAGGTCATCTTCATTACAAACAAGGATAAAAACAACAGCACATGCCTGGAAGACAGGACATCTTCATTACAAACAAGGATAAAAACAGCAACATTGCCTCAAATCTCAATTAGAAGTGTAAAGATAGCTCTATGTTAAGCTTTCAGGTTTTTTTCCTGGCAGTTATATCGTGGTCTACATCTGGCATATCGTGGTCTACATCTTGCATATCGTGGGCTACATCTTGCATATCGTGGGCGACATCTGGCATATCGTGTCCTACATCTTGCATATCGTGGGCTACATCTGGCATATCGTGTCCTACATCTTGCATATCGTGGGCTACATCTGGCATATCGTGGCCTACATCTTGCATATCGTGGTCTACATCTTGCATATCGTGTCCTACATCTTGCATATAGTGGCCTACATCTTGCATATCGTGGGCTACATCTTGCATATCGTGTCCTACATCTTGCATATCGTGGTCTACATCTTGCATATCGTGGGCTACATCCTGCATATCGTGTCCTACATCTTGCATATCGTGGCCTATATCTTGCATATCGTGGGCTACATCCTGCATATCGTGTCCTACATCTGGCATATCGTGGTCTACATCTTGCATATCGTGGCCTACATCTGGCATATCGTGGCCTACATCTGGCATATCGTGGCCTACATCTGGCATATCGTGGTCTACATCTTGCATATCGTTGTCTACATCTTGCATATCGTGGCCTACATCTTGCATATCGTGGTCTACATCTTGCATATCGTGGTCTACATCTGGCATATCGTGGACTACATCTGGCATATCGTGGTCTACATCTGGCATATCGTGGTCTACATCTGGCATATCGTGGCCTACATCTTGCATATCGTGGTCTACATCTTGCATATCGTGGTCTACATCTTGCATATCGTGGTCTACACCTTGCATATCGTGGTCTACATCTGGCATATCGTGGGCTACATCTGGCATATCGGTGTCCTACATTTGGCATATCGTGGCCTACATGGCGATTATAATCCCGAAATTTCGTGAAGTCCTTCCTGCTGTTGATAATAAACTTTCGATTCTGTTTCGTCTCTTTTGATCTTTTTATAAAGTACGTCAAGGTGACTGGTTTGTCTCAAGGCAAGACGCTGGCCTCGAGACAGAGAAGTTGTGAGTTCAAATCCTGGCTGCACCAGCTGGGATTTTTATTGATGATTTCTCTCTGCGGCAACCACCCCTGGTCTCATCAGCGATGCCCGGCTTGAAACTTCAATTACTCATGGGCGGAAAAAATAACGGGAACCTCCGCAAACAGCGTTACCTGCCTGTGCGGCGAGGGACCCCTGTGCACACGGTTGTCAGGGAAAAACGGATTAACACGCAAAATTCAGTTTCTAGTCTCTGGGGACTTCGTCAGAGGTCAAAGCTGGCGAACGCAAAACAAAATAAGCACCTCTCCGCGGTGCCTCTAGTAACAGACTAACCTGTCTAGTCTGGCTAAGCGAGCAGGGATCGAAGAGGGAAGACAAACCGGTACTCAAAAATGTCGTGCTGAAGTCGGATGTGTTGGGCCGAAAGGCGCAAATATAACAGTTATACTGCAAACCACAACACAACGCAGACACGCCCACTTGACGCCCTTTTAAGAGCGGATGATAAAGAGGAATATTCTAGTCTACCAGAATACTCTAGAATACTTTAGTCATCGGGCGAACGCAAGCAAGCAAGCATATCAGCTGCCAGTTTTGTAAACTGAACTTTCTTCTATAAAACAGTATCCCCCATGACCTCCTTCCATCTTATAATAAGAGGTCCGATTGTCATGGATTAATTTCAACCGTATATCAAAACTGAATCTATAAAGTTCTGAAGAAAAATTTGCCACATATCCAATGTCATTACGTCAGCCACTTTCATCGAGGAATATAAATCGTGGACAAAAGAGAAACAAGAAAACCGCTTGTAGCTAATGAGCTGTGATTTTTATCACAAATCTACACGTACCAGCGACAGTTGCAGAATAACACCTGAAAATATTCCATAAAAACACTATGCTGAAAATATTCCATAAAAACACTATGCTGAAAATATTCCATAAAAACACTATGCTGAAAATATTCCATAAAAACACTATGCTGAAAATATTCCATAAAAACACTATGCTGAAAATATTCCATAAAAACACTATGCTGAAAATATTCCATAAAAACACTATGCTGAAAATATTCCATAAAAACACTATGCTGAAAATACAACACAGGCCTTACTAAAATGGAAGAAAGAACACATTGAATATTCTTTGAAGATTTTAATTAGTAAGGAAGCTCCGGAAAATAGTTCTACTAGAGAGTATCGATTGTAAGAGAAGTTGAGAAATACGGAGAGAGAGAGAGAGAGAGAGAATTGGGGGTGGGTTTGGGGTGGTGAGGAGGGAGAAAACGATTTGTCGAGAAAGTGAACAGGGTAGTCCATAACACACCACAGCATTGTTTAATAAAACTGACACCACAGCATTCCAGAACACCTATAGGTGCTCAATCACTTTGAGCTGATAACTTTGTGCTCCGTCTATAGCGTCCTTGAAGGCTCTCTTCCTGTCTGCGCAAGCTGTTCTTTCAAACTAGTTCAGCCTCAAGATCGCATCATTATCAAGAGCCGTGCCAACACACAACACATTATTTTTTTGTTGAAAGTGCTTTATATCGTCCCTCCTGTACAGAAATAAGAAGACAAAATGTTAAGTGTCAGACGTTGACAGTTTACTGCACGATATTTATTAGGTATCAGGTAAATAATGTTCCGATGCACTGGCCACATGGTATGTACATACACATTTTAATTTGACCCTGAGAGAAGGAGAAAATATTTTAACCCTAACTATATTTTTTCTCAAACTGTGCACCGCTGCTCCGAGGACGTTTTGCCTCGCCGCTGCTCCGAGAGCGTTTTGCCTCGCCGATGCTCAGATAGCGTTTTGCCTCGCCGCTGTTCCGAGGACGTTTTGCCTCGCCGCTGTTCCGAGGACGTTTTGCCTCGCCGCTGCTCCGAGGACGTTTTGCCTCGCCGCTGCTCAGATAGCGTTTTGCCTCGCCGCTGCTCCGAGGACGTTTTGCCTCGCCCCTGCCCAGAGAGCGTTTTGCCTCGCCGCTGCTCAGATAGCGTTTTGCCTCGCCGCTGTTCCGAGGACGTTTTGCCTCGCCGCTGTTCCGAGAGCGTTTTTGCCTCGCCGCTGCTTTGAGGGCGTTTTGCCTCGCCACTGCTCCGAGGGCGTTTTGCCTCGCCGCTGCTCCGAGAGCGTTTTGCCTCGCCGCTGCTCCGAGAGCGTTTTGCCTCGCCGCTGTTCCGAGGGCGATTTGCCTCGCCGCTGCTTTGAACACGTTTTGCCTCGTCGCTGCTTTGAAGACGTTTTGCCTCGCCACTGCTCCTAGGGCGTTTTGCCTCGTCACTGCTTTGAAGACGTTTTTCGTCGCCGCTGCTCCGAGAGCGTTTTGCCTCGCGCTGCTCCGAGAGCGTTTTGCATCGTCGCTGCTTTGAAGACGTTTTGCCTCGCCGCTGCTGCGACGATGTTTTGCCTCGCCGCTGCTTTGTGGGCGTTTTTCCTCGCCGCTGCTCCTAGGGCGTTTTGTCTCGCCGCGGCTACCAGGCATATTTACTGCAATCACGTGGTCTAACATGATGAGACCACCACTACCGAATGCAAAATGGACAGATTCTCAAAGACTGTCTTCTGCAAGTGAAACAAAGAAAGACTCTTCTACACTACAAAGACGTCTGTAAACGCGACAATAGGATCTTAGAAATAAATAAACTGCTTAGGAAAAGTGTTCATAAGGTGGCAGCCGCCACTCTAGTTTGAAATCAATGGAACTCTCATTTGCGGAAGGTTGTCGATCGCTCACAAAGAAAGAAGAGAATAGCCTTCAACACGATCCTTAAAGGGACACAAATTCTAAGAACTCTTTCAGTGACCACGAAGCTTAAACAGAAGAGTGAAGTAATGTCTGAGAACTTTTTCAGTAATCATGAAACTTAAACAGAAGAGTGAAGTAACGTCTGAGAACTCTTTTAGTGACCATGAAACTTAAACAGAAGAGGGAAGTAACGTCTGAGAACTCTTTTTGTGACCATGAAACTTAAACAGAAGAGGGAAGTAACGTCTGAGAACTCTTTTTGTGACCATGAAACTTAAACAGAAGAGTGAAGTAACGTCTGAGAACTGTTTCAGTGATCATGAAAGTTAAACAGAATGGTGAGGTAATGTCTGAGAACTCTTTTAGTGACATGAAACTCTGACAGAAGAGTGATGTAATGTCTAAGACTCTTTCAGCGACCATGAAACTCTAACAGAAGAAACCAGAGCAGACAGGACTGGATGAACCCGCCTCAAGAAACTGGAAAGAAACAGATCTTTATCGTGTTAAAAAAAAAAGGAACAAAATTGAACATGCGCTTTTGAATAGTGCATGGGATCTTGTTCTTGAACTACAAGCCTCGGTTAGGGAATTGAGAAATCTGGCCTGGAGGAGTATGTCGGTACTTAATCATCTATTATTAGATGTCTGGGAATTTGAGAGTAGGTCGCCTTGTTACGATAAGACTTTTAGAAAACACAAGAAGGGAGAGTTAATGATGAGTCTTTTTTAGGAAAAATATTAAAATGTGTTATACTTTCTGTCCTGTTTGTTTGTTCTTGAATTAGTGTTTTCTTTCTGTCTCCTACTTACTCGTTACAGTCAAATGTTTAATCTTTTCTTATCTTTCACTGTTAAATGTCCTGCCGCCATTCTTTTCGCTGTGGTGTCTGTATTGTTGTTTAATCTCTGTGGTTAAACCTCCCGGTCTTCTTACTCTGCACAGTCAAATCTTCAAACCCCTTACATTTCACAGTCAAATCTTCTAACCCCTTACTTTTCACAGTCAAATCTTCAAACCCCTTACTTTTCACAGTCAAATCTTCAAACCCCTTACTTTTCACAGTCAAATCTTCTAACCCCTTACATTTCACAGTCAAATCTTCTAACTCCTAACTTTTCACAGTCAAATCTTAAAACCCCTTACTTTTCACGGTCAAATCTTCCAACTCCTTACTTTTCACAGTCAAATCTTCTAACCCCTTACTTTTCCCAGTAAAATCTTCAAACCCCTTACTTTTCACAGTCAAATCTTCTAACCCCTTACTTTTCACAGTCAAATCTTCAAACCCCTTACTTTTCACAGTCAAATCTTCTAACCCCTTACTTTTCACAGTCAAATCTTCTAACCCCTTACTTTTCACAGTCAAATCTTCTAACCCCTACATTTCACAGTCAAATCTTCTAACCCCTTTGTTTTCACAGTCAAATCTTCTAACTCCTTACTTTTCACGGTCAAATCTTCTAACCCCTTACTTTTCACAGTCAAATCTTCCAAACCCTTACTTTTCACAGTCAAATCTTCTAACCCCTTACTTTTCACAGTCAAATCTTCTAAACCCTTACTTTTCACAGTGAATTATCTTTCTGTCTCCAAATTATTAACACAAGCAACAATCTATGGCCTTTGGCGTGTTGGCAGACGGTTGGTAGCAAGCAACCATGATACATCAGTAGTTTGGTATTTCTGTTAGCTTGCTATGCTTGGGCGAATGTTCTGGAGATAATGCTGTGCCCAAAAGGCACTAACCGCTTCTCGGCCCCTCTTTGAAGCGTTCCGAGTAGGGACGAGGTCCTTACGTTCTAACCAAACTTAAGTTGCAGGGGATGCCAGAAGAAGGGTAATACGCCACCGACAGTCTTAGAGATTTTCCCTACGGATCCCTATGGATTTTCTGCTTGGGTTTGCTACCGTAGCCTTCGAATTCTCCCGAGTCTTCTCACAAGGCAGTGAGCGAAACGGACGAGAAAGCCGCTGTCGAAAATAGGCATTCGTCGGTGCAACAGTAAAAACAATGACTTATCACCGGTTGGTCTATCTTGGTTGGTCTATCTCGGTTGGTCTATCTCGGTTGGTCTATCTCGGTTGGTCTATCTCGGTTGGTCTATCTTGGTTGGTCTATCTCGGTTGGTCTATCTTGGTTGGTCTATCTTGGTTGGTCTATCTCGGTTGGTCTATCTCGGTTGGTCTATCTCGCTTGGTCTATCTCGGTTGGTCTATCTTGGTTGGTCTATCTTGGTTGGTCTATCTCGCTTGGTCTATCTCGGTTGGTCTATCTTGGTTGGTCTATCTCGGTTGGTCTATCTCGGTTGGTCTATCTCGGTTGGTCTATCTCGGTTGGTCTATCTCGGTTGGTCTATCTCGGTTGGTCTATCTCGGTTGGTCTATCTTGGTTGGTCTATCTCGGTTGGTCTATCTCGGTTGGTCTATCTCGGTTGGTCTATCTCGGTTGAAAAGAAGACAAGGATCCAATTAACAACGAGAATTTCACCGCCCACCAGCCTGTCAGAAGTTAAACAACCACAACAGGCATGAAGAGAACACTAAATACAAGCAGCACACACCGCGTGTAACCGGCGAAACGACACACGCTGTAACGTAACTCACCGTCCACACACGGACGCCATCTTGAACAAGCAACACTATTGTCTTCACAATCACTACATTCACGTTTTCTTATCTTTCCTGACTCTCAACAATAACATCTTATTACTCTTCACAAAGTGGTAACTTTAAATCTCTTACACTTCACAAGCAGGTGTTCAATCGCATCGTGTTTCTCCTTACACTTTACAATCAGGTGTACTACTACATCACTTGTTTCCCTACACTTTACAATCAGGTGTACTACCACATCACTTGTTTCCCTACACTTTACAATCAGGTGTACTACCACATCACTTGTTTCCCTACACTTTACAATCAGGTGTACTACTACATCACTTGTTTCCCTACACTTTACAATCAGGTGTACTACCACATCACTTGTTTCCCTACACTTTACAATCAGGTGTACTATTACATCACTTATTTCCCTACACTTTACAATCAGGTGTACTACCACATCACTTGTTTCCCTACACTTTACAATCAGGTGTACTAGCACATCGCTTGACTCCTTACACTTTACAATCAGGTGTACTAGCACATCGCTTGACTCCTTACACTTTACAATCAGGTGTACTAGCACATCGCTTGACTGCTTACACTTTACAATCAGCTATCCACCTACCACATCGATTGTCTCCTTACCCGTTACAGCCATGTCTTTCTGCCTCACTACTATTGTCGGATAGATACAAGAAGTGAGATGCAGAATGGCTCAGTCAAAAGCAGCTTTCCAAAAAATGAGGAAGATACTATGCAATCCCAATCAATTTTTGACAATAGAAACAAGAAAAAGAGTTCTTAAATGTTATGTAGAGCCAGTTTTAACATATGGATGCGAATCATGGACAATAGGACAACAGACAAGAAAATCACTGGAGTCTGTAGAAATGTGGTTTTACAGAAGAATGTTGAGAGTGCCATGGACAGCTAAGAAGAGTAATGAAGATGTTCTGAGAGAGGTCAAAGCAAAAAGAGAGCTAATTTCCAATATTAGGAACAAAAAATGATCATTTTTTTGGCCATGTAATGAGAAGAGAACAACTGGAATATATTGTAACAAACTGGAAAAATTGAGGGACGAAGAGATAGAGGGAAGCAAAGAGAGAAAATAACAGATAGCTTAAGAGAATGGCTTGGCAGAAGGTCAACAACGGAAATGATAAATAGCTGCCGAGATCGAAAGTTGTGGAGAGACATGATCACCTACGCCAGTAGGCCTGGTACTTGATGATGATGATGATGATGATGATGACTATTATCGGTATCATACATATCATCAGTAATATGTTCACATTCCTTACTGAGAACACAATATGCCTACTCTCTATCCTTTCTTGATCACAACAGCTCAAGGACGCTTAAGTTGGTCTTTAACCCTGATAGGAAAGCAGTAATTCACCTTCACAACAGCTCAAGGACGCTTAAATCGGTCTTTAACCCTGATAGGAAAGCAGTAATTCACCTTCACAAAAGCTCAAGGACGCTTAAATCGGTCTTTAACCCTGATGGGAAAGCAGTCATTCACCTCCACAAAAGCTCAAGGACTCTTAAGTTGGTCTATAACCCTGATAGGAAAGCAGTAATTCACCTTCACAAAAGCTCAATGACGCTTAAATTGGTCTTTAACCCTGATAGGAAAGCAGTAATTCACCTTCACAAAAGAAAGGGATAAGATTAATTGTCATCAAATAAAAAGTCTTTAATTATTTGTCACTTATTATGAGGTTTACTTATGAGTTTCTAAGCGCACCAAATAATAGGTCCCATGTTCTCAGCGCTGTCGCCCGCGGTGGTCGTGCAGGTGTCTTTATTTCATTCTCAACATGAACGGTTTGACAGTAACTTGAACCGAAACCGCAATAACTTAATTTGATAGCAAGAGGATAATTCACTCAGCCACCAGGTCTCCGTAGAATTTATTGAAACCAGAGTAAATGTGTATCTTTAGTAATAACATTATCTTGATATAGCACGATAACTTGAAGTATAGGAGATTAATAACATTATCTTGATATAGCACGATAACTTGAAGTATAGGAGATTAATAACTTTATCTTGATATAGCACGATAACTTGAAGTATAAGAGATTAATAACTTTATCTTGATATAGCACGATAACTTGAAGTATAGGAGATTAATAACTTTATCTTGATATAGCACGATAACTTGAAGTATAAGAGATTAATAACATTATCTTGATATAGCACGATAACTTATAAGTATAGGGGATTAATAACTTTATCTTGATTAGCATGATAACTTGAAGTATAGGAGATTAATAACTTTATCTTGATATAGCACGATAACTTGAAATATAAGAGATTAATAACATTATCTTGATATAGCACGATAACTTGAAGTATAAGAGATTAATAACATTATCTTGATATAGCACGATAACTTGAAGTATAAGAGATTAATAACTTTATCTTGATATAGCACGATAACTTGAAGTATAAGAGATTAATAACTTTATCTTGATATAGCACGATAACTTGAAGTATAAGAGATTAATAACTTTATCTTGATATAGCACGATAACTTGAAGTAGAAGGGAGTAATGTCACAGTTGTTTGTCACTGATGCTCTCGTTGATTTAATCATTTCAAGAAGATAAAATAGACATTATTCTCAAATTAAACTTACTTTCAAAGTGGTTAGTGGAATCTGTATCTTCAAATGAGAAAACTTGTTAGGTTAAAAATGGAATATGACATCCCCTGAAACTCTTACATTTATCAGTCTTTGATCTTCATGTTACGAGCATTCAGCACTCAACAGCAATATTTACATCGGCCAGAAATGTTCCTCTGTGTGTGTGTGTACGCGTGCTCGCGCGCCTGTGTGTGTGTGGTGTCGAACCACTTCCATGAAATATCAATTTTAAGAATGAGTTGAATGTACTAGGTTCAGGACATCTTCATCCATTAAAGTTCAAATTGTCCCACATTATAAATAACGTCCCACATTATAAATAACGTCCCACATAATAAATAACGACCTACTTTCACAAAACAACAGCTGGCGCACAGGTCAAGTCATGTCTGATACATCTAGATTAATGATTAACATAACTGGTGTCAAAAAAGCTGATATAACTTAAATTAAGCCTGGTTATAGCCGACATCAAGTATAATTATATATTAACCAAAGTCTGGTTATAGCCGGCATCATGTCTTATCACCTCTTAAACCAGGCATGGTTATAGCCAACATCACGTCTAATCACATCTTAAATCAACTCTCATTATAGTTCATATCATGCCTAATCACATCTTAAACCAAGCCTGGTTATAGCCGACAGAATGTCTAATCGCATCTTGAATCAAACCAAATCACATCTGTGGTCATATCTACAGCCCAAATCACATAATCATTAATTACTACAGCAGCTACAGTCAAGTCTCATTGCAGTTAAGAAACTTAGCATCCGAAAGCTTCATCAACTTGAGTATAGAAACCTCAGCTGATCAGATTACCCCTTGTTGCAATGCTGCCCCGCAAAGAGTTTCCAATTTCCTGCTGCCACTATTATTTAAATCTTTAAAAAAAAAAACCTCGTAGTTTTTTCTGCCGCTTAATAAATCTGCCTCCTATGTAGTTTTCCTGTGTCTCCCCTCCATTTATTTTCCTCAGATTTCTTTCCCTATACATTCCAAATTACATACTCCCAGTGATATTTAACTGTGATTGCTCGATTTCGTTGGCGTTCCATTAGTTTGCCCTTTCAACCCCTTCTTCAGGAGATGTTTAGCGTCTGCTAAATCTATTTTTTTTTATTTTCCTATCTTCACCATGAATATTCTCCCACGTGCCCTCCCCCGTCTGTCACACAATCGATTGTCACAATCAGAATTGGCACTGATCCCCTGAAAAGGCAATCATCAAAGCTTTATATTAAAATAACACGTGACAACTGAGTGTATTTTATGCAAAGGAACGCTCACTCTACTTTATTTAGCCTCTAGCTGTCCTCGTGATTTGCCGGACATCTGAATGCATCCAATGAAAGCGGAGAAAATTCTACGAGAACAGGTCAGTATTAGGTCATGCAGGCATAATTCTGTATAATAGAGAGACACATGAAGATGAATAATGGCGAAATAACTTTGGCAAATAAATATAGTTCCATATTTGTAGATTTTCTTGTATTTATAAATATAGTTCTATGTGTTTATACCATCCGTATTTAGAGATATAAATTCGTATTAAAGGTGATATAAATTAATAGATAGTTCGTATTTGTAAATGTCATTCCGTAATTTCGTGACGACTGCTCAGGGCAAGCGGTCTTTATTCTGCGACCTTATATGTCACCCCTGCAAACCCCAGTAATGTTGTAAGGATAATGTGTTTTTTTTTATATTTTTTTTATTGTTTAGATATTTTGTATTTGTTGATTACATATAGTAGTAGCCTCCGTCAGTCATAGTTGACTGGATTTTTCAGCGCCCCTAGATATGTTTTTTTTTTCTCTTCACTCCTTTCGCCGTGTATTATCTTTTTCTATGAATTTGTCTGCTTCTTGTTTACGGTGGACCTGTAGAGTTTGTTTCCAGAGACTGCGGTCTGCAGCTATGATTCCCAGGCTGCAGGGTTTATGTTCAAAGTTTTTATGTTGCGTTTACACACGTCTTCAAAACGAAGTTTTGGGCGCCCCCTAGTTTTGTTACCATCTGCCAGTTGTCCGTTCATCTTTTGCTATGCGGTCATCTTTCATACGGTGTACGTGGCCAAGCCAGTGTAATCGACGTTGTTTGAGCAGCGTGTAGATATTCAGGAGGCCTGTGCAAGTCACGACCTCCCCGTTTGTCACTTTATCCTTCCAGGTGATACCAAGAATACGGCGCAGACATCGCATATGAAATGCATTTAGCTTTCTCTCCTGCTTTACATAGGTTGTCCAAGATTCGCTGCCATACAGGAGGATACTAATTATGCAGGCATTGTATATTCATTTACATTCCGCCTTATGTATTTTTGTACGCACACACATACACACACACACACATATATATATATATATATATAGATCAGTATTTACGAAATATTCAGTATTCAAATTTATAAATAGTTCTTACTTATAAACACTTCGATTATGACTCGGTATTTATAGATCCTTTCTCTGAAGTCTTAAAACAACTAAACAAGAAAAGGAAACCACTAAACACAATTCGAACAAGAAAAATGCGATTCTTGGGCATATTAAAAGACACAACAGCCTACTAAAAGTAATCTTGGAAGGGAAAATGCAAGGTAAAAGAGGCAGAGGCAGACTAAGACTAATGTGAGCGAGTAACATCAAAAGATGGACAAGTCAGCCTATGACAACCTGCACTATCAAAGCAAGAGACAGCGCGGAATGGTGCTCCATGGTAGCCAAATTTCAATGCGGAGACGGCACTAATGATGATGATAACGATTTATAGATATCCGAAATTGACACAAGTAGTCCCTTATTTATTGACAATATTTTAAATGTAGTTTCTGTCAAGAACTAATGACAAGAAATGGTAACACATTTTTAAAAAATTTTATTTGTTTCCGTTGGCCAGCTTTTATCTGTGACGAAGTCCCTAGAGACGAGGAACTAGTCATAGTAAATAAATGATGTATTTTGAAACCATCCAAATTAGAAATTCATAACCTGCCGGTTGTAGTCAATGCTAATGCTTCTGGTTAATGTTCTGGCACCAATAATTTGTTAAGTAGGATGCGACTTCTCCACGTGGAACACTCGGATTGGACACGTATCCTCCAGTCGACAGATAAGAGTACCTAACATTTGATGAGGGACAAAAAGTCATCAGATTACAGAGAGAATCAGGCCCACTTCTTCCCGTAAGGGGAAATGTGCTCAAAAGATGGTCATGCCTTACAATCGTGTTCCCAATATAAACAACATAAAAGACCACTTCCTAAACCAGATCTCAAGAGCTCTCCATGACGAAGACCTGGTTGTCTGAACAGCATCAGAACACCCGCCCACAACAAGAACTAAAATGCAAAAAAAAACTAATAAAAAAAATTCGGAAAATTTGCCAAGGTTTTGGGTGTTGAAATAAACACATCTAAAATAGTCAGCACCTGCTTCTCCCCTCCGCACGTCGCAACATCGGTCCGCCTCCGGTTAGATGGAAAGGAACTCCCACGAAATGAAAACCCCACATATCTGGGCATCAGGCTGAACAAGCGACTTACCTGGAAATCACACCTGAAGGTAACAGAGAGAAAAAAAAGTCCGAAAGCGATCACTGATGAAGGAGATGGCTTGAACAAACTTGGAGCGAACATCAACACACTCTAACACATGTATACAAAGCACTGCTCTAGAATATGTAATGACAGCATGGGCCACTGCCTCAAAAAGCAACACAGACATGTCGAGAGAAAACACAAAACGCAGCCCTCGGACTTATCAAAGGAGGTATTAAATATAGACCCTACAAAAACAGGATACGATCTCGATATAATAGAAGAGAGGAGAATGTTCTAACGCTCAGCAATAAACTTCTTGTAGTATCAAGGACACAGAGCAATACCTCCATTTGTGACCAACACACAAGGAACCACAGAGCCAAGACTGGTCAGAGAGAGCTGAACTAAGGCAGAAACTATAGGACAGTCGTCACGACCTGGAATGAACTGTCAAATTCAAAGATGACAATAGGACAAAAAATGCGATTTTTGGGTCATGTTAAAAGACACAACAAACTATTAAAAGTAATCCTGTAGGGGAAAATACAAGGTAAAAGAGGCAGAGGCAGGCCACAACTAACATGGACGAGTAACATCAAAAGATGGATAAATCAGCCTATGACAACCTGCACCATCAAAGCAAGAGACAGAACAGAATGGCGCTCCATTGTAGCCAACCATCGTTAGATGGTACTAGATGATGAATAGAACAAAACCTCACAAACTAAAACACCAGACTTTCGGCTAACTGAAGACTTTAGGCTCATTAACTCTACTAGACGTAAAATCTTACCTATAGCTAGGCAGTAATATAGATAAAGATGGAGGAACAGAGAATGATACCAAAAATAAGGATATCAATAGCAAGAGAAACAATCTTTCCACTAGGAAACATGGAAATCTAATGAAATTAGGTTAAATAGAAAAAAATGAAAATTGTCAACTCCAATGTTAAGTCAGTCCTTTTTGCTTGTGAAACATGGAGAACAACAAAAATGATAATCATGAAGATACAGACCTTCATTAACGGATGCTTGTACAGAATAAAAGGATGGAAATGGCAGGACAAAATCAGTAACACAAAATTATGGAAAAGTACTAGTCAAATACCAGTAGATAAAGATATACAACAAAGACGATGGCGCTGGTTAGGACACACGATGCAGAAGCCAACTGAGAGTACTACACACCTGGCCACTTTTGTAATCCCCGAGAAAAAAACAACAAAGAGGAAGGGCAATATATTCATGGAGAAGAGGATAGAAGCAAAGATGAAGATGATGGGGAAAACAGAAAAGTCTTAAAAGAAAGGCAAGAAACAGAACGGCCTGGAAAGTGTATGTTGAAGATCAATGCTCCATAGGGAGCTGAAAGGTAGAAGAAGAAGTAGAAGAAGAAGAATAAAAGGAAAAAGAAAACAGAAAAAGAAGAAAAAGAGGGGGTAAATATAACAGGTGGAACTGTTTCATCAGTGAAACAAAACGCCCCATTCGATTAATGACGGGGTAAGTCATGCCAATAAGAACTGTTCCATCAGTGAAACAAAACGCCCCATTCGATCAATGACGGGGTAAGTCATGCCAGTAAGAACTGTTCCATCAGTGAAACAAAACGCCCCATTCGATCAATGACGGGGTAAGTCATGCCAGTAAGAACTGTTCCATCAGTGAAACAAAACGCCCCATTCGATCAATGACGGGGTAAGTCATGCCAGTAAGAACTGTTCCATCAGTGAAACAAAACGCCCCATTCGATCAATGACGGGGTAAGTCATGCCAGTAAGAACTGTTCCATCAGTGAAACAAAACGCCCCATTCGATCAATGACGGGGTAAGTCATGCCAGTAAGAACTGTTCCATCAGTGAAACAAAACGCCCCATTCGATCAATGACGGGGTAAGTCATGCCAGTAAGAACTGTTCCATCAGTGAAACAAAACGCCCCATTCGATCAATGACGGGGTAAGTCATGCCAGTAAGAACTGTTCCATCAGTGAAACAAAACGCCCCATTCGATCAATGACGGGGTAAGTCATGCCAGTAAGAACTGTTCCATCAGTGAAACAAAACGCCCCATTCGATCAATGACGGGGTAAGTCATGCCAGTAATAGCCGCATCCAAAGCTCTATCCACGGGGAAGGACACCCAGGACAACAAACCACTGCTGCCTAACATCTACCATCGGGAGGAGAAGGAAAGGCTATAGAACACCCCGACAGAGTTCACGGGCAGCGTGGGCCCAAGAGTGTGTCAGCCACGGCGCAGAATTAGGGCACAAATCAGGACACATGCACAAACGAGTACATGCGACAAGCCATGTGGCGTCATAACGTTGCTTCTGCCCGCATCCTCTCCACCACCCTCCCTCCCCCACACGCGCTTTCTGCCCCGATCATTAAAATAAGAAGACAAGTTCACCTCATCAAAACATCGTTGCTGAAGAAGTAGGGAGAAGATGAAAAAGAAGAAGACAAATGCCCAACAGCAGCAATATTATGGAACACCAGAAAGTTGAAGTGTGTGTACACATGAGAAGTGTCGTTTTTAAAACGAAAAAACACAATGTTAGTCACTGAGTAACTTCATCATATCCACGCTTGTACTGCTATATATTGACCAGGAATAATAAACATTGGGTACCTCTGGGGTTTTACTTCAACAAACTTGTAAATGGGTAGACAATAAACAGACATAACAGTTTTTTTACGAGACAAAGAAAGCTTATGTAACATGTATAATATGAGAGGAACACTTACAATGGGTATAATATGAGAGGAAAACTTACAATGGGTATAATATGAGAGGAACACTTACAATGGGTATAATATGAGAGGAAAACTTACAATGGGTATAATATGAGAGGAAAACTTACAATGGGTATAATATGAGAGGAAAACTTACAATGGGTATAATATGAGAGGAACACTTACAATGGGTATAATATGAGAGGAAAACTTACAATGGGTATAATATGAGAGGAACACTTACAATGGGTATAATATGAGAGGAAAACTTACAATGGGTATAATATGAGAGGAAAACTTACAATGGGTATAATATGAGAGGAACACTTACAATGGGTATAATATGAGAGGAACACTTACAATGGGTATAATATGAGAGGAAAACTTACAATGGGTATAATGAGAGGAACACTCAATCTCTCTCTCTCTCTCTCTCTCTCTCTCTCTCTCTCTGCGATCAGGGCTCAATCAGAGCAGGATTCCAGACTCTCACATGAAGTCAGCTGTCAGGTTAAGTATGTTGATCGCCGCCACAGACAGAACATCACAATTAGAGTCTGCCAGATCCACTCCGATTGAACACCCGTTAAAACGTTTCACTGTGTTCTGCGCCAGTGGCCCAGTGCATCCGATTTCAGCCAGCATTTTATTCAGGTTTACTTTCCTTAGCCTTTGATTGTCCCCAATCTTCCTGCAAGGCAACATATGATCTTTTCTGTAGGGGGATTCTGCCCTTAGATGGTCGGCCCTCCCAGGTTTACGAGTACCATCTGCTCGAGTCACTAGAGGTGACTAACACAGACATGCACACACAAAGATATGAGATGTGACTAACACAGACATGCACACAGCGATAAGAGGAATGACTAACACTGACACACACCAAGACGTATGACACATGTCTAACATAAACATGCGCATAAAGATATGAGATATGACTGACATAGACATGCACACACAAAGATATGACACATGTCTAACATAGACATGCACACAAAGATATGAGATGTGACTAACATTGCCATGCACACACAAAGATATGAGATATGACTAACATAAACATGCACACAAGGATATGAGATATCACTAACCCAGACATGCACACACAAAGATATGACACGTGACTAACACATATGCACACTAAGATATGATATATGACTAAACACAGACTCGCATAAATATATGAGACATGATTAACACGGATACACCAAGATATGAGATATGACTAACATGACACACATCAAGATATGAGCCATGGCCAGCACACACACAAGCTAAGATATGAGCCATGGCTAGCACAGTATATATATATATATATATATATATATATATATATATATATATATGAGAGTATAATATGAGAGGAACATTTACAATGGTTATAATATGAGAGGAACACTTACAATACATACAGGTGTGCGATTAGACAATATAAAGAAGAAAAAATAGTTCTTAAATGGTATGTAGAGCCAGTCTTAACATATGGATGTGAATCATGGACAATAGGACAACAGACAAGAAACACTGGAGGCTGTAGTAATGTAGTTTTACAGAAGAATGTTGAGAATACCATGAACAGCTAAGAAGAGTAATGAAAACATCATGAAAGAGGTCAAAGCAAAATGAGAGCTGATATCCAATATTAGGAAGAAACCATCATTTTTTGGCCATGTAATGAGAAGAGAACAACTGGAATATATTGTAACAACTAGACAAATTGAGGGACGAAGAGATAGAGGGAAGCAAAGAGAAAAGATACCAGACCGAGAATAAATTGGCAGAAGGGCAACAACAGAAATGATAAATAACTGACGAGGTCGAAAGTTGTGGAGAGACATGATCACCTACGCCGGCAGACATGGCACCTGATGATGATGAAGATTCGATTAGATGAGAAGTGATTATTGGTGTTCACATTCACCGGGATATATAATATATATATATATATATAAGGATATAACATGTTATATATATAGCACGGATAAAATAACATGTTATGTATATAGCACGGATAAAATAACATGTTATGTATATAGCACGGATAAAATAACATGTTATGTATATAGCACGGATAAAATAACATGTTATGTATATAGCACGGATAAAATAACATGTTATATATATAGCATGGATAAAATAACATGTTATGTATATAGCACGGATAAAATAGCATGTTATGTATATTGCATGAATAAAATAGCATGTTATGTATGTAGCATGGATAAAATAACATGTTATGTATATAGCATGGATAAAATAACATGTTATGTATATAGCATGGATAAAATAGCATGTTATGTATATAGCATGGATAAAATAGCATGTTATGTATATCTATCAACTTTGTGCTAAGAAAGTCAAACATGGACCCTTTCTAAATCACATTTAAGAAAGATCAATACATGTGAGATGCGATGCTTGAGAAAAGTAACAAACAACACAAGAAGAGATATAATACCAAATGAAACCATAAGAAAAAAGGTTAGGAACAAAACCCTGCCAAGAATATATAGAACAACAACAACTTAAATGTTTTGGCCACCTGGTCAGAATGAATCCTTACAATCACCATCAAGGGCGTTCTTCTCGTGAATGCATGGAAGACCAAGAGGAAGACACAGAAGAAGATGGATAGATGCAGTAACAGAGACATGTAACAACAAAGGAAAATCACTAATTCAGACAATTCGAGCAGCACAAGAACGACAAATGAAATAAACCACGACACCTTTTAGGTATCAGTGAAAGAGAAAAGAAGAAGAAGAAGATGTATATCTATTGTCCTTTCGAGCCGAAGACGGCACATAGGGCAGAACCACAATCTCAAAAAATGAAACCTTGCGTGCCAAAGTGGCAAATATTGCAGAGATCACTGCTCTAAAATCTATGGCTTGTTTCCATAACAATACTTTTTACAATGACAGATTGTCAAGCCATCGATCAACCTCCTTAGTCGCCTCTTACGACATGCCTGGAAGGTCACAGTGTCACTATTCTTTACCTCCCTCATAATGAGGCCCCGGTAACACACGGGGTGTTATGTATATAGCACGGATACAATAACATGTTATGTATATAGCACGGATAATATATACATATATAACATATATAACATATACATGATATGTATATATAGAACGGATCATCATCATTGAGTGCCGTCTCCGCATCGAAGGTTGGCTACCATGGAGCGCCATTCTGCTCTGTCTCTTGCTTTGATGGTGCAGATTGTCATAGGCTGACTTGTCCATCTTTTGATATTACTCGTCTATGTTAGTCTTGGTCTGCCTTTGCCTCTTTTACCTTGCATTTTCCCTTCTAATATTACTTTTATTAGGCTGTTGTGTCTTTTAACATGTGCCAAAAATTTCATTTGTCTTGTTCTAATTGTGTTTAGTAGTTCTTATTTTCATTTTTAGTTGTTTTAAAACTAATAGAAGGGATAAAATATGAAAAAAATAACTCACATGTAACCGGTTGAAAATGAGGGAAGCCATTTAGCGGTTTTATATCTCCATTAACAAAATAAATGCAATAGATACGGGTATTTCATGAGTAAGTAGGAGATAAAAAGATAAAACAGTCATGGCATCAAAGAAATGTTGAAATACATCATCATCATGTGTCATATCGGTTGGCGTAGACGATCATGTCCCTCCATAATCTTTTATCCACCGCGCATAGTATCAATTTTGTTGTTGACTGTTTTCCATGCCATGACACCAAGCTATCCAGTATCTTCTCTCTTTGTCGTCTGTTACCTCTCTTTCCCTGTATTTTGCCAGGTGTAACCAAGTATTCCAACTTTCCTCTTCTCATGATGTGCCTGAAAAATGTTGATTGTTTCTTTCTGATAATATTTAGTAGCTCCCTTTTTGTGTTGGACTCTTTGAGAATGTCCTTATCGGTCTTTTTAGCTGTCCAGGACCTTTCAACATTCTTCTGAGAAATCCCATCACTGTGACCTCTATCGTCTTTTCATTTGTTTGCCTACTGTCCACGATTCGCTTCCATATATTAGAATAGTCCAATATAGCACCTATTAACTCTCTTTCTCACGTTTATTAACATAGATTTGATGCACATGATGTTTTTCATTTTCTAAGATGTTATTTTGGCCTGATCTAATCTTCCTTTTTATTTCTGTTGTGATCTCCCATCTGATATTATTGTAGCCAAGTATTTGACGTGTTGCACTTGTTATAGATTCGTCCTGTTTATTTTTATGCTGCATGGTGGTGATGATTGTTTCTTCTATATGACCATTACTTCTGTTTTTTTTTACTATTCAGACTGAGACACTTCTTGTTGCTTTCATTTACTATTATGCCTATCATTCCTCGTAGTTCATTCTCTGTCTCTGATATTAAAGCTGTGACATTCGCATATCGCAAATTATTTATGTTGTGACTTCTGGCTTCAATTTCTGTTAAGATATAAAATAGACAAAATAACAACTCAACGTTTACAGACAACGTTACAGCAGCGGGAGAGGCAGGATGTAAATGGCTACACAGAATATTCAACGCTGCATGGATACAACAGCAAGTCCCAGACGATTGGAAACAGTCCATTATATTACCAATATGGAAAAAGAAGGGCAGTAGAAGAGACTGCAACCAATATAGAGGAATATCACTATTAAACCACACAGGGAAGTTATATGCCAAGATAGTTGTAAAAAGATTGAGACCAATTATAGACCCACAACTAAGCAATGCTCAGATGGGCTTCAGGAGGAACAGAGGTTGCACAGATGCCCTATTTATCATAAAACAACTAGCGGAGAAAACAATAGAGCATAATAAAACACTATATACAGCTTTTATTGACCAAGAAAAGGCGTTCGATAGGGTGGACAGAGAACAACTGTGGTCCGTATTGCCCTTGTACGGAGTGAGTCACCACCTAGTAGAGATATGCAAGAGCTTCTATGAAAGTAGTCGCACTACAGTAAGATCTTCAGCAGGTTACTCTAAACATTTCACCATTAACTCCGGAGTAAGACCAATCTGCGTGCTTTCCCCTCTACTTTTCATCACATATATGGACAATATATGCAAATTAGCATGCCCAATCAAAGGAAGATAACAAGGATGATAACAAGCGATAACACAAAAGAGAACAAAATATACATACCAGAAAACAGCAGAAGATAGGAAGAAATAAATGAAATACTATTTGCAGACGACCAAATTCTGATACATGAAACAACTGAGGACCTGCAAGAACATATCAACAGGCTAAACAACACTTGTAAACAATACAACATGAAGATCAACATAAACAAAACCGAAGTAATGGCAATATATAGCCATTATATAATATATAATGGCATATATGATAATAGCGAGAATGAAAGAAAAAAACTAAACATCATAGATAATACAACCGTGAAACAAGTAGACAATTTTAAATATCTGGGTAGCACGCTAACACAAGACAATAACCAAGAGACAGAGATAGATATAAGGTGTAACAAAGCATGTCAAGTTATAGGCCAAGTATCAACACTATTGAAAAACAAAGCAATAACTACGGCAGCAAAAAGGGCAATATACAAATCAATTTTTCTACCAACTTTGTGCTATCAGTGCCAGAATTGGACGCTGGACTCTAGAACAATAAGAAAGATAACGACCACCGAAATGAAATGTGTCAGAAGAATGACAGGAAACAGCTTAAGGGACAGAGTAAGAAACACCGACCTGAAGAAGAAACTCGAAATTGAACCAGCCATCGAATACATAAAGAAACAACAGATAAATTGGTTCGGCCACATAACAAGACAAAAAGAACTAACAATGACTCAAAGAGCCATAAACAAACGCTACGAAAATGCTAGATTAAGAGGAAGACCGAGACAGAGATGGATAAAGGGAATACTAGAGTCACTAGGAGGGATAACACCAGAAGAGGTCAACAGAAGAGCAAAGAATCGTAGATTGTATCTCCCCTCGACGCCAACGGCAATAGAGGAAGGATAGAAGAAGAAAGAAGAAGAATAAGAAGAAGAACGTTTACAGATTCAAATATAAAGAAGCCTGCCGTTAAAACTGACATATATCTAACATGACACATTGACACTCTCTGACAGATCTCAGTGAATTACTGAGAAACTAAATACACATGGAACTCTGATTAACAGAAAAACGGGATTTCAAACAAATCCAAAATTACCGAAAAACGGGAATTAAATGGAGTCTTAAATTACGGGAAAAGTGGAATGCAGTCGTGTCTATAATTATGGGAAAAACATGGGATTCAAATGGAGTCTTCGAATTTTATAAAAACATATTTTTATTCGCGTTAAAAATGAAGACAAAAGATGAGACATTTATTTGGATGAGTTTGACAATGTTTGTGACAGGAAATTGTTTCCTCACTCAGTGTTACACTCATACATACACACACTCATTATTGTATGTATTCACTCGCTCACCAGCATACTCAGGCACTCACTCACTCTTCTATTCACCCGTTCACTTGTCTTCTCACGCATTCACACAATCATCCAATAAATCACTCATTCACTAGCTCACACATTTACACATTCAACCACTCTCTCACTCACCTACTCACAGGTTAACTCAACTACTTATTCATTCACTCACTCACCTACTCACCCGCTCACTCACTCACCCACTGAATCACCCGTTCAATCACTTAGTGACTATCTCACCCGTTCACTCACCTAGTCACTCACTGACCTACCCATTCACTCACCTAAGTCACTCACTCACTCACTGACCTACTCGTTCACTCACCTAGTCACTCACTCACTTACTGACCTACCCGTTCACTCACCTAGTCACTCACTCACTGACCAACCCATTCACCCACCTAGTCACTTACTCACCTACTGACCCATCTACTCACTCACTCACCTACTCACTCACTTACGCACTCAACCACTAACTCACTTATCTACACACCCACTTACTCATTCACTCACTCATCCAATTACTCATTCACTCAGACTGTCACTCCATCATTCATATCACCGTGATCACACACATTCACATACAATACACAAGGTGAACCCAGAGTCGGAAATAAAGAGCAGGCCAGTACTGAGATATCAGGATGTTTGCAGGGATTCCTTGAGTGAATTCTCTATCAGCGACAGAAAGTGCAACTATCTAGCAGCAGGTTAGTGTGCATGGTGAACACAACCAAAATCGGCCTAGCAACATCCGTGGGAGCGATGACATCAACATCAGCAGACAAAAGGCGCAGGAGAAAGAAGATTTGGCCAGGCAGCACAAATAGATCTTGTTCATTCTGTGGTCGGATCTATCTATCCAATATTGGCAAGTTCGGTCACGATATAAACTGTTCGTTTCAATAACATCCAGCATTAGACACTACATGTGGCCATTTTCGTCTTGTCACAATGTTTAATGGAGTCTATTGTGTGTGTGTTGTGTGTGTGTTGTGTGTGTGGAGGTTTTGTTTTTGTCGAGCAGCTTCTATCATGGTTGATTCTACCAATGTTTGACAAACACACTCAGCCACATAAAGAACAAGTCAGGCCCACTGATCCACTGTGTTTCCCATTGTTTCAGGAGTTTTTTCTCTTCCATGTTTTGCCATAGCCTCAAATGAAGTTACGTCATTTGTATACAGACTCTCCATGACGTGCAATCACTTGCCAGATGTTCCCAGTCATTTTCACAGTCAATAAGAGATGATTTACATATATCTCTATATCGTAGTTTAGGTCTGCCGATTTGTCTTTTTCCGTGTTAGTTCACCATATAGTATTTGATTAGGTATGCGGTTTTCTTCCATTCGCTGAACGTGCTCCAGCCATCTTAACCTTCGGCTTCTGAGCATTGATATGATTGTTAGGGTCTTAGCACGTCGCGGGACTGGTAAGCTGGTTAGTTTCTCCTGACATTTGATGTGCATTATTCTGCGGAGACATCGCATGTGGAAGATATTTTTTTCATGATGCGAGTATTTTGTACATGTTTCAGATCCATATAGCAGTGTGCTAAGCACGCAGGTCTGATATAAGACATTAATATAATGCCAAAAAACGGACTATTCATGGTTGCTTGCCACCTACGAACCGTAAGCAAAGACGCCAAAAATTATATATATATATAATTATATGTTATAACTAACAACATACGGAGTAAGACAACATGTAACCAACTGTATTAAAATTCTCTACATCAATAGCAGCTGCAGGGTCAGAACAGCAGCAGGCTACACAGACCACTTCGAAGTTGGATCAGGTTTAAGACAGGGGTGCGTACTATCCCCCCTACTGTCTATTACATACATGGACCATATATGCAAGCTAGCCAACCAATCAGAGACAGAGGAGATCAACGAGCTTTTATTTGCAGACGATCAGGCACTAATACATGAAACAATAGAAGACCTACAAGAACACTTAAACAAACTCAACATCTCAGGCACAAAATACAACATGAAAATCAACATCAACAAAACAGAAGTCATGAATGTCGCCAAAAATAAACAGAACATCAACATAACTATAGAAGGCAGGCAACTAAAACAAGTAGAGGAATTCAAATACCTAGGAAGTCAATGACAAACGATAATTCTCAAACAGCAGAGATAGAATCAAGATGCAACAAGGCTTGTCAAATCATTGGACAGTTATCACCACTATTGTCCAACAAGGAAATAACTCTGGAGGCAAAACGAGCACTATACAATACAATCTTCATCCCAACGTTGTGCTACCAATGCCAGACCTTGACCTTAGATGCAAGAACAATAAGAAAAATAACCTCTACAGAGATGAAATGTGTTAGACGAATGATAGGAAACAGTCTGAGAGATAAGTTCAGAAATGAAGAACTAAGAAAAAAGCTGGGAATAGCCCCCGCCATAGAATATATAAGGAAACAACAGATAACATGGTTTGGCCACATGACAAGGCAGAAAGAACAAAACACAACACAACGAGCCTTCAACAAACGTTGTGAGAACAATAGAACCCAAGGGTCGACCACGAAAAAGATGGGTCGATAGAATATTAGAAGCACTAGGAAACATAGCAGCAGAGGAGAACAGAAGAGCAATAGACCTCAAATTATATCTTCCCTCGACGCTGGAAGGCAGATAAGGAAGGAAAGAAGAAGATATATATATATATATATATATATATATATATATATATATATATATAATCCAACACTGGATCTTAACTCTTATTCTGATGTTCAAATCTGATTCTGTCTCCTTTGCAAATTCAACTCCATAGCTCCCACCTTCCCTCACCAGGTCAACGACTAACTCCATAGTTCCCAGCTTCCCTCTTCAGATCAGCGACTAACTCCATAGTTCCCAGCTTCCCTCTTCAGATCAACGACTAACTCCATAGTTCCCAGCTTCCTTCTTCAGATCAGCGACTAACTCCATAGTTCCCAACTTCCCACCTCAGATCAACGACTAACTCCATAGTTCCCAGCTTCCCTCTTCAGATCAACGACTAACTCCATAGTTCCCAGCTTCCCTCTTCAGATCAACGACTAACTCCATAGTTCCCAGCTTCCCTCCTCAGATCAACGACTAACTCCATAGTTCCCATCTTCCTTCTTCAGATCAACGACTAACTCTATAGTTCCCATCTTCCTTCCTCAGATCAACGACTAACTCCTTAGTTCCCATCTTCCTTCCTCAGATCAACGACTAACTCTATAGTTCCCATCTTCCTTCCTCAGATCAACGACTAACTCTATAGTTCCCATCTTCCTTCCTCAGATCAACGACTAACTCTATAGTTCCCATCTTCCTTCCTCAGATCAACGACTAACTCTATAGTTCCCATCTTCCTTCCTCAGATCAACAACTAACTCTATAGTTCCCATCTTCCTTCCTCAGATCAACGACTAACTCCATAGTTCCCATCTTCCTTCTTCAGATCAACGACTAACTCTATAGTTCCCAACTTCCCTCCTCAGATCAACGACTAACTCTATAGTTCCCATCTTCCTTCCTCAGATCAACGACTAACTCCATAGTTCCCATCTTCCTTCTTCAGATCAACGACTAACTCCATAGTTCCCAACTTCCCTCCTCAGATCAACGACTAACTCTATAGTTCCCATCTTCCTTCCTCAGATCAACGACTAACTCTATAGTTCCCATCTTCCTTCTTCAGATCAACGACTAACTCTATAGTTCCCATCTTCCTTCCTCAGATCAACGACTAACTCCTTAGTTCCCATCTTCCTTCCTCAGATCAACGACTAACTCTATAGTTCCCATCTTCCTTCCTCAGATCAACGACTAACTCTATAGTTCCCATCTTCCTTCCTCAGATCAACGACTAACTCTATAGTTCCCATCTTCCTTCCTCAGATCAACGACTAACTCCATAGTTCCCATCTTCCTTCTTCAGATCAACGACTAACTCCATAGTTCCCAACTTCCCTCCTCAGATCAACGACTAACTCTATAGTTCCCATCTTCCTTCCTCAGATCAACGACTAACTCCATAGTTCCCATCTTCCTTCTTCAGATCAACGACTAACTCCATAGTTCCCAACTTCCCTCCTCAGATCAACGACTAACTCTATAGTTCCCATCTTCCTTCCTCAGATCAACGACTAACTCTATAGTTCCCATCTTCCTTCCTCAGATCAACGACTAACTCTATAGTTCCCATCTTCCTTCCTCAGATCAACGACTAACTCTATAGTTCCCAACTTCCCTCCTCAGATCAACGACTAACTCTATAGTTCCCATCTTCCTTCCTCAGATCAACGACTAACTCCATAGTTCCCAACTTCCCTCCTCAGAACAATGAACAACTCCATAGTTCCCAACTTCCCTCCTCAGATCAACGACTAACTCTATAGTTCCCATCTTCCTTCCTCAGATCAACGACTAACTCCATAGTTCCCAACTTCCCTCCTCAGAACAATGAACAACTCCATAGTTCCTAACTTCCCTCCTCAGAACAATGAACAACTCCGTAGTTCCCAACTTCCCTCCTCAGAACAATGAACAACTCCATAGTTCCCAACTTCCCTCCTCAGAACAATGAACAACTCCATAGTTCCCAACTTCCCTCCTCAGAACAATGAACAACTCCATAGTTCCCAACTTCCCTCCTCAGAACAATGAACAACTCCATAGTTCCCAACTTCCCTCCTCAGAACAATGAACAACTCCATAGTTCCCAACTTCCTTCCTCAGATCAACGACTAACTCTATAGTTCCCAACTTCCCTCCTCAGATCAACGACTAACTCTATAGTTCCCATCTTCCTTCCTCAGATCAACGACTAACTCCATAGTTCCCAACTTCCCTCCTCAGAACAATGAACAACTCCATAGTTCCCAACTTCCCTCCTCAGAACAATGAACAACTCCGTAGTTCCCAACTTCCCTCCTCAGAACAATGAAGAACTCCATAGTTCCCAACTTCCCTCCTCAGAACAATGAACAACTCCATAGTTCCCAACTTCCCTCCTCAGAACAATGAACAACTCCGTAGTTCCCAACTTCACTCCTCAGAACAATGAAGAACTCCATAGTTCCCAACTTCCCTCCTCAGAACAATGAACAACTCCATAGTTCCCAACTTCCCTCCTCAGAACAATGAACAACTCCGTAGTTCCCAACTTCCCTCCTCAGAACAATGAACAACTCCATAGTTCCCAACTTCCCTCCTCAGAACAATGAAGAACTCCATAGTTCCCAACTTCCCTCTTCAGAACAATGAACAACTCCATAGTACCCAACTTCCCTCCTCAGAACAATGAAGAACTCCATAGTTCCCAACTTCCCTCCTCAGAACAATGAACAACTCCGTAGTTCCCAACTTCCCTCCTCAGAACAATGAACAACTCCATAGTTCCCAACTTCCCTCCTCAGAACAATGAAGAACTCCATAGTTCCCAACTTCCCTCTTCAGAACAATGAACAACTCCGTAGTTCCCAACTTCCCTCTTCAGAACAATGAACAACTCCATAGTTCCCAACTTCCCTCCTCAGAACAATGAAGAACTCCATAGTTCCCAACTTCCCTCCTCAGAACAATGAACAACTCCATAGTTCCCAACTTCCCTCTTCAGAACAATGAACAACTCCATAGTTCCCAACTTCCCTCTTCAGAACAATGAACAACTCCGTAGTTCCCAACTTCCCTCCTCAGAACAATGAACAACTCCATAGTTCCCAACTTCCCTCTTCAGAACAATGAAGAACTCCATAGTTCCCAACTTCCCTCTTCAGAACAATGAACAACTCCGTAGATCCCAGCTTCCCTCCCCAGCATGAAGCACTCCCGCCACACACTAGCGAAAGTACTAAAGATGGTTTCAGGTCAATTCTATAAAATCCGATAAAGACGTTGATTCTTGTATCTAGTCACCTCTAGTGACATGGAAGGCAGGTGACAATGGCTCTATTCGCTTCTTCCCTAACCGAACCCCGGGGCCCACAAGAGCGTACATTAGTTGCTTCGTTTGTAATAAAAATGCCAACTACCCAATACTTTGGTTTTCTTTGCAACACCTGTTGTCATTCTCGTTGTATTGGATACTATGACACATCCTTAGTATTAAAAGTCATTATGTTGTTTTGATTTGCTGAGTTATTGAGTTATTGAGTTATTAGCGGGTCATCATCATTGCACTCCGAATATGTCTATAGGTACTCAGATGCCCACATCGGCATGCCCCTCAGTGTCCAGCGACTGACGACTCCAGTTCTATGTTGGTTGAATAGTTTTCTTACACGCCCACTAAGTTTCTCGTTTCTGGCTGTGTCCATCTTAACTCGCATTTCTTTCATCCGAAGGAGTGACGTGGACTCATGGTTGTCAAAGTCCTGTGTCCTTCCCACTTCCCGAAGGGCATTGATGATGTCCGCCCGACCCATTGGTTACCCGTCCTCAACAACAGCGCAGCTAGCCAACCTGTCCGTCCTTTCATTTCCCCGTACTCCCGCATGTCCTGGGACGTAGACAAAGGCGACCTTACGTATTTTTGACTTCTGCAATGACTCTACCCATTGCATGCGTACAGAGCCCGCCTCCACTTTTTTATCATGCTCATCGAATCACTCTGTTTACAGGCGTGGGTGTAGTCTTGTGACTCTAACCATTTGAATGCCTTGGTCACTGCCATCGTCTCCATTGTCCTGCTACTCGTGGTCATGACGTATGCACCACTGTCTTCGTAGACTATTCTGCCTGCCGAGCATGCTGTAAATGCCCATGCACTTCTTTGGTGTCGTATTACAGATCCGTCTGTATAGATGACTGCATCTTTCTCATCGGTGTTATCGCAGATGAGACCGTTGACCTCCGCATTAACCACGACTGAGTTCTGTTCCCTACATTTCCTGTTGAGTGTGACAACACACGAGAATGTCCCTTGAATGACGCAGGCACCGGTATCCACTCCTCGCCAGCGTTGATGTTGGTAAGCCCACAGACCTGTTTGATGACATCTTCTGCTCGGCCCACCCATGATGTGTCTCTGTTTAGCCTGTCACCTTTCCCTGTGTTGAGCTCGTGGTGCAATGGATGTTCTTTATCTGCACTTATCTTCAGGTATTCTCATGCCCTACAGATCTTGATACTGTCATCCATTGTTGGAGAGTCGAGAAGATACCTCATTGCTACACAGGGAGTGTCCCTCGCACACCCCAAGGTAATGCGCATGGCTTCATTCTGTGTTTTCAGTTTGCGTCTCACTGACTGTTAGAACTGCCAGGGCAGACTCGATTGGTGGGAGGACTAGTCCCTGCAACAGAAGGTTAAGTAGCCTCAGCTAGATGTTGGCATCTACCATGACCTTCAAGGCGGCTAATCCTTTGCGGGATTTTGTTATTTGATTTGTCGTTTTCTAATAACAATGTGTGCTTCTTTTACTATCCTTGCTCTAACTATGACTTCGATTTCTTCTTACTTGTCTAGTCAGCTTTTAATTGTCTATGATCTCATTTTACCCAAACATAAATAGAAAGATAATCAATAACCTAAGATAAGCTGACGATACTGTACTACTAGCAGAAAATCATAAATATCTACAACAAGTACTTAATGAAATAAACATAACAAGCTAAAAAAATGGATTAGACATTAATATAAAAAAGACTAAAACTATGATCATAAACACAGATAATGCTCAAAATGTACATATGGATATCAAAATTGATAGACCTGGAGACAGTTCAGAACTACAACTACTTTGGACATACTATAACCAGTGATGGAAAATGTAAAACTGAAATAGACAAAAGAATTGGAATAGCAAAAAGTGATTTTAATGTCATGAAGAACATACTAACATCCAAACAAATAACATCACGACTAAAACTAAGAATGTTATATCTTCTCAACATTCCTGTCAGGTGCAGAAACATGGTCATTAGACAAAACAACAACAAAACCCAGAAAATTGAAGCCTTTGAAATGTTACATTTATCGAAGAATAGGAAGAATTGGATGGAAAGGAAGGAAAACAAATGGTGAAATCTTTAAAAGAACTAAAAATGAAAAGAGAACTACCATACACAATTTAAACAAAACAAATGAGATTTTTTTTTACGGGGGGGGGGGGGGGGGGTAATGTTAAAAGATACATCAGGAAATGATAATCTAAATGTAATCTTGGAAGAGAAAATGCAAGGTAAAAGAAGCAGGGGCAGGGGCAGACCAAGACTGACATGTACTTAGTAACATCAAAAGATGGACAAGTCAGCCTATGACAACCTGCACCATCAAAGCAAGATACAGAGCGGAATGGCGCTCCATGGTAGCCAACCTTCGTTGCGTAGACAGCATTCAGTGATGAAGATTTTATGCAGATAGACGATGAGTCTCTATGAATGTGATCCCTAGCTGGAGGTCATCATGTGCCCCATACAGATTGTTGTATGATCTATGCCAACACGATTTCTTTGTGCCTTGTCTATAGAGCGCTCAACGGTAAAACGGATGCATGTAGAGGTGTGTCACCGCAATTGGTGGTTCTGTGCAAGGATTCAACAGGAAGTGACAACAATACTTAACTTATTAGAGATGCTCTGAGATTTGATGCGATTTTTCTGTGACAGACTTCGAGAACGGGCTTAGGTGATCGACGTGGAATAGTCTCACAACTCATCAAAGTCAGTTTACCTTTAGTTGAACACTGGTAACACTACATCAAAGTAGATTGACTAGCATGGTGTGTTGTAGTCACTACAGTGATGAATCTGTTGGTATAGACAACCAAGTAGATTGACTAGCGTGATGTGTTGTAGTCACCACAGTGATGAGTCTGTTGATATAGACAACCAAAAAGATTGACTAGCGTGGCGTGTTGTAGTCACCACAGTGTTGAGTCTGTTGATATAGACAAACAAAGTAGATTGCCTAGCGTGGTGTGTTGTAGTCACCACAGTGATGAGTCTGTTGATATAGACAATCAAGTACTACAATATCCCCAGTATTGACGAGCACTAACTTCTTCAGTAGAACTCAGGAATTCAGGAAAATAATCGCAATCCCCACATTAGCTTTCAGAATATAAGAGCCATCATTACGGAAAGCTATCACTACATCAGCTTTCAGAATATAAGAGGCAGCATTCAGGAAAGCTATCGCCACATCAACTTCCAGATTATAGGAAGCAGCATTCAGGAAAGCTATCGCCACATCAACTTCCAGAATATAAGAGGCAGCATTCAGGAAAACCATCGCTATCGTAAAATGAACTTCAAGAATATAAGAGCCAACGGCACCTATTTTCCTCTCCTCACTTGATCATCATCATTATCATCTGTACTCAGGCCGGCCGGGCCATGACTGGCTCCACGCCAGATAACAGCTGCTTCAGTGTCAGACCATCTCACTGGGGCCATTTCCAGAAGCTCTTAAATGCCTGGATTTTTTTACCATCGTTGATCAATATCATGCTTGCGTCCGGTCATTGCTACTAAGTCTGGATCAATGATTCATTACACCGTCCATCGTCTCTCATCAGATAAGACTTGTTTCTGTGAGCGTGACCCTTTGATTCATGGAACAGGAAACTAAATTCCTGGAAGTCGGAATCAATAAATGTTCATGGAAATATTTAGGCTGCATGTTCCGGAATAGGATCTTCATTAAATGTGATGTACACTCTCTTACGTCGACGGAGCTTCCTATATGAGTATACAGGATATATGGTATTACACTGTTTAGTCTCACAACCTTCATGTCTCCGCCTAAACTCGCCACGTCAAACATTCTAATTAAAAATCCGATGTTAAAATAGAACGTTCTTTTTTCTCACTTCACACGTAGAACAGTATCTGTTTGCCATAAACGTCTCTTCTTTGCTCCATCATCATTTGCCTTTTAACTGTCGAAGGGAGATAAACTTTGTGGTATTTTGCTCTTCTGTTGGTCTCTACTGCTGATATATTTTGTAGTGTTTCTAATATTCCATCAATCTACTTTTTTCGTGGTCGAACTTTGGGTCGAGTGTTTTCGCTCGCTCATCGTTTAACGAGGACTCGAAGTGTTGTGTTTCTGTCTTATGACGTGACCAAACCATTGCATTTGTTGTGTCTTGATGTATTCAATGGCCGGAATTACTTCTAGCCTTCATCTCAGTTCTTCACTTCTGGTCTAATCTCTCAGGCTGTTTCCTGCCATGCGTCGAACACATTTGATCTCAGTTGTGATGTTTTTCTCTTATTTAAAAAAAAGTCTCTGCACTTCACTAACTGTGATTGGTGATTATGTTTGTGCTGTCCTCAAACACATTTATTCCAGTCTTTTTGTGCAAATGATTATTATTATTTATTTATTTATTTATTTTTTTTGCGAACACCAGCTTGTTACCTCTGACGAAGTCATTAGAAACTAGGAATTTGAATTTTGCGAGTTAATCTGTTTTTTCCCTGGCGGTCGTGTGCACAGGGGTCCCTCACAGACAAATAACTCCGTTTTCGGTGGTACTCATACTTTTTCCGTCCATGAGTAATTGACGTTAGCCGGGCCTCGAATAGCGGAATCGACAACAAATATGTCAATGAACAAACAGATTAATTTTAGCTGACGTTCCTTTTTGAATTGTCTAAAACTTTCTTTACAGACAATGTGGGCTGGCTTAGGAGACTTCCTGTTATTTCATAAACATCTCTTGTCTAAGAAGGACAACGCTAAACTGTATCTTGTGTTCATGTAAGCATGAAATGCCTATATGTAAACTGACAAGTCGTTTATATGAACATTTTTTCTAGTGTGAGGGTGATTGTCGTAAAACAAAACACTTCAAACAATATTGTCTTTCAGCAATTTTTTCTGAGTTGTTTCTTTCCTCAGAGAAATACTTGTGTTATAGATCGATTCAGTCCAGTCCTCTCATATCCCTGCAGATCATCAAGTGTTAAGGAGAGAGGGGCGGGCTTGTGTTGATATTCTGTTTTTATACCAAGTCTGTCCTACCAAATACAACTGTGGAAGATTTATGTGGTAGTTCAATCAATTTAATGTTAGTTGAAGCAATTTAATGTTAGTTCAATCAATCTAATGTTAGTTTAAGCAATTTAATGTTAGTTCAATCAATCTAATGTTAGTTTAAGCAATTTAATGGTAGTTCAATCAATCTAATGTTAGTTCAATCAATCTAATGTTAGTTCAATCAATGTAATTATTGTTCAACCAGTATCAAGGTAGTTCAACCAGTCTAATGGTAGTTCAACCAGTCTAATGGTAGTTCAACCAGTCTAATATTAATTCAACAAGTCAGTAGTTCAATCAGTCTAATGTTAGTTCAACCTGTCTAATGGTAGTTCAACCAGTCTAATGGTAGTTCAACCAGTTTAATGGTAGTTCAACCTGTATAATGGTAGTTCAATCAATCTATAGGTAGTTCAACCAACCTAACTTTATTTCAACCAGAAAGGTAGTACAACTAATCTAACGGTAGTTAAACCAGCCTAACGGTAATTCAGCCAGTCTAATGATCATATATATATATATATATATATATATATGTATATATATATATATCTAACGATTGTTTAACCAGTCTAACGGTAGTTCAACCAGTCTAACGATTGTTCAACCAGTGTAACGGTTGTTCAACCAGTCTAACGGTTGTTCAACCAGTCTAACGGTTTTTCAACCAGTCTAACGGTTGTCCAACCAGTCTAACGGTTGTCCAACCAGTCTAACGGTTGTTCAACCAGTTTATAGCTTGTTTCATAAGTCGTGTCCACCTTTTAAAATCAATATCTTTTAAACCGCTTTTTGTAATTTTTTCAAAATTTGCATGTAAAGTTATAATGAGTAGAACCCAACAGGGAATTAATTTCATTAAAAACAAACATTTGGTTATTATTATTGCTTATTTGATTTATATAAATTTATAACGACCCATTGATGTAGTCAAAACTTAGTGTTTACGGTATTTAAGTTAAAAATAGCGATTACAAATCCAAACACGGTCCAATTTACGATTTTTCACGCTTTAAACGTGAGCTGTCTGACACAATTAGACACTTGTAGAAAACACGAGGCATTGTGTGTTCCATTTCCGTTCATTCATAGGTGTAGACGTGGAACGCTAACATTTATCATGAGTCTTAAAATGAAATTCTGCAGTTTACAAAACATCGCAATAAAAATGTATGACTATTTTTGCAAAGAGGCTAAACGAGGAAGATTATTTAATTCTTTAGAAAACCATGAGAATAGGACAAGACACATTTTGGATTTATCTAAACGGTCATTTAATCGTTGGATTCAAGCACGTGACCGTCAATGTTCCAAATATACAAAATCACAAGGAAGAGCAAAATTGTTGGATAATTTCGACAGTGAACTTATTAGAAGTGAAATTCGCAAAATGTTGGGTATGAATGAAACTGTTACAATAAGAAAATTAAAAGTATCGCTGAAAAACAACAACAGTATTGAAATATCAAAGTCTACATTATGGAGGAATGTGAGAGCTGCAGGCTTTACATTCAGAAAGTATTCCAATGGACGAAACATCATCTGTGAGAAGCCACATATAGTAGTCATGAGAAGCAAGTACTTACGTGAAGTTAAAGAGGTGCGCAAGCAAGGTTATGATATTGTGTACTTGGATGAAACATGGATCAATGCTCACCACACTAACCAAAGGGAATGGCAGTCATCAGATGGAAAGATTAAGAGATTAATACCTAGCAGCAAAGGACAGCGCTTGATAATTGCTCATGCAGGTAGTCGACAACATGGACTAATACAGAATGCAGAGCTCATTTTTCTTCCAAAATCCATAGATAATCGGGATTATCACTCTGAGATGAATGGTCACATATTTAGACATTGGATTGAAAATTCTGTTCTCCCATCACTAGATCGACCATCTTGCCTAATAATGGACAATGCAGCGTACCACAACATTGTTGCACTTGAAGATAAAGTCCCGACGTCATCCAGTACAAAAGATGCTATTAAGATATGGCTCACAAAGGAGCACATACAATTTAATAACATGTACTTAAAACCTGAATTATTATCTCTAGTAAAGCAAAAACAGAGGACAAAGATTTTTCAAATAGATAAGATTATCCAAGAGCACGGTCATATAAGTTTGAGGCTGCCACCTTACCATGCTCATTTAAATCTAATATAACTAATCTGGGCAAAATTAAAAGGACAAGTGGCAGATGAAAATACAACATTCAAAATATGCGATGTAAAGACTCTTGCTAATCTCGCTTTATTAAATATAGACAAAGATTATTGGACTAAATGTGAAGACCACGTCTTAAAACAGGAAGAGAAATATTGGAAAAATGATGGTTTGTGGAATGTTCAACCCCAAACAGTTATTAATCTTTTAGACTCGTCTGATTCAGAATGAAAGTATATAGCCCCCACAATGTTGGCCCCTATATTACCTTAAATTATTTCAACAAACGGTCCTTTTCAGGACCACACAACTATGAAAATTGGACATGCAGGTATACCTTGATATTATCGTCCGTGCTCGAACTGAGAAGACAATAATTCTCCTGGTGTTTTGTTTTATCCAGTTATTTCCCCATTACGGCCACGCCTTTACCTAGTGAAAATTAATCGTAGACCAGCAACTACGGTAGTTTCTATTCTTTAGGGCTTCACAATTTACAATTTTGACAAACATCAAAGAAATATCGCCGCTTTAAGAAAACTGCAGCTGCAAGATATTTGTTAAATATAGATTTAAAGGGTCTTTTGCATTCTAATAACATTTGGAAAATTTCAAAAGTATTTAACAAACGGTTAGAGAGTAATAGCGTTTTGAAGTTGGGCAAATGTTTTGAAACGAGCTATAATTCTTGAACCTTGTCTTTCCTGACAACCACACTGCTGTAAAATGTAACTACTACATTCCACTCATTCATAATATTACTAACTTATGGGGGTGGTTTTATACTCGACACCAGAACATGATATCTCCAGTTTCAATGATTTCCTTCTACGATTGCTATGTTAGTACAGTTTTGTTTATGGAATGCAACATTTAAACACGTTTGAAAAGAGGGAGGGGGGGGGGGGAGATTATAATATTTAAGATAAAACAATTGATAGTAAACTTGAAAGCTTCATAGAAGAATCGCCAACATTTTATATTTTGTGAATGAAGAAAACTAACATAGAAATGTTAAACAGCTGTGCTCCATTTTCGTGACATTACCGAAACACTCCTGCTTTTAAATGTGTGATGGATAGACAAGGTCCCGCAGCGGCGCGAGCTAACATCAGCCAGCATGACGTTCCTCGTTCAGGGCAGAAACTTCCAGCTATTAAGAGAGCTTTGTGGTACATGTTGATAAGACGTGCATGTACTTGATATGTACTTGAGCACAACATCAATTATTAGTTACAGTTTGACACAACCATTTCAATGGTGTCAAATATTAGTTACAGTTTGACACAACCATTTCAATGGTGTCAATTATTAGTTACAGTTTGACACAACCATTTCAATGGTGTCAAATATTAGTTACAGTTTGACACAACCATTTCAATGGTGTCAAATATTAGTTACAGTTTGACACAACCATTTCAATGGTGTCAAATAATGCAAGTTTGAGTTGAATGTTTTCTTCTTGACAATAAATAAATCTTCGAATTTTGACAGAAAACACTTTTCTTTAGTGTGTGGTCTGTTGTAGAATGACATTCTTTAAATTCAACCCTCATTTTTGGGTGTGCTGATCAACATTGAATATTTTTCACATTTATAAAAATGAATGTTTACTATGTCAAATATACCTCTACTGAATAATGATTGATTCTGTTCTACTTATTCTTCTTCTTTCCTTTCATATTCGCTTGTCAGCTTCGAGGAGATATCGTTTACAGTGTTGTGCTCTCCTGATGTTATGTTTCCCAGATATGTCGTGAATCCATATTTTCGTAGTCGACCCCTGGGTTAAGGTGTTCTTCTTGCATTTACTGAAAGGTTAATGTCTCAAAGTTTGATTCTTCTGTTATATTACGTGGCCAAACCAGCGTATGTGAAGTTTCTTCATGTATTCAGTGGCGGGTATCACTTCTAGCTTTTCTCCTTCATGTATTCAGTGGCGGGTATCACTTCTAGCTTTTCTCCTTCATGTATTCAGTGGCGGGTATCACTTCTAGCTTTTCTCCTTCCCCATTTCTGATTGTATCTTTCAGACAGCGGGTCGGACACGTTCATCTCGGTTGTGGGTATTGTTCTTGACTTGAACATCCATGTTTAGTAATTGTAGCACAACGTTGAAATTAAAATTTTGTTGTTAAGTGCTCGTTTTGCCCCTAAAATAATTTCCTTGTTGGACAGTAGTGGTAACATATGTGCAATTATTTGACATATTTATTGTTTGTAGCAGCCTTCATCAGCCATATTTAACTATGAATTTTCCAACGCCCCCAGAAATATTTCTTTCTTTTCTTTCGCCGTGTATTCTTTTTTTTCTGCCAAGTCAACCGAAGGTTTCACTTCAGGTATTTTGCACCATCGTTACGGTGTCTCGAGCGTTGTTGGCTGCATTTACTATATTAATCGGTCGTTCGTGGGCGCATCCATTGGTGTGTGTGGTACGTCATCATGATGGCTGATCGTATATACCTAAACCGGCCGTACGGTTATAATGAAGGACGAAATGACGGAGTTTTTGTTCATGACTTTGCACCCCCGGTGTAACTCCCGGAGTTTGATCAGGAGGGATGTTATCTAGATTCAAGAGGGCTACTGTGAGATATAGTGTAGACTTGTGAGCTGGTTTATTATTTCAAAAATTCACATTACAGGGGAGATCTGAGCGCTTAAGACTGTTGTTCGATGTGCGATTAGGATAATCCGACGAATAACTGTGTTTGATATGTTCGGATTTGGAGACAAAAACTATGTTGTAACATCATCCATTAAAAAATATGACAATCAACATTTTCAGGAGGACGTGAACTTCGGTCAACATAGTGGATAGGCGGCATGAATCGTTAAAGGATTTGTCTGAAAAGTGTTCCTTATTGCGGTTTCCTCATATTCCAAGTCCGTCTTGCTGCCAGAGCTACGGAGTTAAGTGCTCTGTACACACCGTGAGCTGTGTGTTTCATCCGCTTTGATCGTGTTTCGATATTCCGATTGCTTACGATGAATGATGATATCGTATGACGAGGAATAGATAGCTGTGTTTCTCTTTCTGTGCAGTTTTGCCTTATGTATTTTGACATGTGCTAAGACTGCTATGATGGGGACTGCAGCTACCTTTCTCTGTTTGGGAGATGAGATATTACTTCGGATTATTCCACAGACACGGGCAGTTGAGCAATTATGGATTTTAATTCGTTCGCTGTGATACCAGAACCTTCCATAACCATAACCATCTTTTTTTTCTATGGATCTGTCAGCTTCTTGTTTGAGTTGGAGCTTTATAGTATGTTCCCAAAGATTGTGGTCTGCAGCTATGTCTTCCCAGGCACCAGGCTGGGCTCAGAGCCTTCATGTCACGTTGACACACGTCTACAAATCGACGTTTTAGGCGCCTCCTAGTTCTATTGCCATCTGCTAGTTGTCCGTGGAGTATGCGGCCATCTTTCTTACCGTGTACTTGAGCAAGCCAGCGTGACCTACATTGTTTGAACAGCGTGTAGATGTTCGGGAGGTCTGTGCGAGTCATGACCTCCACGTTTGTCACTTTATCCTTCCAAGTGGTACCAACAATACAGCGCAGACATCGCATATGTAATGCGTTTAGCTTTCTCTCCTTTGTATAAATTGTCCAGGATTCGCTGCCTTACAGGAGGATACTAATTATGCAGGCATTGTAAACTTTGGCCTTTGTTATAATTGTCAGTTTGCTGTTTTGCCAGACAGACCTAGAAAGACGGGCGAAGGTCGTAGCAACTTTATCAATCATCCTCATTGAGTGCCGTCTCCGCATCGAAGGTTGGCTACCATGGAGCGCCATTCCTCTCTGTCTCTTGCTTTGATGGTGCAGATTGTCATAGGCTGACTTGTCCATCTTTTGATGTTACTCGTCCATGTTAGTCTTGGTCTGCCTCTTTTACTTTGTATTTTCCTTTCCAATATTACTTTTATTAGGCTGTTGTGTCTTTTAACGTGACCCAAACATTTCATTCGTCTTGCTCTAATTGTGTTTAGTAGTTCTCTTTTCATTTTCAGTTGTTTTAAAACTTCCTCGTTTGTTTTCTTTTCTTTCCATCCAATTCTACCTATTCTTCTATAAATCCACATTTCAAAGGCTTCAATTATTTGTTTTGATGTTAGTATATTTTTCATGGCATTGAAATTACTTTTTGCCATACCTCTTCATTTATTTATTTATTTCAGCTGTACATTTTCCATCATTGGTTATAGTATGTCCCAGGTAATTGTAGTTCTGAACTGTCTCCAGGTGTATTCCTTCCACTTTGATATTTAATTGTAGGTCTTGAGAATTTTCTTTGTTTATGATCATAATTTTAGTCTTTTTGATATTCATATCTAGTCCTTATTTTTTGCTTGTCATTTTTACTACATTAAGTAATTGTTGTAGATCTTTGGGATTTTCTGCTAGTAGAACAGTATCATCAGCATATCTTAGGTTATTGATTATCTTCCCATTAATGTTTAGGCCTGGCATCTCAGTGATGTTTTTAAAGATTTGCTCAGTGCATAAATTGAACAAGCTTGGTGATAGGATGCATCCTTGTCTTACTCCTCTTTTTATTTCAATGGGTGTAGAGTTCTCCTTGTTATATTTTATTATTGTTGTTTGCTCCCAGTACAAATTACATATTAGTCGTATGTCTGTGTCATCCAGATTTATATCTTTTAGGCAGTCTATAAGTTGGTTATGGTGTATTCTATCAAAAGCTTTGGTGTAGTCTATGAAGCAAGCATATATTGGTTTGTTTACTTCTGTGTACTTTTCAATCAATGTCCTTATGCTGAATATGGCTTCTTCATTTATCAATGCGGGTGTCAATGTATTTATTGTTTGTACCATTAATTTAGGAATTTATTACATTTCTTATTCGTTTTGATACAGAATTGCGTTGTATCATCTTGCAATCCTCTGCTAGTGTATACAACATATACCTGAAGCTGCGTCAACACATGTCCTTGATTGTTTACCCTGCCTACTGTAGACACTGTGTTCATGAATGGCTTGTGTATCAGCGTATATGATACAGACAACATACACAGCACACACAACACATACCCAACACACACAACACACACAACACATACAGCACACATAACATACACAACACACACAACATACACAACACACACAACATAACCAACACACAAAACATACACAACATATACAACACATACAACATACGCAATACACACAACATACACAACATAAACAACACACAAAACATACACAACATACACAACACATACAATATACACAACACACAACATACACAACATATACAACACACACACAACACACACAACATACACAACACGCACAACATACACAACACACACAACACACACAACATACAACACACAACATACAACAAACATAACACACACATCATACACAAAATACACAACACAACACAACATAAATAACACACAGAACATAAACAACACACACAACATACACAATACACACAAGATACAAAACACAACATAAATAACGCACACAACATACACAACACACTAAACATACACAACACACACAACATATACAAAACACAAACAACACACACAATATACAACACACACATAACACACATAACAAACACACCATAAACAACACACACAAAATACACAACATAAATCACATATAACACACACAACATACAACATACACAACACATACAACATGCAACATAAAAAACACACAACACACAACACACAACATACACAACACACACAACATATAACACACACACAACACACACAACACTCACAACACACACAACATACACAACACACACAACATACACAACACACACAACATAAACAACACGCATACAACACATACAACACAAACAACATACACAACACACACACAACACATACAACATACATACAACACACACAATACACACAACACACACATAACACACACAACATACGCACCATACACACACAACACAAACAACATACACAACACACATAACACACAATACACAACATACACAACACACACAACACACACAACACACACAATATACACAACACTCACAACACACACAACACATATAACGCACACAACACACAACATACACAACATACATAACATACACAACATACACAACACACAATATATTCAACACACACCATACACAAAACACACACAACTTACACAACATGCATAACTCACACAAAATACAAAATATACACAACACACGCAACATACTTACACACAACAAACACAACATACACAACACACACAACATACACCACACATACAACATACAGAGCCCACACATAACACACACAATATGCACATAACACAGAACATATGCAAGACACATAACATACACAAGAAACACCCAACATACACAATATACACAACACACACAACATATACAACACACACAACATACAATACACACAATACACTCAACATAAACAACACACACAACATACACAACACACAACATACACAACACACAACATACACAACACACAACATACACAACACACAACATACACAACACATACAACATATACAACACACAATATACACAACACACATAACGCACACAACACATACAACATACACAATACACAAAATATACAACACACACAACATATACAACACACACAACATACACAACACACGCAACATATATAACACACACAACACACACAACATATACAACATATACAACATATGCAACACACACAATATATACAACACACACAACATATACAACACACGCAACATATATAACACACACAACACACACTCCATATACAACATATGCAACACACACAACATATACAACACACACAACATACACAACACACGCAACATATATAACACACACAACACACACAACACACACAACATATACAACATATACAACATATACAACACACACAACATACACAACTCACGCAACCTACACAACACACGCAACACACACAACACACGCAACATATATAACATACACAACACACACAACACACACAACATATATAACATACACAACACACACAACACACGCAACATATATAACATACACAACACACACAACACACGCAACATATATAACATACACAACACACACAACACACACAACATATATAACATACACAACACACACAACACACACAACATATATAACACACACAACACACACAACACACGCAACATATATAACATACACAACACACACAACACACACAACACACGCAACATATATAACATACACAACACACACAACACACGCAACATATATAACATACACAACACACACAACACACGCAACATATATAACATACACAACACACACAACACACGCAACATATATAACATACACAACACACACAACACACGCAACATATATAACATACACAACACACACAACACACGCAACATATATAACATACACAACACACACAACACACGCAACATATATAACATACACAACACACACAACACACGCAACATATATAACATACACAACACACACAACACACACAACACACACAACACACACAACACACACAACACACACAACACACACACAACACACACAACACACACACACCTTTCTTGACCTTATGATATCAAGCGAGACCGAACAGAAGGTCTAGCTCGACATATTTTCCCAACGTCTGCAATCAAATGTAAAACCAAAGTTTGTTGTGGATTGTAGTGATTGTAGTGATTGTAGTGATTATAGTCACAAGCATCGCACACTTAGTCACTCCACCACTGTTTGTCTACATGAGTTAATCACTCCACCACTGTTTGTCTACATGAGTTAGTCACTCCACCACTGTTTGTCTACATGAGTTAGTCACTCCACCACTGTTTGTCTACGTGAGTTAGTCACTCCACCACTGTTTGTCTACATGAGTTAGTCACTCCACCACTGTTTGTCTACATGAGTTAATCACTCCACCACTGTTTGTCTACATGAGTTAGTCACTCCACCACTGTTTGTCTACATGAGTTAGTCACTCCACCACTGTTTGTCTACGTGAGTTAGTCACTCCGCCACTGTTTGTCTACATGAGTTAGTCACTCCATCACTGTTTGCCTACGTGAGTTAGTCAGAACTAAGATTTTCCTTCTCTAGCTATGTGATTAAGATAATTTACTGTCACTTTTCTATCCCTTTTTATTACATTGTTTTACAAGCGAGTTAGCCAGTGTTATTCTCTCTGTTCTCACCAACGTTTCGACAGAGGTAGACATCATCATTCATTTCTGTTCTCATGAACGTTGCGACTAAGGTAATAGTATCTCAGTATTATCATTCATTTATGTTCTCGTCAACGTTGCGACTAAGGTAATAGTATCTCAGTATCATCATTCACACTGTTCTCATCAACGTTGCGACTAAGGTAATATTATCTCAGTATCATCATTCACACTGTTCTCATCAACGTTGCGACTAAGGTAATAGTATCTCAGTATCATCATTCACTCTGTTCTCGTCAACGTTGCAACTAAGGTAATAGTATCTCAGTATCATCATTCATTTATGTTCTCGTCAACGTTGTGACTAAGGTAATAGTATCTCAGTATCATCATTCACACTGTTCTCATCAACGTTGCGACTAAGGTAATAGTATCTCAGTATCATCATTCACACTGTTCTCATCAACGTTGCGACTAAGGTTATATTATCTCAGTATTATCATTCAATTATGTTCTCATCAACGTTGTGACTAAGGTAATAGTATCTCAGTATCATCATTCACACTGTTCTCGTCAACGTTGCGACTAAAGTAATAGTGTCTCAGTATCATCATTCACACTGTTCTCGTCAACGTTGCGACTAAGGTAATAGTATCTCAGTATTATCATTCATTTATGTTCTCGTCAACGTTGCGACTAAGGTAATAGTATCTCAGTATCATCATTCACACTGTTCTCATCAACGTTGCGACTAAGGTAATATTATCTCAGTATCATCATTCACTCTGTTCTCATCAACGTTGCAACTAAGGTAATAGTATCTCAGTATCATCATTCACACTGTTCTCGTCAACGTTGCGACTAAGGTAATAGTATCTCAGTATTATCATTCATTTATGTTCTCATCAACGTTGTGACTAAGGTACTAGTATCTCAGTATCATCATTCATTTATGTTCTCATCAACGTTGTGACTAAGGTAATAGTATGTCAGTATCATCATTCATTTATGTTCTCATCAACGTTGTGACTAAGGTAATAGTATCTCAGTATCATCATTCATTTATGTTCTCATCAGCGTTGTGACTAAGGTAATAGTATCTCAGTATCATCATTCACACTGTTCTCATCAACGTTGCGACTAAGGTAATAGTATCTCAGTATCATCATTCATTTATGTTCTCGTCAACGTTGTGACTAAGGTAATAGTATCTCAGTATCATCATTCACACTGTTCTCATCAACGTTGCGACTAAGGTAATAGTATCTCAGTATCATCATTCACACTGTTCTCATCAACGTTGCGACTAAGGTAATAGTATCTCAGTATTATCATTCATTTATGTTCTCATCAACGTTGTGACTAAGGTAATAGTATCTCAGTATCATCATTCACACTGTTCTCGTCAACGTTGCGACTAAGGTAATAGTGTCTCAGTATCATCATTCACACTGTTCTCGTCAACGTTGCAACTAAGGTAATAGTATCTCAGTATCATCATTCACACTGTTCTCATCAACGTTGTGACTAAGGTAATAGTATCTCAGTATCATCATTCACACTGTTCTCATGAACGTTGCGACTAAGGTAATAGTATCTCAGTATTATCATTCATTTATGTTCTCATCAACGTTGTGACTAAGGTAATAGTATCTCAGTATCATCATTCACACTGTTCTCGTCAACGTTGCGACTAAGGTAATAGTATCTCAGTATAATCATTCACACTGTTCTCGTCAACGTTGTGACTAAGGTAATAGTATCTCAGTATCATCATTCACACTGTTCTCATCAACGTTGCGACTAAAGTAATAGTATCTCAGTATCATCATTCACACTGTTCTCATCAACGTTGCGACTAAGGTAATAGTATCTCAGTATCATCATTCACACTGTTCTCATCAACGTTGTGACTAAGGTAATAGTATCTCAGTATCATCATTCACACTGTTCTCGTCAACTTTGACAATCAACTTTCACTTAAAATCTGATCATATGTGGTCCCGTGACTCCCTGAAAGATTATCCACACTTTTATTAATCTTATTTCGATCAACATAATAAGATAACAGCTGTATCAAAAGTGCTCGTTGTGGCTCCTTCGTAGCCATTATTAGTAGCTCGTGTGGTACAAGGTGTAGAAAAGATATTTTGATAAACTTGATGTTTTGATGAATTTGCGGTTTTGGGTAGTACGATACAGAACTGACAGTGGTCCTGTTAGTATTTGCATAACGACTCGGATGTAAACAACGGAACCTACTTGCAATTTTTTTGTGTTTATTTAATCTCTTTGTATTTGAGCTCATCGTATAAGATCCCTTCGTATTTTATTTTATCTTCAATTTTAACTTTGTATCAGTGAGTATCTTTCAGATGCTATCTCTATTTTCCTTTTTAAAAATTATTTTTGCATATACAAGAGATGGCAGGAATGCCCACTATAGTATATGCAAATTGGTTTATTGCTTGTATTTAATGGTTTTCCGTCGTTGTTTCAGGTCTTCTAACTCAATTTTGTGTTGCTATTTTTGTATTCTGAAATGTTAATATTTAGTAGACACATTTTTGTGGCATTTTGAAAGTGGTCAATTTAGGGAATATTATAGGGAAATATTGATACCGTATAGACGATAAGAAGAAATGTGAGACCAGTGAGCACTGGATGATCAAAACAGTTGATGGGAAATGGCAAATAAATGTAGTGCTGCGGTAAAGCTGGTAGCAAAACACAAGAGGTGGGGTGTAACGTACACTCCATCAAAGCTTGGTGATAGCTTTACCAAATAGGAAGAAAACAAAATCGTGACGATCTGTAACGTTCTGTCATGATTTTGTTTCTCTCCTTGTTTCTAAAGCTGTCACCAAATTTTGTAGGAGTTTACGTTACACCCAACCACTTGAGACTACACCCACGTCTGCATACTAAGTGGTGATTCGATGAGAATGATAAAAATGTAGAGGGGTCTGTACGCAGACAATGGGTAGAATCATTGCTGAAGTCAAAAATACGTAGGGTCACCTTTGTCCCTGGACATGCTGAAGGTACGGGGAAAGGAGAGATCGGACTGGTTGGCTAGCTGCGCCGTCGTTAAAGACGGTCAACCAATGGATCGGGCGGACATCATCAATGCCCTCCGAGATGTGGGAAGGGCACATAACTTCGACAAGCATGAGTCCACGTCACTCCTTCGAATGAAAGTTATGGGAGTTAAGATGATCACAGCCAGAAACGAGAAACTTAGAGGGCGTGTAAGAAGACTAATCAAACAGCATAGAACTGGAGTTGTCAGTCGCTGGACACTGTGGGACTTGCTGAGGGGGGGGGGGAATCTGAGCACCTATGGACATGTTCGAAGTGCCATGATGATGACCCTCATATAACTCAGTTACTGCTCTCTGAGATGATGACTTTATGGAAACAATTTAACAGTGAGGGTGTGTCTATAAAAATACATCTGAGTTTCAACATGTCATTTATTGACACAGAGAGATAACGATTGATCATTACTAATTAGTTATAAAAACACTTAAGGTCGGTTGGTGTGGCGGGCCAAGATGGCCGCCTAGTCAAAACAGGTTTGGGATTGTTGGAATGTTTACTACATTTCATTTTGCGTTAAAATCATTCTCTATGATTTCGATTTTTGTTTGCGGAAGCAGCGGTGATCCAGTCCTGACTACAAGTAAACATGGTTTTGGCGCCAGCGTGCGAAGATTTGTGGCAGAGGCAATTAGTCGTTGCTTGAAGTGAAACGGTAGAAGGCTTCGGGTTTGATCTGTACTCGATTAGAAAATCACAATCTGCTAGACTGCAGTCCGATCGAGCGATTTACCGAAGCGAAGGCTTGTTTTCATTTGCTGGGACAGTGATTCTTGAGGCACTGTCATTGGTAACGAGGTCTACATGGATTCGCCTTGGACGCATGGATGTAGTGCTGCCCGCATCGGACATTACAGTTACCTGGAAGTGAGCATAATAAGCTACGCACCTTTCTTTTAGAACGCTACGCGTTCACTAGAAGCAGAACAGTATGAAAAATTAAAAATGAACACTTTGCTGGAACGAGTGCGCACCAGCTATGGGAATGTGTCGCCTGCAGTGATGCCAATGCGTTCCAAATTCTATAAATACATTCAGAGGTTAATGGCGTGTTTCCATGAGAGATTTGCCCCGGCAAGTTTGAGAACCACCGATTCTGTTGGTCAGAAAGAAAAGTTTGATTAAAGAACTAAGTCTCAACTTAAAAGATAAAACGAAGGAGAAAAACTATTAATTAATGTATAAATGTAAATGTTTAATTTACAAAGAAAACTGAAAGAAAAAAGTAAATAATAGGAAATAAAAATGTAATTAATAGTTTAAGGAGGTATAAGATATGCATAAATAATAATATTAAAAAAAATTCATTACGAAATGTAAATGGGATGGTTAATTTATTAAAAAATAAACCATGTTGTTTGTTTCGTTGCTTATTTAAACTCCAGAGAAAAGATAGCACGCGAGTTTTTTTTTTTTCGTATGAATGGAGACCTTCTATCATCATCGTCATCAAGTACCATGCCTGCTGGCGTAGGTGATCATGTCTCTCCACAGCTTTCGACCTCGACAGTTATTTATCATTTCTATTGTTGACCTTCTGCCAAGCCATTCTCTTAATATAATGTAATGGCTGTAATATATATATATATATATATATATATATATATATATATATATATATTTATATATATATAATATAAATGTAATGTGAGGTAATGGCTCATCGTTTATCCCTAGACCGGCCGTACGCTAATCTTACGGTCCTTTGTTTGATGTGCGATAGGGATAATCTGACGACTAACTGTGTGTCTAAATGTTCGGAATTGGAGTCCACAACGATGGCCTAACATCATCAAGCGCTATAAATTTTTTTTTAAATACGACGATCATCATTTTCAAGAGGACGTGAACTTCCGGTATATGGTGGATAGGCGGCGGGGACAATTGAAGGCTATGCATGAAAAGTGTTCTTTGTTGCAGTTTCCTCATATTCCAAGTCCGGCTTGTTGCAGGAGCTACTGAGTTAAGTGCTCTGTGCACACCGTGAGCTGTGTGTCTCATCCGTTTTGATCGTGTTTCAATATTCCAATTGCTTACGATGAATGATGATATCGTATGACAGGGAAGAGTTGGCTGTATTCACTTTCTGCGTGGTTTCGCCTTATGTTTTTTGGCGTGTGCTGAGACTGCTACGATATGGAGTACAGTTACCTTTCTTTGTTTGGGAGATGAGATATTAATTCGGATGATTACGCTGGCACGGGTGGTTGAGCAATTATGGATTTTAATTCGTTTGCAATGATACCGGGGCCTGCAATAACAAATAACCAATAACCAGTCTCTTAAGCTGTCTGATATCTTTTATCTTTGCTTCCCTCTATCTCTTCGTCCCACAATGTTCCTAGTTGTTACAATGCATTTCAGCTTTTCTCTTCTCATTACATGGCCAAACAAATGATGACTGTTTCTTTCTAATATTGGAAATTAGCTCTCTTTTTGCTTTGGCCTCTTTCAGAACGTTTTCATTACTCTTCTTAGCTGTCCATGGTATTCTCAACATTCTTCTGTAAAACCACATTTCTACAGACTCCAATGATTTTCTTGTCTGTTGTCCTATTGTCCATGATTCACATCCATATGTTAAGACTGACTACATAACATTTAAGAACTCCTTTTCTTGTTTCTATTGTCAAAAATAGATTGCATTGGATCTTCCTCATTTTTTTGGAAAGCTGCTATTGCCTGAGCCATTCTGCATCTCACCTCTGTTGTACATCTTCTATAGTTCCATTAAAATAATTCGTTTGTACCGGTTATATTCTTCAGCAACATCAGCACTTCGCATCGTTGTGTCGATGAGTTTCTATTATGCCCCGCAAACATGGCTGCAAAGTACAAGGTGTTATTGCAATCTGTGAGCTCTTAATTTTATATTCAGTAACCGAATTTTGTCTGATACTGCGCGCATTTATTATTTCTAAGATATCAACGATCTAGAGCCGTGCCAGACTGACTATTATGTTCCTAGCTAACGGTGCAAATATTTATATTTTGTTGAGTCCTGCTGTGGAGCTGGAAACCGTAACATTAAATGAGAACTGAACTTTTCTGTTTGTGTGAATCTGTCTATATAGTTATCTATATTTTTTTTTGCCACTTCGAACACATATTCTACATGGTATTTCATAGCAATATGCATTGTGTGATAACAATTGGTCCTAAGGTCATAAAACTGATAAGGAAAGAACATAAAGACATAAATCATTTTTAATTATACATAATAGTGTGATTATTTCCCTTTATAACACAATTATCACGAGGGAATACAATTATGCCCCCTTGCTGATAATTTTAAAAGATATTTTAAAAAAAATCGCATTTGAGAGCTGCTTAGTAATTCACTGGTCGCTTCTTCTAAATACATGCCCTACATATGTATATCTTCTTTTCTTAACAGTAGACAAGATAAATGGTTGCAATGCCATTTCTCTCATTTCAGCATTAGTCTTGACTTCATTAAATTTAATACAAAGTATATTATCTGAAGCATTTTTCTTCAAATGCCTCCAATGATCAAATCCAATCAACATATGCTAAATACATTCCATATACGATATCTGTGCTGTAGTCTTGGTATCACCTGGAAGGATAAAGTGACAAACGTGGAGGTCCTGACTCGCACAGACCTCCCGAACATCTACGCGCTGCTCAAACAACGTAGGTTACGCTGGCTTGACCACGTACATCGTATGAAAGATGGCCGCATACCAAAAGATATAATCTACGGACAACTGGCAGATGGTAAATGGGCTAGGTGGGCACCTAAAACTTCGATTTGTAGATGTGTGTAAACGTGGCATGAAGACTCTGAACATAAAACCTGCAGCCTGGAAAGAAATAGCTGCAGACCGCAATCTCTGGAAACACACTTTAAAGGTCGACTTCAAGCAAGAAGCAGACAGATTCATAGAAAAAGAGAACACACGGCGACAAAAAAGAAAAAAAAAACATTTCTAGGGGCGCTGAAAAATCAATTATCAACTATGACTGACGGTAAATCAATTATCAACTATGACTGACGGTAAATCAATTATCAACTATGACTGACGGAGACTACTTCTGCCTTCAAATGAGTTTTTTTTTTCTCAATCTCATTTGTTATTTTCTTTCTTTCACAGACAAAAGCGCATGTCACCAGTAGCTCATAATTCACTAACTACTCAGCTGCCGCTGCTGCTTCATGTAAAAGAAAATGTATTTCCATAATTGTGTAAAATAATGAAAACTGCCATAAAAATAATGAAATAACAAACAATTTAATTGAATGATACCAAAGCTATTTGCCATTCTGCGACAAACTTTAAAGACATAATAAAATTATTTGTTGTAGTAATCAGAGCAATAATCAGAGCAATTGTTGATCATTTCGCGTGATTTCCAATTATGGTTTTCTGGGGACAACATTTTCCCAGAACAATAACCAGATTGAGGATTAAAGCTGACAATTTGTCTGACGTCATCTTGATGGGATCAATAAGAAATCATCTTGTAATAGATTTAATTTTTATGCTTGATTTTTTACCCGTTCTCTGATTCTTCTTTGTTTGTTATTTATTTCTTCTTTGTTTGTTATTTATTTGTTCTTTGTTTGTTATTTATTTGTTCTTTGTTTGTTATTTGTTTGTTCTTTGTTTGTTATTTATTTCTTCTTTGTTTGTTATTTATTTCTTCTTTGTTTGTTATTTATTTATTCTTTGTTTGTTATTTATTTGTTCTTTGTTTGTTCTTTGAACCTCAAACTTGCTAAATTGGAAGAAAACAATGTACAACTTGATGGTCACCGCAGCCTGCTCTATGTTCTCAGCTATTAAATCCATGTTCTCAGCCGTTAACTCCATGTTCTCGGCAGTCAACTCCATGTTGTCAACCGTTAACTTCATGTTCCCAGCCGTCAACTCCATGTTATCAGCCGTCAACTTCATGTTCCCAGCCGTCAACTCCATAATCTCCACAGTTCGCTCAATGTTCTCAGCCGTCAGCTCCATGTTCTCAGCAGTCAATTTCATATTCCCAGCAGTCAATTCCATGTTTCTAGCAGTCAATTCCATGTTTCTAGCAGTCAATTCCATGTTTCTAGCAGTCAATTCCATATTTCTAGCAGTCAATTCCATGTTTCCAGCAGTAAATTTCATATTCTCAACCGTCAACTTCATTCTCTCAACCGTCAATTACATGTTCTCAGCATTAACTTTATGTTCTCAGTCGTCACCTCCATATTTACAACTGTTAGCCCCATGTTTTGAACCTTCATTCATGTTCTTAGACATCAACTTTATGTTCTCAGCCGTCAACTCCATGTTATCAGGCGTCAACTAGGTCGTCACACCCATGTTCTCATAGATCAACACAATGTTCTCCGTGATCAACATAATGTTCTCAGCGAGGAACACAATGTTCTCAGTGATTAACACAATGTTCTTAGTGATTAACACAATGTTCTCAATGATCAACACAATGTTCTCAGTGATTAACACAATGTTCTTAGTGATTAACACAATGTTCTCAATGATTAACACAATGTTCTCAATGATCAACACAATGTTCTCAATGATCAACACAATGTTCTCAATGATCAACACAATGTTCTTAGTGATTAACATAATGCTCTCATTGATCAACACAATGTTCTAAGTGATCAACATAATGCTCTCAATGATCAACACAATGTTCTCAGTGATTAACACAATGTTCTTAGTGATTAACACAATGTTCTCAATGATCAACACAATGTTCTCAATGATCAACACAATGTTCTCAATGATCAACACAATGTTCTCAGTGATCAACATAATGCTCTCATTGATCAACACAATGTTCTAAGTGATCAACATAATGCTCTCATTGATCAACACAATGTTCTAAGTGATCAACATAATGCTCTCATTGATCAACACAATGTTCTAAGTGATCAACATAATGCTCTCATTGATCAACACAATGTTCTAAGTGATCAACATAATGCTCTCAATGATCTACACAATGTTCTAAGTGATCAACATAATGCTCTCATTGATCAACACAATGTTCTAAGTGATCAACATAATGCTCTCATTGATCAACACAATGTTCTAAGTGATCAACATACTGACTGTTTTTCTCTCACTTTCACTCATGATATTTTTTCCTGCTTTCGGCTCCCGTGACGCCGCCACTCCTCTGACATGTAGATTATCCTCATCTTCCTTGTCGCTATCCTTTGAGAGATGCTCCCTTAAAGCCCTCGCAATGTCATATATATATATATATCCAATTTTCAGATTTCTTGCGCATTGACGGATCCCACCAATCTGTCGGCTATCTCATTGCCACGAACTCCCGAGTGTCCACGGCAACATATCCACGTTATAAACAAAATATCCACGTGAATTGACTTATTTGGGAATCAACTCATATAAATCTTTTCAGTTATAGTAGACTCTGGGATCTAGTACCCACCTCCACATATTTTTAGAACCTTTCCCCTTTACTGTATTTCACACCTATGACAGCCCTGTCAGCCGACCATATTAATTTCAGTCCAGTCGGTGCCTGACCAAGCTCCGGCCCGCAGGGAAGCGACTTATTTTCTTCTGATGAAAGTCTATCATATTAGAGCTATGTAGGTATATTTATGTGTTTCATCATCATCATCATCATAACCATCAACATCATCATCATAATCATCATCTTCAACTACCGGGCCTGCTGTCGTAGGTGATCATGTCTCTCCATAACTTTTGATCTGGACTGTTTATATGTATATCCATATATATTTGCGTGCTGTTGTATGTTGTTCCAGCTGAAGACCTTCTTGGCCGAAACGTCGTTATACGTTTGTTTTGTTTCTCACCTACGTAAAGCTATTACCATACCACATTTTTATTTGTTTAATATGTCATTATGTCCAAGTTAGACTGTTAATATGAGACATATCGGGTTGATGCATGCACTCCCTGCGGAATGCGTTCTTGTCTTCCGGCGCAGCATGGCTTTGTGAGTCATTCAAGATGACCGCATGTGTTGTTGGTCTCTTGACCAGCCATGTGATAGCTTCTGTCACAGCCTTGATTTACGATCATCAGTTCAGTTTCCTTAGTTGCCAGACATCAGCACAATCAACATTATAAGCCGCCAAAGAGAACAAAAATCGTTTGCTCCCTCGTAAGAATTCCAAGTTGAAGTTAATGGAGGAAGACCCAGTTTACGTCACATGTTGCCAACCTCTGATTCGTTTGATCAGTTAGTGCAACATTTACTGCTGTCATGAAGTTTTAAACAATGTTTTTTTTTAATTAAGACACTGGAGATCGGAACTGGTTCTCATTAATCAAATCAAAACGTTTTACATAAATCTAGGACAGAATGCACATTGTTCGCTTTCTTTTCACATACATGTATGTCTTTTGATAATTGCAACCATTATATCGATAATTAATTAATGATGTTACCAGATGTGTCACGTTCCAAGTGATGCTATTTCTCTTTTCGTGTCACATTATAGTGACACTGTTAAAACAAAAATACAATCACAAAGATACAACTGCTTGGAGAAACAACCAAGGAAGGAGAATTAAGACACGTTTATAGTTGAAGAAACTCATGAAAAAGGATGGTAAACCCTGTGGATCAGCGAGCCTGACCTGTTCATTATGTGACCGCGTGTGTTTGTCAAACATTGGTAGAATTAGCCACGAGAGAAGCTGTTCGGCAAAAACAATACCTCAAAAAAATACGCAATAGCCTCCACTAGACCGTCTGTCAAGACGAAAAGGGCCATATATAGTTGAAAATATACAAGTTTGTTACTACATTGTTATTTCTTTGCTACTAGAATAATATTTCATAAAGTCAATCTTTGCTATTAGAATAATATTTCATAAAGTCAATTTTTGCTACTAGAATAATATTTCATAAAGTCAATCTTTGCTATTAGAATAATATTTCATAAAGTCAATTTTTGCTACTAGAATAATATTTCATAAAGTCAATCTTTGCTATTAGAATAATATTTCATAAAGTCAATTTTTGCTACTAGAATAATATTTCATAAAGTCAATCTTTGCTGCTAGAATAATATTTCATAAAGTCAATCTTTGCTACTGGAATAATATTTCATAAAGTCAATCTTTGCTATTAGAATAATATTTCATAAAGTCAATCTTTGCTATTAGAATAATATTTCATAAAGTCAATCTTTGCTACTAGAATAATATTTCATAAAGTCAATCTTTGCTACTAGAATAATATTTCATAAAGTCAATCTTTGTTACTAGAATAATATTTCATAAAGTCAATCTTTGCTACTAGAATAATATTTCATAAAGTCAATCTTTGTTAGTAGAATATTTCATAAAGTCAATCTTTGCTACTAGAATAATATTTCATAAAGTCAATACTTTGTTTCTACATTTATTATTTTTTTTTTTTACAAAACTTGAACTTTAGCTACTGAAACAATATGCTATATAATAGTGTACAGTGATACCACAGTGATGTTTTATAAAGGACTTGCTATTCTAGGTATTATGGTATTGCTATTACTGTTCTAGGTATTATGGTATTGCTATTACTGTTCTAGGTATTATGGTATTGCTATTACTGTTCTAGGTATTATGGTATTGCTATTACTGTTTTAAGTATTATGGGATTGCTATTGTTGTTCTTATGGCGATTCATGATTGTACAAAGAAATTACGACGGTGGTTTAATGTTGCGGTTTGTTTACAGTTGGCTCCGCTAGCCTTTGACTAAAAAATCTCAACCACAAGGCAGTGGGGTTGTTTTACTTCAGGGTACCTTCCCTTAGACCTTTACTATCCCGAGCTTACCCTCAAAGCAACAGGGCTGTCGCAGTTTGTACTATTTACTGCATACAGTAGCAGGTAAAATTACCCGGCCTGATTAAGCATTCATAACAACGAGGAAGATACTATGCAAGCCATTTTTGGCAATAGAAACAAGAAACAGAGTTCTTAAATGTTATGTAGAGCCAGTCTTAACATATGGATGTGAATCATAGACAAGAGGACAACATACAAGAAAATCACTGGAGTCTGTAGAAATGTGGTTTTACAGAAGAATGTTGAGAATACCATGGACAGCTAAGAAGAGTAATTGAAACGTTCTCAAAGGGGCCAAATCAAAACAGATAGCTAATTTCCAACATTAGGAGAAACAATCATTATTTTTTGACAATGTAATTAGAAGAGAACAAGTGGAATATATTGTAACAACTGGGAAATTTAGGGACGAAGAGATAGAGGGAAGCAAAGAGAAAAGATACCAGACAGCTTAAGAGAATGGCTTGGCAGAAGTTCAACAACAGAAATGATAAATAACTGTCGAGATCGAAAGTTGTGGAGAAACATGATCACCTACGCCAGCAGACCCGGTACTTGATGATGATGATGATTGTTGTTCTAGGTATTATGGAAGTGATATTACTGTTCTATGTATTATGGTATTGCTATTGTTGGTCTAGGTATTATGGTATTGCTATTGTTGGTCTAGGTATTATTATATTGCTATTGTTGTTCTAGGTATTATTATATTGCTATTGTTGTTCTAGGTATTATTATATTGCTATTGTTGTTCTATGTATTATGGTATTGCTATTGTTGGTCTAGGTATTATGGGACTGCTATTGTTGTTCTAAGTATTATGGGATTGCTATTGTTGTTCTAGGTATTATGGTATTGCTATTGTTGGTCTAGGTATTATGGGATTGCTATTGTTGTTATAGGTATTATGGTATTGCTATTGTTGTTCTAGGTATTATGGTGCTGCTATTGTTGTTCTAGGTATTATTGTATTGCTATTGTTGTTATAGGTATTATTGTATTGCTATTGTTGTTCTAGGTATTATGGTACTGCTATTGTTGTTCTAGGTATTATGGTGCTGCTATTGTTGTTCTAGGTATTATGGTACTGCTATTGTTGTTATAGGTATTATGGTATTGCTATTGTTGTTATAGGTATTATTGTATTGCTATTGTTGTTCTAGGTATTATGGTACTGCTATTGTTGTTCTAGGTATTATGGTGCTGCTATTGTTGTTCTAGGTATTATGGTATTGCTATTGTTGTTCTAGGTATTATGGTGCTGCTATTGTTGTTCTAGGTATTATGGTACTGCTATTGTTGTTATAGGTATTATTGTATTGCTATTGTTGTTCTAGGTATTATGGGATTGCTAATGTTGTTCTAGGTATTATGGGACTGCTATTGTTGTTCTAGGTATTATGGTATTGCTATTGTTGTTCTATGTATTATGGGATAGCTATTGTTGTTCAAGGTATTATTATATTGCTATTGTTGTTCTAGGTATTATGGGATTGCTAAAGTTGTTCTAGGTATTATGGGATTGCTATTGTTGTTCTAGGTATTATTATATTGCTATTGTTGGTCAAGGTATTATGGGATTGCTATTGTTGTTCTAGGTATTATTATATTGCTATTGTTGTTCTAAGTATTATTATATTGCTATTGTTGTTCTAAGTATTATTATATTGCTATTGTTGTTCTAGGTATTATTATATTGCTATTTTTGTTCTAAGTATTATTATATTGCTATTGTTGTTCTATGTATTATTATATTGCTATTGTTGTTCTAGGTATTATGGGATTGCTATTGTTGTTCTAGATATTATGGTATTGCTATTGTTGTTCTAGGTATTATGGGATTGCTATTGTTGTTCTAGATATTATGGTATTGCTATTGTTGTTCTTGGTATTATGGGATTGCTATTGTTGTTCTAGGTATTATGGGATTGCTATTGTTGTTCTATGTATTATGGGATTGCTATTGATGTTCTAGGTATTATTATATTGCTATTGTTGGTCAAGGTATTATGGGATTGCTATTGTTGTTCTAGGTATTATTATATTGCTATTGTTGTTTCCGGTGTCATGGCGGCTTCGTGTAGTCGATTTTTATAATTCGGCTCTTGCTGATATATTTAAATGATTTACGCGACAGTCTAGTTGTGAAATTATGTGTTGCTATTCTCCCGTTTGGTGTATGTTTTACTTCTAATGTGGGGATGGACTGTGATTGCCGATATTTAAGTGGAATATGATTTATTCTTCTTTGTGTTGTGTGTTCGCGGTTCGATAGGCAAGCACATGGTTTGACAAAAATGTCAACGGAAAAACGGGTATGTTCAACCCTTATGTGAAAAGTCTGTGACGGTGGATGGAGGCGGAGGAATCAAGAATGATCAACGGCCCAGAAAGCGAAAACAGCAAAGTGTGTGGTACACAAGAGGCATGTTCAGAACACGAAAGACGAACATGGCTGACCACCGTGAAAGAGATTGGAGCCTCATCACGTACCAGTCCAGAGGAAGCCATGGAGAGTCGGAGAAATTCGAACTTATGTCGGAGGAAAGATCTTAAAATAAGTACTTGGAATGTTAGGACTCTATATCAACAAGGGAAATTGCAAAATCTAATTCAAGAAGCAGAACGAATGAATATAGATATTTTAGGCATATCAGAGACTAGATGGAAGGAATGTGGGTACATGAAGACGAAAAATATACATTTATATACTCAGGAAACACAACAGAACATCAAAGGGGGGTAGGAATACTGATAAAAAGAGAGCTACAAAAATATATAAGTACCCACTGGACATACAGTGATAGGATTATACTACTCAAGTTGAAAGCAAAACCATTCGACATAGCAATAATACAGACATATGCACCTACTCAAGACTACACAGATGAACAAATAGAGGCATACTATGAAGACCTAAATAAAGTTATGAAGCAAGTGAAATCTTCAGACATCTTGATTGTAATGGGTGACATGAACGCTAAAGTAGGAAAAGGTAGATATAAGACCATTATAGGAAATCATGGTTTAGGAAAAAGAAATGACAGAGGAGAAAGATTAATACAATTCTGTGAAGAAAACAGGCTGATAATATGTAACACCTACTTTGAGCAAGAGAAAAGGAAACTATACACATAGAGAAGCCCTGGAGATAGGAAGAGGAATCAAATAGATTACATAATGATAAAAGAAAGGTTCCGTAACAGCGTAAAGAAAGCCAAAACCTACCCAGGAGCAGATATTAATTCTGATCACAATCCTGTAATGATTAAAATGAAAATCAAACTAAAGAGAAACAAGCAAAAATCTGATTCATCAACAAACCCACTCGACATAACAGCTTTAAATCAAAAAGATATTAAAGATACCTATACAATACAAGTAAAGAACACATACCAGAAGCTGCTAGAGGAAGGAATTGAACAATACAGAAGAGAAAATCCTGATGAAAAAGTAACAACCAAATGGCAATGCATAAAGAAAAGCATACAAAAAGCCTGCGACACCTTACCCAAAAGAGAAAAGAACAAAAAACAAAAAATGGATAACTAACACCATCTTAGAAAAAAATGGAAGAAAGGAGACAAGCGAAGAACACTGCCCAATACAATAAAATAGATAATGAGATACGCAAAATGTGCAAAAAGGCAAAAGAAGACTGGCTCAGCCAAAAATGTATAGAAATAGAAACTATGGAAAGCAAACAAGACCTAAGAGGAATGCACACAGAAATAAAGAGAATGACTAATAAAAATAAAAAAGCCACAGAAGGTGGATGCATTGCAGACAAAAAAGGAAAAATGCTAACAGACAATAAGGATATCATAGATAGATGGCAGGAATATATAACAGAACTATTTCATGATCAAAGGGACAAGAAACCAGTTATAAAATGTACATCAGGCTATAAAATCTTAAAATCTGAGGTGGAAAAAGCTATAAAAACAATGAAAAGGGGAAAAGCAGCAGGACCTGAAAGCATACAGATAGAGATGATACAGGCACTTGAAGATTTTGGCATTGAAGTGATTACAGACATATGCAACGACATATACCACACAGGATACATACCAAATGAACTAAAAATATCAACTTTCATTGCATTGCCTAAAAAGAATGGTGCAGTTGAATGCAGTGACTTTAGAACAATAAGCCTAATGAGCCATGTTACAAAAATCTTGCTAAAAGTTATACAAGGAAGGATTCAGAATAAAATCAATACTGAATTAGATGAGGAGCAATTTGGATTTAGGAAAAATAGCGGGACAAAAGAAGCCATATTCTGCATGAGAACATTAATCGAAAAATACACAGAAGTAAACAAACCAATATATGCCTGCTTCATAGACTACACCAAAGCTTTTGATAGAGTACACCACAAACAACTTATAGAATGCCTAAAAGAGATACATCTAGATGACATGGATATACGACTAATATGCAATCTATACTGGGAGCAAACAGCAATAATAAAATATAACAAAGAGTTCTCTACACCCATTGATATAAAAAGAGGAGTAAGACAAGGATGCATCCTATCACCAAGCTTGTTCAATCTATACACTGAGCAAATCTTTAAAAACATCATAGAGATGCCAGGCCTACAAATTAATGGAAAGATAATCAATAACCTAAGATATGCTGACGATACTGTACTACTAGCAGAAAATCCTAAAGACCTACAACAATTACTTAATGAAATAAACACGACAAGCAAAAAATATGGACTAGATATGAATATCAAAAAGACTAAAACTATGATCATAAACAAAGAAAATACTCAAAACCCACAAGTAGATATCAAAATTGAAGGAATAGACCTGGAGACAGTTCAGAACTATAACTACCTTGGACATACTATAACCAGTGATGGAAAATGTACAACTGAAATAAACAAAAGAATAGGAATGGCAAAAAGTAATTTTAATGCCATGAAGGACATACTAACATCAAAACAAATAACACCAGAGCTAAAACTAAGAATAGCAAAATGTTACATCTTCTCAATATTCCTATATGGTGCTGAAACATGGACATTAGACAAGAAAATAGAACAGAGAATTGAAGCCTTTGAAATGTGGATATATAGAAGAATAGGTAGAATTGGATGGAAGGAAAAGAAAACAAATGACAAAGTCTTAAAACAACTAAAAATGAAAAGAGAACTTCTGAACACAATTAGAACAAGACAAATGCGATTCTTAGGCCATGTTAAAAGACACAACAGCCTACTGAAAGTGATCCTGGAGGGGAAAATACAAGGTAAAAGAGGCAGAGGCAGACCAAGATTAACATGGACGAGTAACATCAAAAGATGGACAAATCAACCGATGAAAACCTGCACCATCAAAGCAAGAGATAGAGCAAAATGGCGCTCCATGGTAGCCAACCTTCGTTGCGGAGACGGCACTCAATGATGATGATGATTGTTGTTCTAAGTATTATTATATTGCTATTGTTGTTCTAGGTATTATTATATTGCTATTGTTGTTCTAGGTATTATGGGATTGCTATTGTTGTTCTAGGTATAATGGTATTGCTATTGTTGTTCTAGATATTATGGTATTGCTATTGTTGTTCTTAGTATTATGGGATTGCTATAGTTGTTCTAGGTATTATGGTATTGCTGTTGTTGTTCTAGGTATTATGGGATTGCTATTTCGCAAGCATAGTAATACGTTCCTGTGCAGTCGCATTCAGTTAACTTTCTCATAGCAACGGAGAGACAAATACAATCGCCTCCTAAGTCCTCTTCACTGCCAATTTTTGGTGAAAACACCTCTTTTATCGTTCGTCGAGTAAGCTGCTCTTCGTCCTCATGCCACAAATAGAAGCCTGGTTTGATCAGAGGACTGCAGCCAACCAAGACGAGTGAAGAAACATAATTAAAAGCGAGCAGCATATTTAGTTTGTTTCTAGTCTTAACAGACATCAAGACAGCTCCAAGACTCAGACAAGCTGTGTTAGCTTCATCGTAGTTGCTGTGGTAGGTGAACACGCCAATGCAAGCTCTGGAAGTGCTGGTCACCATAACGCGGAACCCCTTTGAGCGATTACAGGAAACGCTGCTGTACAAGCTGCCCTCATCGCTGATGGGCAATAGGGCCGTGTCTCTGATGGAGGATCCTGGCGTGCACAGCCCCGTGATTGAGTTGAACATGAACGACGTGCAGTCTTGCCCGAACATCTCCGTGCACCGTGCAGCACATGACAACAGGTGTGGAATGCGCCAGCCTGAACTTAACCTCACTGGACCCCTAAACGGAGACGATTGCAAATGAAAAGTCTTGTGGGTAACGGTCGCTGACACAGATAAACCAAGTGGAGCGTGTAGAGTATTCTCTGTGAAGGAGAAAAACAAAGCAATTCATATAGGATTGCCAGTGTTGTTTGGTAACAACAAAGAAAAGAGATCACCTCAGTGCAAAATAAAGACAAGTGGAACAATATTAAAACTGGTAAATGCATTTAAATATTTGGGAACTTTATTAACCTCAGACGGGAAATGTACAAATGAGGTGAGATGCAGAATGGCTAAGGCAAAAGCAGTTTTCCAAAAAAATTGAGGACGATACTATGCAATCTATTTTGACAATAAAAACAAGAAAAAAGAGTTCTTAAATGTTATTTACAGATAGTCTTAACATATGGACAAGACAGACAAGAAAATCACTGGAGTCTGTAGAAATGTGATTTTACAGAAGAATGTTGAGAATACCATGGACCGCTAAGAAGAGTTATTAAAATGTTCTGAAAGAGGTCAAAGCAAAAAAAGAGCTAATTTCCAATATTAGGAAGAAACAATCATCATTTTTTGGCCATGTAATGAGAAGGGAACAACTGGAATATATTTTAACAACTGTGGAATTTGAGGGACAAAGAGATAGAGTGAAGCAAAGAGAAAAAATACCAAACAGCTTAAGAGAATGGCTTGGCAGAAGGTCAACAACAGAAATGATAAATAACTGTCGAGATCGAAAGTTGTGGAGAGACATGATCAACTACGCCATCAGGCCCGATGATGATGATGACAGTATTTCTGTTGTTAACCTCTAAAAGTGACAACAATTATTGTCTCCTTCTAATGCTCTACTAAGTTCTCTTCTTTGTCTTGCCTTCTGTTTTAACATTCCCATTACTAGGTTTATCATCATCATCAACAAGTGTGCCGTCTCCGCATCAAAGCTTAGCTACCATGGAGCGCCATTCCGTTCTATCTTTTGCCTTGATGGTGCAGGTTGTTATAGGCTGATAATAGAACAAAGAAGTATGTGTTAGCACTCGGAAAAATTGACAGACAAACAACAATAGAAAAAAACGAAGAACAATATATGGCCCGAAGTGGGATCGAACCCGTACTCAGTGGCACCGCGCCTTGCCACGAGAAAGCCGAACGCTTGGCACACTGCCACGCAGCCAAAAAAAAATTTGCTATTGTAGCTGTATCTCCCTACTGTATCTCCCTACTGGGAGATACTTGCATTAATAGGAAAGTACAAATATACAATTTATTTCCGGTCTGTGATCGTTACCCTATGCTATAGTCATTGAGAACGTCATCGTGAAAGACACTGCTACAATAGCCAATTTTTTTTGGCTGCGTGGCAGTGTGCCAAGCGTTCGGCTTTCTCGTGGCAAGGCGCGGTGCCACTGAGTACGGGTTCGATCCCACTTCGGACCATATATTGTTCTTCGTTTTTTTCTATTGTTGTTTGTCTGTCAATTTTTCCGAGTGCTAACACATACTTCTTTGTTCTATTATTCCCTATTACCGCCTCGGAAGTTCCCCATATAATAATATTTATGTTATAGGCTGACTTGTCCATCTTTTGATGTTACTCGTCCATGTTAGTCTTGGTCTGCCTCCGCCTCTATTACCCTGTATTTTCCCTCCCAATATTACTTTTAGTAGGCTGTTATGACTTTTAATATGCCCCAAAAATTTATTCCCATGGCTTTTTTTTTTTTTTAAATTACGTGATGAGGCTCCAATCTCTTTCACGGTGGACTGCCATATTCGTCTTTCGTGTCCTGAATATTCCTCAAACATACCACACACTTTACTGCTTTCGCTTTCAAAGCCGTTGATCATTTCTGATTCCTCCGCCCCTTCGACCACTACTACTACTAAGTTGTCAACTAACAATCTCACAATTGCCTGTACAATTTCACTGTGGCTCTAAACGTGTCAAGAGATGTTCTTGTCTCATTCTCCGGGAAGCACAAACACATGTCAGGACAGATTTATGTAACTAAAAAACTACTTTGATTATTTCAATGCACTCCTTTTATTCAGCGGAACGTCAGTTATTCCTATTCAGTACCCCCGTCACAGCAAGTGGCGTATAGGGAATATGGTGCTAGTGACCATATATTTTACAGACCTTCGGCACATGATTTTTGGGGTAATGTGGTCGGTATTACGCCCGTGCCGTTTCACTTTCCCTGAAAAAAATCAGGTACCCATTAAAGGCTGGGTGAACACAGAAGCCATCGGTTGGGATCGAACCCTCCCCCTTGTCCTTTGTAGTCCAGTTCACTAACCACTGAGCTATCGCGGATCCTTCTATGCCACTGTACACTGGACAATATGACTACAAAACATGTTCTACAGAATTGCCGCCAGTACACAGTCCTGAGAAGAGCAATATGGTCCACACCCACCTCCCTGGAAAAGAAACTATATGGGGAAATCGAATCACTTAAACAGACAGCTGACTACATGAGAGAGTCTGGAATACTACTTTGATTGAGTCTTGACCGCAGACAGAGAGAGAGAGAGAGAGAGAGAGAGAGAGAGAGAGAGAGAGAGAGAGAGAGAGAGAGAGAGAGAGAGATTACATACACCATAACAAACTCAGGAGTTAACACCAAGGAAGTAGCAAATCATGGAGTAGGATTCATTGTAGACCCAAAAACGTCCAAAAACATTATAGAAATACATCAACATTCAGAAAGGATAATTACCCTAAGAGTAATAGAAAACAGCGTCAATACAACATGCATCCACATATATGCACCTTGCAACAACAACGACGAAGAGAGTGAAGAATTCTACGAAACACTTAACGAAATCATAAACAAAGTAAATAAGAACGAAGATCTACTGGTGATGGGGGACTTTAACGAGAGACCAGGAAAACGCAATTATGAGAACTGCAAATATCTGGGCCCATTTGGAGATAACACAAATAGAAAGAACGAAAGAACGAAAATGGCAACCGAATGCTTGAATTATGCAATCAACATGAATTATGCATAACTAACACTTTCTTTAAACATAAAGTCTCACAAATATACACCTGGTATAAGTGGAACGATAACAACTGTAAAAGTCAAATAGATTTCATCCTAGCGAGAACACAAATGAAGAGGAAAATCAGAGACAGCAGAGCGGCACCTAACATCACAAATGACACAGACCATAAAATGGTGCTAATAACCATCCAGAAAGCAAAACAAGACAACAAGAACCAATTGAAAACAAGAAAACAATCCGAAAGGACAATAAAATTAAGCCAACTTAAAACAGAAGACGAACAGAAAGAAATAGAAAAACAACTAGAAAGCCAATTTAAACAACTACCACAACAAATAACTACAGTAGATAACGAGTGGCTCACATTCAAAAAATCATTGACGAAAATAGCAACCACAATATGCGGAACGAAGCAAAGGAAGAAGGAGGGAAAGATGAGCACTCCATGGTGGAATGACATAGTCAAGAACGCCATAAAAAGCAAGAAAAAAACTATACAAAATCTGGCTAAAAACTAAAAAGCAAAGCGATTATGATATATACACATAGAAAGAATAGAAGTGAAGAAATTAATCAAAGAAGAAAAACATAAAGCATAGATAACATTTGGAGAAAGGATTAGTAACAATCACAAATCAGCATCCAGAGACTTCTATAGAACAATTAAAACCCTAAGACAAAAGAAAGACAATTATGACCCAACTGAAATCATCAATGATAAACGAGGCCAAGCAATAACAAACAAAACGCAAATCTTAACGAGATGAAAATAATATTTCGAAGAGCTTTTGAATGTAGAAACAACGAGTCCAAAAACACACAAATAGCAAACAATAGTTGGCGATAAAGAACCAAATATACTAATTGAAGAAATAGAAGAAACATTACGACTAGCACCAAGAAACAAAGCCCCCGGAATCGATAACATCCCAGAAGAAATGCTAGCAGCAGCAGGAGAGGCAGGATGTAAATGGCTACACAGAATATTCAACGCTGCATGGATACAACAACAAGTCCCAGACGATTGGAAACTGTCCATTATATTACCAATATGGAAAAAGAAGGGCAGTAGAAGAGACTATAACAATATAGAGGAATATCACTATTAAGCCACACAGGGAAGTTATATGCCAAGATAGTTGAAAGAAAACTGAGACCAATTATAGACTCACAACTAAGCGATGCTCAGATGGGCTTCAGGAGGAACAGAGGCCGCACAGATGCCCTATTTATAATAAAACAAGTAACGGAGAAAACAATAGAGCATAATAAAACACTATATACAGCTTTTATTGACCAAGAAAAGGCGTTCGATAGGGTGGACAGGGAGCAACTGTGGTCCGTATTGCCCTTGTACGGAGTGAGTCACCACCTAGTAGAGATATGCAAGAGCCTCTATGAAAGTAGTCACACTACAGTAAGATCTTCAGCAGGCTACTCTAAACATTTCACCATTAACTCCGGAGTAAGACAAGGCTGCGTGCTTTCCCCTTTACTTTTCATCACATATATGGACAATATATGCAAATTAGCATGCTCAATCAAAGGAAGTATACCAACAATGATGATAAGAAGCGATAACACAAAAGAGAACGAAATATACGTACCAGAAAACAGCAGAAGAGAGGAAGAAATAAATGAAATACTATTTGCAGACGACCAAGTTCTGATACATGAAACAACTGAGGACCTCAAAAACATATTAACAGGCTAAACAACACTTGTAAACAATACAACATGAAGATCAACATAAGTAAAACCGAAGTAATGGCAATAGCGAGAAAGAAAGAAAAAACTAAACATCATAATAGATAATAGGACCCGGAAACAAGTAGACAATTTTAAATATCTGGGTAGCACGTTAACACAAGACAATAACCAAGAGACAGAGATAGATATAAGGTGTAACAAAGCATGCCAAGTTATAGTCCAAGTATCAACACTATTGAAAAACAAAGCAATAACTACGGAAGTAAAAAGGACAATTTACAAATCAATTTTTCTACCAACTCTGTGCTATCAGTGCCAGAATTAGACGCTGGACTCTAGAACAATTAGAAAGATAACGACCACTGAAATTAAATGTGTCAGAAGAATGACAGGAAACAGCTTAACGGGCAGAGTACGAAACACTGACCTGAGGAAGAAACTCGAAATTGAACCAGCCATCGAATACATAAAGAAACAACAGATAAAATGGTTCTGTCACATAACAAGACAAAAAGAACTAACAATGAATCAAAGAGCCATAAACAAACGCTACGAAAACGCCAGATTAAGAGGAAGACCGAGAAAGAGATGGATAAAGGGATTACCCTAATCAATAGGGGGGATATCACCAGAAGGGGCCAACAAAAGAGTAGAGAATCGCAGATTGCATCTCCCCTCGACGCCAACGGCGTAGGGGGAAGGATAGAAGAAGAAGAAGAAACTCATTCTTTCATTTTCCTCTCGGGTCGAAGACGGTACATAGAGTGGAAATCATAGTTCTCTACGATTGACCATTTGCGGTTATATCTAGGTTGTTCCTTAGTCCAATGGTTGCGCCTTAGTCCAATGGTTGTTCCTTAGTCCAATGGTTGAGCCTTAGTCCAATGGTTGAGCCTTAGTCCAATGGTTGTTCCTTAGTCCAATGGTTGTTCCTTAGTCCAATGGTTGAGCCTTAGTCCAATGGTTGTTCCTTAGTCCGATGGTTGTTCCTTAGTCCGATGGTTGTTCCTTAGTCCGATGGTTGTTCCTTAGTCCAATGGTTGTTCCTTAGTCCAATGGTTGAGCCTTAGTCCAATGGTTGTTCCTTAGTCCAATGGTCGTTCCTTAGTCCAATGGTTGAGCCTTAGTCCAATGGTTGTTCCTTAGTCCAATGGTTGTTCCTTAGTCCAATGGTTGAGCCTTAGTCCTATGGTTGTTCCTTAGTCCAATGGTTGTTCCTTAGTCCAATGGTTGAGCCTTAGTCCTATGGTTGTTCCTTAGTCCAATGGTTGTTCCTTAGTCCAATGGTTGAGCCTTAGTCCGATGGTTGTTCCTTAGTCCGATGGTTGTTCCTTAGTCCGATGATTGTTCTACATAGCTGTTCTTTCGCCTTGTTTTCTTTTACCTTGATGGTTTCCACACAAATGCCTAATGGTGAAGTCTTCTTTCTTTCATTTCAATTATTTCCATCAGTGTTCGTTGTGCCATATCGTATCTATTGTTTGGATTGTTGCATTTGTCTGACCTAGCCTTCACCTCGCCTCAACTGTTCCTATAACATTTGAAATGAGAAGTGTTGTTAGATATAACGATTTATTGAACTGGTTAAATATTGCACCATTTACATGAACAGAACATTAAGGGAAATATATTTCTATGTTTGGATCATTGAATTCTCCTATTTCCTCATCAACACACCACATTGAATTCCTCTATTTCCTCATCAACACATGACATTGAATTCTCCTATTTCCTCATCAACACACCACATTGAATTCCTCTATTTCCTCATCAACACACCACATTGAATTCCTCTATTTCCTCATCAACACACCACATTGAATTCCTCTATTTCCTCATCAACACACCACATTGAATTCCTCTATTTCCTCATCAACACACCACATTGAATTCCTCTATTTCCTCATCAACACACCACATTGAATTCCTCTATTTCCTCATCAACACACCACATTGAATTCCTCTATTTCCTCATCAACACACCACATTGAATTCCTCTATTTCCTCATCAACACATGACATTGAATTCCTCTATTTCCTCATCAACACACCACATTGAATTCCTCTATTTCCTCATCAACACATGACATTGAATTCTCCTATTTCCTCATCAACACACCACATTGAATTCCTCTATTTCCTCATCAACACACCACATTGAATTCCTCTATTTCCTCATCAACACACCACATTGAATTCTCCTATTTCCTCATCAACACATGACATTGAATTCCTCTATTTCCTCATCAACACACCACATTGAATTCCTCTATTTCCTCATCAACACACCACATTGAATTCCTCTATTTCCTCATCAACACATGACATTGAATTCCTCTATTTCCTCATCAACACACCACATTGAATTCCTCTATTTCCTCATCAACACACCACATTGAATTCCTCTATTTCCTCATCAACACACCACATTGAATTCCTCTATTTCCTCATCAACACACCACATTGAATTCCTCTATTTCCTCATCAACACACCACATTGAATTCCTCTATTTCCTCATCAACACACCACATTGAATTCCTCTATTTCCTCATCAACACACCACATTGAATTCCTCTATTTCCTCATCAACACACCACATTGAATTCTCCTATTTCCTCATCAACACACCACATTGAATTCCTCTATTTCCTCATCAACACATGACATTGCATTCTCCTATTTCCTCATCAACACATGACATTGCATTCTCCTATTTCCTCATCAACACACCACATTGAATTCTTCTATTTCCTCATCAACACATTGTCATTGAATTCCTCTATTTCCTCATCAACACATTGTCATTGAATTCCTCTATTTCCTCATCAACACATTGTCATTGAATTCATCTATTTCCTCATCAACACATTGTCATTGAATTCCTCTATTTCCTCATCAACACATTGTCATTGAATTCCTCTATTTCCTCATCAACACATTGTCATTGAATTCCTCTATTTCCTCATCAACACATTGTCATTGAATTCCTCTATTTCCTCATCAACACATTGTCATTGAATTCCTCTATTTCCTCATCAACACATTGTCATTGAATTCCTCTATTTCCTCATCAACACATTGTCATTGAATTCTTCTATTTCCTCATCAACACATGACATTGAATTCTTCTATTTCCTCATCAACACATGACATTGAATTCCTCTATTTCCTCATCAACACATGACATTGAATTCTTCTATTTCCTCATCAACACATGACATTGAATTCTTCTATTTCCTCATGAACACATGACATTGAATTCTTCTATTTCCTCATGAACACATGACATTGAATTCTTCTATTTCCTCATCAACACATGACATTGAATTCTTCTATTTCCTCATGAACACATGACATTGCATTCTTCTATTTCCTCATCAACACATGACATTGAATTCTTCTATTTCCTCATGAACACATGACATTGAATTCTTCTATTTCCTCATCAACACATGACATTGAATTCTTCTATTTCCTCATCAACACATGACATTGAATTCCTCTATTTCCTCATCAACACATGACATTGAATTCTTCTATTTCCTCATCAACACATGACATTGAATTCTTCTATTTCCTCATGAACACATGACATTGAATTCTTCTATTTCCTCATCAACACATGACATTGAATTCTTCTATTTCCTCATCAACACATGACATTGAATTCTTCTATTTCCTCATGAACACTGTGGACTTGATATTTTCTTTCAGCCACAATAATGTTATTAGTTTAAAATAGTTCTTTTCTTTATGAACATTTAAGACTATTTTATCAGCATATCACATGATTGCAATATCTCATGAATACAATATCCATGATTATAATATCTCATGATCACAATATCTCATGATCGCAATATCTCATGATCACAATATCTCATGATTGCAATATCTCATGATCGCAGTATCTCATGATCGCAATATCTCATGATTACAATATCTCATGATCACAATATCTCATGATTACAATATCTCATGATTACAATATCTCATGATCACAATATCTCATGCTTCCTCTATCTATTGATCATAATATCTATGATCATAAAATCACATGATCGCAAAATCTCATGATTACAATATCTATGATTACAATATCTCTTGCTCATAATATCTATGATCCCAATATCTCATGATTACAATATCTATGACCATAATATCTCATGATTACAATATCTCATGATTACAATATCTATGATCATAATATCTCATGATTACAATATCTAATGATTACAATATCTATGATCATAATATCTTATGATTACAATATCTCATGATTACAATATCTCATGATTACAATATCTCTTGATCACAATATCACATGATCGTATATCTCATGATTACAATATCTATGATCACAATATACCATGATTACAATATCTATGATCACAATATACCATGATTACAATATCTATGATCACAATATACCATGATTACAATATCTCATGATTACCTTATCTCATGATTACAATATCTATGATCACAATATACCATGATTACAATATCTATGATCACAATATACCATGATTACAATATCTATGATCACAATATACCATGATAACAATATCTATGATCACAATATACCATGATTGCAATATCTATGATCACAATATACCACGATTACAATATCTATGATCACAATATACCATGATTTCAATATCTATGATCACAATATACCATGATAACAATATCTATGATCACAATATTTCATGATCACAATATCTCATAATTAAAATATCTATGATCACAAAATATCATGATTACGATATCTCATGATTACAATATCTATGATCACAATATACCATGATCTCAATATCACACGATAACAATATCCCATGATCACAATATCTCATTATTACGAAATCTATGATCACAATATCTCGTGATCACAATATCTCATGATCAAAATATCTAATGATTACAATATCACATGATCACAATATCTCATTATCACAATATCTCATTATCACAATATCATATGATTACAATATCTCACGATTGCAATATCACATGATCACAATATCTCATGATTACAATATCATATGATCACAATATCTCATGATTACAATATTACATGATCACAATATCTCATGATCACGATATCTCATTATCACAATATCTCACGATTGCAATATCATATGATTACAATATCTCATGATTACAATATTACATGATCACAATATCTCATGATCTCAATATCTCATTATCACAATATCTGATGATCACAATATCTCATGATCACAATATCTCATGATTACAATATCTATGATCGCAATATCTCGTTATTACAAAATCTGTGTTCACAATATCTCATTATTACAATATCTGATGATCACAATATCTCATGATTACAATATCTCATGATCACAATATCTCATGATCACAATATCACATGATCACAATATCTCATGATCACAATATCACATGATCACAATATCACATGATCACAATATCTCATGATCACAATATCTCATGATCACAATATCTCATGATCACAATATCACATGATCACAATATCTCATGATGAGAATATCCCAGATAACAAATCCGCGTGCTCATTGCCAAGTGTTTCTATTGCCACCTATACAACCTACAAAGTCATTTCCTTCCTTAGATTGTACGTTAAGAGAGCAAACCAAGATCGTCTTTGATATGCTCATTTGGAGCAAACATAAACATTCATTCAGTGTGAACAATGTATAAGCCGTACTTATATGTCAGCACTGTTCTGCCCTTTGGTCTCTGTCAAGCTATGATCCACTCATAGAAGCCGTACTTATATGTCAGCACAGTCTGTCTCTGTCAAGCTATGATCCACTCATAGAAGCCGTACTTATATGTCAGCACTGGTCTGTCTCTGTCAAGCTATGATCCACTCATAGAAGCCGTACTTATATGTCAGCACTGGTCTGTCTCTGTCAAGCTATGATCCACTCATAGAAGCCGTACTTATATGTCAGCACTGGTCTGTCTCTGTCAAGCTATGATAAACTCATAGAAGCCGTACTTATATGTCAGCACTGGTCTGTCTCTGTCAAGCTATAATAAACTCATAGAAGCCGGACTTATATGTCAGCACTGGTCTGTCTCTGTCAAGCTATGATCCACTCATAGAAGCCGTACTTATATGTCAGCACTGGTCTGTCTCTGTCAAGCTATGATAAAATCATAGAAGCCGTACTTATATGTCAGCACTGGTCTGTCTCTGTCAAGCTATGATCCACTCATAGAAGCCGTACTTATATGTCAGCACTAGCCTGTCTCTGTCAAGCTATGATCCACTCATATAAGCCGTACTTATATGTCAGCACTGGTCTGCCCTTTGGTCTCTGTCAAGCTATGATCCACTCATATAAGCCGTACTTATATGTCAGCACTGGTCTGTCTCTGTCAAGCTATGATCCACTCATATAAGCCGTACTTATATGTCAGCACTGGTCTGTCTCTGTCAAGCTATGATAAAATCATAGAAGCCGTACTTATATGTCAGCACTGGTCTGTCTCTGTCAAGCTATAATAAACTCATAGAAGCCGGACTTATATGTCAGCACTGGTCTGTCTCTGTCAAGCTATGATCCACCCAAAGGAGCCGTACTTATATGTCAGCACTGGTCTGTCTCTCTCAAGCTATGATCCACTGAAAGAAGTCGTACATTTGTCAGCACTGGTCTGTCTCTCTCAAGCTATGATCCACTGAAAGAAGTCGTACATTTGTCAGCACTGGTCTGTCTCTCTCAAGCTATGATCCACTGAAAGAAGTCGTACATTTGTCAGCACTGGTCTGTCTCTCTCAAGCTATGATCCACTGAAAGAAGTCGTACATTTGTCAGCACTGGTCTGTCTCTGTCAAGCTATGATCCACTCAAAGAAGCCGTTCATATGTCAGCACTGGTCTGTCTCTGTCAAGCTATGATCCACTCAAAGAAGCCATACTTATATGTTAGCACTGGTCTGTCTCTGTCAAACCATGATCGAGGGGGAGGAACGGTTTTGAATATGTTGAATGAGTTGAGTCAGGATGACCTCAAGTACTTTCGTCTGTCACAAATGGCCATAGGTCTTTACATACCACTGAAAGTAATTTGATATCGATAGTGCCTGCCATTCGCTGTTTTGGTGAGCAGCTCCGTTTATTGATTTTGGTAACATCTAAATGACATTACAAGTAGCAGACGACCTGAAGCAGTGAGGTTTCGCCTTTGTTCTCTCGCGTTTGTATTTTTGTTATTCCGACTTGATCTCAGTTTCTAATGACAAATAGAACCTCTGCCTCACATCACTCCGACATCTAAACCCCAACACCAAACACAACGATATCGTATTTAAATATTAAAACAAACAGATCATATATTACTACCTGAAATTGGATAATCTTTCCTAATAAATACATGGCCGGAATAAATATAAAACAATATTACATATACTAGACATTAAAAATAAGATCATAACTCACCAATTATTGAAATTAAACTTACAAGGAAGGAAGCAGCATTCACCATTGTCAATGTTTAAAACAATGACCATTGATGTTCTAGTGGAGACAGTGGTGACATTGCATAATTACGATGCACCGCTGCTTTATATCCAAAGAAAAGTGCAACGCCCACTTGAACGTACTTGGATAACGCATTATTATTTGAATATTTGCTGTCTGTGCTGAATCGTCAGAGCCATTGTTAACGATCATGACTTTCGTTAACATTAGACTTTCCCGCTACTTCAAAAACAAAATAAACACGCGCTTTTCCTTTTGTAATGACTGGGTGAAGTAAGAAGTGGACTGTTTTTTATTTGCAAAGTTGTTATTTTATAGCCTGCTTGAAATTTGGTAAATTATCAAATACAATTAGAGTGCCATCAAAGCCCTCGACAGTGTGCTCGTTATTTTTGTTAGATAGATAGAGCATATTTGCACTGTTTGCTCTATAATTGACTAAATAATCATTTCTGCTATCCCAGGAAATCAGTCCTTTCTGTCTTGAGAAACTGCATGTACGAGTACTCTTAAATATGTATATGTATGTGTCTGCGTGCGTAAATATACATTATATACAAGTGTGTCTGCGTGTGTAATTAAATAAATATATATATATATATATATATTTATATATATATATATATAAATATACAGAGATAGAGGGAAGCAAAGAGAAAAAATACCAGACAGCTTAAGAGAATGGCTTGGCAGAAGGTCAACAACAGAAATGATAAATAGCTGCCGAGATCGAAAGTTGTGGAGAGACATGATCACCTACGCCAGCAGGCCCGGTACTTAATGATGATATATATATATATATATATATATATATATATATATATATATATATATATATATATACAAGTGTGTCTGCGGGTGTAAATATAATTATATGAGTGTGTTTGCGTGTGTCAATATATATAAATATAATTATATGAGTGTCTGCGTGTGTGTATATATATATATATGTATATATAAATATATATATAAATATATATATAATATATATATATAAATATATATATATATATATATATATATATATGAGTGTGTCTGCGTGTGTAAATATAATCATATGAGTGTTTCTGCGTCTGTAAATATACATACAAGTGTTTCTATGGGTCTAAATATATATATTTATGCATACAAGTGTTTCTGCGGTGTAAATATAATTATATGAGTGTGTCTGCGTTGTGTGTGTATAAATTCTACATGCAGCACTCCTGGAAATGTAACTCTCTGGAACAATTGAGTTGTTTCCCTTGACGCGATCCTCAATGTTGATAATACCGAGTACCTAGTCCTAACCTGGACCGGCGATACAAGTGAGATCTGGTGTGCAAGTTGAACACATAAATTAATCACTTTGCAAAATCCAAAATTATTAGCTGCATGCCACTGCCTAGTCTAAAAATATTAGGCGGAGGCTCCTGCCATCTTTCACAATTATTAACCAGCTTTTTGGCTTTCTGAAATTAGTGAATTATGAGAATATGAGAACATTATGAGAATTAATACAGTTGGCAATAACCAAATAGAACTAGGAGAAATACCTCTATTAGATGTACAATCTTATATATATATGGGCAGTAATATAGATAAAGAGGGAGGAACAGAAAATGATACCAAAATAAGGATAACAAAAGCAAGAGGAGCTTTCATTGCACTGGGAAACATATGGAAATCCAAAGAAATTAGGTTAAATACAAAAATAAAAATTTTCAATTCAAATGTTAAGTCGGTCCTATTATATGGCAGAGAAACATGGAGAACAACAAAATTGACAATCACGAAGATACAGACTTTCATTGATGGATGCTTACGCAGAATAAAAGGATGGAAATGACAGGACAAAATCACCAACATAGATTTATGGAAGTGTAACAGTCAAACACCAATGGAAAAGGGATACAGCGAGGACTATGGCGCTGGATAGGACACACACTACGGAAGTCAACTGAGAGTATTACACAACAGGCCCTTTTTGGAATCCCCAGGGGAAAAGACAAAGAGGAAGACTAACGAATTCTTGGAGAAGACAAATAGAAGCAGAGATGAAGATGATGGAGAAGACATGGAATAATCTTTAAAGAATGGCAAAAAACAGAACGACTTGGAAATTGTTTGTTGAAGACCTTTGCTCCACTGGGAGCTAAAAAGGTAGAAGTAGAAGAAAAAATTAATGGACCTGGTCGAAGTTACGGAGTTTATGCTCTGCTCTGACACTGTGTTTGAAGGGAGAAAAGGGAATATTCATGGGTGAGTTGAAGAATGGAGGTGGCACTAGTGTAAAGTCAAAGTCCTTCCTTCCACATACAGCAACTATCGGGGTGGGGGGGGGGATTATCATGGTAACACTAACAAACATGTAGCCGCGATAGCTCAGTGGTTAGTGAACTGGGGAGCCGCGATAGCTCAGTGGTTAGTGAACTGGGGAGCCGCGATAGCTCAGTGGTTAGTGAACTGGGGAGCCGCGATAGCTCAGTGGTTAGTGAACTGGGGAGCCGCGATAGCTCAGTGGTTAGTGAACTGGGGAGCCGCGACAGCTCAGTGGTTAGTGAACTGGGGAGCCGCGATAGCTCAGTGGTTAGTGAACTGGGGAGCCGCGATAGCTCAGTGGTTAGTGAACTGGGGAGCCGCGATAGCTCAGTGGTTAGTGAACTGGGGAGCCGCGATAGCTCAGTGGTTAGTGAACTGGGGAGCCGCGACAGCTCAGTGGTTAGTGAACTGGGGAGCCGCGACAGCTCAGTGGTTAGTGAACTGGGGAGCCGCGATAGCTCAGTGGTTAGTGAACTGGGGAGCCGCGACAGCTCAGTGGTTAGTGAACTGGGGAGCCGCGATAGCTCAGTGGTTAGTGAACTGGGGAGCCGCGATAGCTCAGTGGTTAGTGAACTGGGGAGCCGCGATAGCTCAGTGGTTAGTGAACTGGGGAGCCGCGACATCTCAGTGGTTAGTGAACTGGGGAGCCGCGATAGCTCAGTGGTTAGTGAACTGGGGAGCCGCGACAGCTCAGTGGTTAGTGAACTGGGGAGCCGCGATAGCTCAGTGGTTAGTGAACTGGGGAGCCGCGATAGCTCAGTGGTTAGTGAACTGGGGAGCCGCGATAGCTCAGTGGTTAGTGAACTGGGGAGCCGCGATAGCTCAGTGGTTAGTGAATTGGGGAGCCGCGATAGCTCAGTGGTTAGTGAACTGGGGAGCCGCGACAGCTCAGTGGTTAGTGAACTGGGGAGCCGCGACAGCTCAGTGGTTAGTGAACTGGGGAGCCGCGATAGCTCAGTGGTTAGTGAACTGGGGAGCCGCGACAGCTCAGTGGTTAGTGAACTGGGGAGCCGCGACAGCTCAGTGGTTAGTGAACTGGGGAGCCGCGATAGCTCAGTGGTTAGTGAACTGGGCTGCTAAGGACAAGAGGTCAGGTTCGATCTTGATCGACGGCTTCTAGGTTCACCCAGCCTTACATTGGGTAGCGGATTTTTTTCTGGCAAAGTAAAGCGGCAAGGGCGTAATACTGACCATATTACCTCAAAAAATTATATGCCGAAGGTCTGTAAAAATGTAGTGTCAATAACGCCATATTTCCTACACGCCACTTGGCGTGACGGGAACACTTTACTTTTACTTACTAAAATATATCTTCAGTTATTCTCTGGGAGTTTGCAAACTCGCGGCCTGTACATTCGTTAAAGTTATCTTCTTATCTCTTGGCCTACCTATTTCTCTTTCTATCTCCTTTCACAGTTGTTTACTAAATTATGTTATCCAGGCCTGATGATCGAGATACGCAGCTAAACCATCTCATCTATCGCTTCTTCACTACAGTGCAAGCATCCTCATCATGTGCTCCGATTTCTTGTTCTATCTCTTTGTTGACCTTTACATTTCTGATACGAACTATTCTGATACATCAACCCACGTGATACGAACTATTCTGATATATTAACCCACGTGATACGAACTATTCTGATATATTAACCCACGTGATATGAACTATTCTGATACATCAACCCACTTGATACGAACTATTCTGATATATTAACCCACGTGATATGAACTATTCTGATACATCAACCCACTTGATACGAACTATTCTGATATATTAACCCACGTGATTTGAACTATTCTGATACATCAACCCACGTGATACGAACTATTCTGATATATTAACCCACGTGATATGAACTATTCTGATACATCAACCCACTTGATACGAACTATTCTGATATATTAACCCACGTGATACGAACTATTCTGATATATTAACCCACGTGATACGAACTATTCTGATATATTAACCCACGTGATACGAACTATTCTGATATATTAACCCACGTGATATGAACTATTCTGATATATCAACCCACGTGATACGAACTATTCTAATATATTAACCCACGTGATACGAACTATTCTGATATATTGACCCACGAGATACGAACTATTCTGATATATCAACCCACGTGATACGAACTATTCTAATATATCAACCCACGTGATACGAACTATTCTGATATATCAACCCACGTGATACGAACTATTCTGATATACCAACCCACGTGATACGAACTATTCTAATATATCAACCCAAAGCCTAACGATGACATGTCATCTCCGCAGCATATATTCTCTTCTATAGTTCTGCTGCAAGTGTTCATGTTTTGCAAGCGTCAAAGTTGATATTTTCCCATGTGTGTGCGTCCGTGCGTGCGTGTGTGTGTGTATGTGTGGTGTCGTGTGTGTGTGCGCGTGTATGTGTGTGTGTGTGTGTGTGTGTGTGTATAATCAGGAATTCTTGAAGCAAAATACTTCATGTATGATGTAGCTTATGGAAAAAAAAGAAGCTGACAGCATCACCATGTAGCCTGTTCAAGAACACGCACAACACAATCATCAACAATACAACCTGTACGTCTCAATTCAAGACAAAAACAGTCTTGTTTTCTAAGACGGATCAAAATGACACAACCTTTGGGTCTTGACAGATCTTTGAAGTATTTTTCTGAAATCGACATGAATGTATGTCATCCACATCTAGAAAGAACGAATCAAATGACGTATGAAAATGATGGGAACATATAATAATAACGAAGATTACAGAGGAATATTACGATGTAACTATCTAATAAAAATAACAAATACCTAAGAATGTAACAAATGTCGAGTTCTGTGCTTGCTGTTGGAGTTCACGTCACATCACTCTGGACAAGTACATAAACGCTCAGGGAACAAATGTCAAGTTCTGTGCTCGTTGATGGTTCCAGTAGCTCGCAGGTTGCAACCACACATAACTCACCCTTGCAAGTTCTCTCTTACATTTCTCGGACCTGGGCATTGTCAACTTGTGTCAAGGTCAAGGCTCTCTTCTCCTAGCTGTACTGACCTCAAACATGCAGCAGTTCGCGACCTCGTCCCGACAGTGTCTATTATTCATACCACAATCGTATCCGAGGGCAGTCTATAAGTGACGTAGTTTTATTTCCAAGAAACCCTGAGCTGTATAACCATTGCCAGCTTTCAATTATTTACTTCCAAAAACGAATGAGAATTATGTTGGCGTTATCCACTCCTGTATACTTGTGTGCTTAGCACACTACTATATGGATCCGAAACCTGGACAACATACTCAAACCAGGAAAAAAGACTAAATGTCTTCCACATGCGATGTCTCCGCAAAATAATGCACATCAAATGGCAGGACAAAATAACCAACTTAACTGTCCTGCAACGTGCTAAGACCCTAACAATCATGTTGATGCTCAGAAGTCGAAGGCTAAGATGGCTGGGGCATGTCCAACGGATGGAAGAAAAACGCATTCCTAGGCAAATACTATATGGCGAGCTAAAACACGGAAAACGACAAATCGGCAGACTTAAACTACGATATAGAGATATCTGCAAATCATCTCTGAAAGACTTCTCCATCTGTGAAAACGACTGGCAACATCTGGCAAGTGATCGCACATCATGGAGAGCACGTATAAGGAACGGTATAACAACATTTGAGACTGTTCTAAGACAGGACTTAGAAGAGAAGAGACTCATGAAAAAGGATGGTAAACCCTGTGGACCAGCGAGCCTGACCTGTTCATTATGTGACCGCGTGTGTTTGTCAAACATTGGTAGAATTAGCCACGAGAGAAGCTGTTCGGCAAAAACAATACCTCAAAAAAATACGCAATAGCCTCCACTAGACCGTCTGACAAGACGAAAAGGGCCATACATACATCCACTCCTGGCGGAGATATCGTTTCTTGAGCTCTGCAGACTGGTTGGGAATCTGTCGCAATAACTGGCCCATTCAAAATGTAATTTATAAATAATCTATAATTTAAAAAGTCTAAATTATATTATAGCTACATTAGTTGTTATATTACAGTTGTTTTAAAGATATCTATTGCGATACAACAAAGTTGGGTAATAGAAACATAAATGGGCAACATTGGAAAGAGCTATGCATCATTATCATCAAGGACCGGGCCTACTGGCGTAGGTGATCATATCTCTCCACAACTTTCGATATCCACAGTTCGTTATCATTTCTGTTATTGACTTTCTGCCAAGCCATTCTCTTAAGCTGCCTGGTATTTTCTTTCTTTTCTTCCCTCTATCTCTTCGTCCCTCAATTTTCCCAGTTGTTACAATATATTCCAGTTGTTCTCTTCTCATTACATGGCCAAAAAATGATGATTGTTTCTTCCTAATATTGGAAATTAGCTCTCTTTTTGCTTCGACCTCTTTCAGAACCTCTTCATTACTCTTCTTAGCTGTCCATGGTATTCTCAACATTCTTCTGTAAAACCACATTTCTACAGACTCCGGTGATTTTCTTGTCTGTTGTCCTATTGTATTGATCTATGCATACATCGATATATAGAGAGGAAACAGCTGCTTTCTATCTCCATGTATGTCCAGTGAATAAAGAAAGGACATTTGTGGAAGACTTGAGCCAACTGTTAGGTTGAACCATCAATAGAACAAGAATAGCCCTATAAATGGTCCAATAATTACTGGACGAGAGCACAGCTGTGTTGTTACATCAGCTAGTTACAAGATATCTTCAATAGCACCAGTTATTATGGGCGTGAAGTATATAATAATAAAACTAAGCTTATTGTGGTGAATAAAGATGCCAACGAGAAATTGCAAGTCAGCGTCGAAGTACAGGAGATAAAGGTCAAGTACGAGACTTGAACCGGCGTCTTATCACTTAGATTGTCACCCATATGTGCTCGGCCGCCTATCCAGAATTGTTCGGAGACTCCTGTCTAGTGTTGCCTCAAGCATCGAAACTCACGAGCGAGGCGCCATTCCTCACATACCCAGAGTGCTACACTGGTACCCATTTCTGCCAGCGTCTGCATCGACCGCAGGGGTATTTTTTTCCAACCGCGGATACAATTCACACACTGACTAAAGCGGGAATCACACACGGGTTGTCCGAACGTCGGTACCTAGTGGGGTGGTGTTCCCAACAAAACTACTGAGACCCCACATAAGACAAATAAACACGTAATGATCTGACCCTAAGACTAGCTTTGGAGGAACCCTAAACGGGAAACAACCATGGCTGTAGAATCTTGTCTTGCTACAATGAGTCATGCGGAAACAGTATCAAGAAGATGCAAAATATCACAGATACCTCATCATTCATGGCGGAAATACAACAATAATGACAAATAGGACTTGAAATCACCAGGGTTAAGACAACAATAATGACAAATAGGACTTGAAATCACCAGGGTTAAGACAACAATAATGACAAATAGGACTTGAAATCAACAGGGTTAAGACAACAATAAAGACAAATAACAATAGCCCTGAGGGCAGTATAAATCTCAGTCATCAGGCATTGAAAACAGTAGACCATTATCTTGGTGGTAACATAGATCATTTTGATGGATAATATAGAACTTTTGTTCCGAAGGTTAGAACCTTGTCCCTCCTTGGGAACGCGTCAAAGAAGAGCCGAGTAGAGGGAGGGGTAGTGCATTTTGGGTAAAACACTCTCTCTATATTATTGGTCCAGACCTAACAAGTAAACAGAAATGTCAGTCCCATCATCGCTAGGATACAGGAGAAGGAAAACACAATCTCTCATACTTGACACATGGAACGTTAGGATACAGGAGAAGGAAAACACAATCTCTCATACTTGGCACATGGAACGTTAGAACACAGCAGAAGGAAAACACAATCTCTCATACTCCGCACATGGAACGTTAGGATACAGCAGAAGGAAAACACAATCTCTCATACTTGGCACATGGAACGTTAGAACACAGCAGAAGGAAAACACAATCTCTCATACTTGGCACATGGAACGTTAGGATACAGGAGATGGAAAACACAATCTCTCATACTTGGCACATGGAACGTTAGAACACAGCAGAAGGAAAACACAATCTCTCATACTTGACACATGGAACGTTAGAACACAGCGGAAGGAAAACACAATCTCTCATACTTGACACATGGAACGTTAGGATACAGCAGAAGGAAAACACAATCTCTCATACTTGACACATGGAACGTTAGGATACAGCAGAAGGAAAACACAATCTCTCATACTCCGCACATGGAACGTTAGAACCATGTGTCCTGGATTAATTAATGCCAACCTCACGAATGTAGAAAACATAAGGACAACAGCCCTCATCGACATGGAGCTGCAGCGACTACATGTTGCTATTGCAGCCTTCAGGAAATAAGGTTGCATTGTGAACATCAAATGGCAGGACAAAGTAACCAACTCTAATATCTTATAACGAGCAAAAGTCCCATCCATCATGGCAGGACAAAGTAACCAACTCTAATGTCTTATAACGAGCAAAAGTCCCATCCATCATGGCAGGACAAAGTAACCAACTCTAATGTCTTATAACGAGCAAAAGTCCCATCCATCATGGCAGGACAAAGTAACCAACTCTAATGTCTTATAACGAGCAAAAGTCCCATCCATCATGGCAGGACAAAGTAACCAACTCTAATGTCTTATAACGAGCAAAAGTCCCATCCATCATGGCAGGACAAAGTAACCAACTCTAATGTCTTATAACGAGCAAAAGTCCCATCCATCATGGCAGGACAAAGTAACCAACTCTAATGTCTTATAACGAGCAAAAGTCCCATCCATCATGGCAGGACAAAGTAACCAACTCTAATGTCTTACAACGAGCCAAAGTCCCATTCGACATGACAACACTTAGGAGTCGTAGACTAAGATGGGTCGGTCATGTAAGAGGAATGACAGTCGTATTCCCAAACTCTTATTGTATAGCGAACTTAAGGACGGAAAGAGGCCCAAGTGTAGACCACTGCTGTGAAATAAGGTTGTTTGCAGGGCTTCCTTGAGGGAATTCTCTATCAGTGAAAGAGACCAAAAGGCAGACCGGTGGTGAGATATAAGAATGGTTGCAGGGTTTCCTTGAGGGAATTCTCTATCAGTGAAAGAAACTGGGAATATCTGACTGCAGATCATAGCACATGGAGAACAACAATAAAAAATAACACAGCAGGTAGAGACAATGTTTATATCAAATTCCGAAGACAAAAGGCGCAGGAGAAGGGCGTGGAGGCCAGGCACCACGAATACATCTTGTTCATTCTGCGATCGAACCTGTCTATCCAATATTGGTAGATTCAATCACGAGAAAAGCTTGTCAGCAAAAAACAACATCCAACATAAGACACTAATATTTTATCAATTTACTGACTTATCATGATTACTTCCTACCAACCGTATGTCAAGACGCCAAAGGCCATATATATCAAGAAGGTGAAACAAAGAAAGAGATCAAAAGTAGGCTAGCAAAAGCAGCAGCGAATTAAAAATAAAACCTGGACAAAATATGGAAATAAAAAATATTAAGCAAGAAAATCAAACTTAGAATAATCAACTCAAACATATTAACACATACCAATGTATGTTAAAGCTGGAAAACATCAAAAGAGATTGAGAAAAACGAAACGCCTTTGAAGACAAATGCCTAGAAAGAATACTTTGTGTATAATTAAATGAGTTCAAGACTAACATTGAAATAAGAGAAATGGCCATGCAAACTGCGAGATCTCATGTACAATTAAGAAAAGAAGATGACATGTGTCGGACAAGTGCTGAGAAGAGACAACAAGAGATCTCATGTATAATTAAGAAAAGAAGATGACATGTGTCGGACAAGTGCTGATAAGAGACAACCAGAGATCTCATCTACAATTAAGAAAAGAAGATGACATGTGTTGGACATGTGCTGAGAAGAGACAAGACGAGAATTTCAAAACAGCCTCCTCTGTGGGAAACATTAGGATACTGAACAAGAAAAAGAACGTGAAAGACACTAAAAAGAACATTTACAAGAGAAGCACAGTTGGCAGGCATAGACTCATTAGATAATATCAAACTTCTCACCCAAAATAGAGATGTATGTAAAAGTAAGTAAAGTACCCCTGTCACGGCAAGCGTCGTACAGTGAATATGGTGTTAGTGACCCTATATTTTACAGACCTTCAGCACATGATTTTTGGGGTAATGTGGTCGGTAATACGCCTGTGCTGCTTTACTTTCCCAGAAAAAAAATCCGGTACCCATTTAAGGCTGGATGAACCCGGAAGCCGTCGGTTGGGATCGAACCCTACCCCTTTTCCTTTGTAGTCGAGTTCACTAAACCACTGAGCTATCGCGGCTCCCTAAAATTAAGATGGATGGCTCAAAACACAACAAGTCCTATGTGAGTTCACGCGGAGCTGGAAGAATCAAGATCAAAATCAACATCAAGAATGGAAAATGGGTGAAGAGATAGGTGAGAAACATAAGGATACTCAAAGATATCCTTAACATCATGACACATTATATCCATCAAAAGAAATACTTTACCAAGTTTTAAATGAAGAATATTGAAATGTTGATTTCTGTACAACACTGTTATTTGTGATCAAAACATGAATAAGATGACACAAATAACAACTGAGGCCTTGAAATGTTGATTGACAGAAGAATAGTAAGCGATGGATGGACGAACAAGCAAACAAATATCCACGTTCTGGACGACTGGAAATGTAGAAAGAATGACTCAGTGTGATCCGAGAACAACAAGTCAGCTAGTTTTGTGCGAATGATATAACATCAGTGGGCGCTTTATGCTGGCTATACATGAAACAATGGTTCAAACATAATGGCATCAGTGGGCGCTTTATGCTGGCTATACATGAAACAATGGTTCAAACATAATGGCATCAGTGGGCGCTTTATGCTGGCTATACATGAAACAATGGTTCAAACATAATGGCATCAGTGGGCGCTTTATGCTGGCTATACATGAAACAATGGTTCAAACATAATGGCATCAGTGGGCGCTTTATGCTGGCTATACATGAAACAATGGTTCAAACATAATGGCATCAGTGGGCGCTTTATGCTGGCTATACATGAAACAATGGTTCAAACATAATGGCATCAGTGGGCGCTTTATGCTGGCTATACATGAAACAATGGTTCAAACATAATGACATGAGTGGGCGCTTTATGCTGGCTATACATGAAACAATGGTTGGCGATGGTTCAAACATAATGACATCAGTGGGCGCTTTATGCTGGCTATACATGAAACAATGGTTCAAACATAATGACATGAGTGGGCGCTTTATGCTGGCTATACATGAAACAATGGTTGGCGATGGTTCAAACATAATGGCATCAGTGGGCGCTTTATGCTGGCTATACATGAAACAATGGTTGGCGATGGTTCAAACATAATGGCATCAGTGGGCGCTTTATGCTGGCTATACATGAAACAATGGTTGGCGATGGTTCAAACATAATGGCATCAGTGGGCGCTTTATGCTGGCTATACATGAAACAATGGATGGCGATGGTTCAAACATAATGGCATCAGTGGGCGCTTTATGCTGGCTATACATGAAACAATGGTTCAAACATAATGACATGAGTGGGCGCTTTATGCTGGCTATACATGAAACAATGGTTCAAACATAATGGCATCAGTGGGCGCTTTATGCTGGCTATACATGAAACAATGGTTCAAACATAATGGCATCAGTGGGCGCTTTATGCTGGCTATACATGAAACAATGGTTCAAACATAATGGCATCAGTGGGCGCTTTATGCTGGCTATACATGAAACAATGGTTCAAACATAATGGCATCAGTGGGCGCTTTATGCTGGCTATACATGAAACAATGGTTCAAACATAATGGCATCAGTGGGCGCTTTATGCTGGCTATACATGAAACAATGGATGGCGATGGTTCAAACATAATAACATCAGTGGGCGCTTTATGCTGGCTATACATGAAACAATGGATGGCGATGGTTCAAACATAATAACATCAGTGGGCGCTTTATGCTGGCTATACATGAAACAATGGATGGCGATGGTTCAAACATAATGGCATCAGTGGGCGCTTTATGCTGGCTATACATGAAACAATGGTTCAAACATAATGGCATCATCAAAGTATTGGCTGACAACATCAGTGGGCGCTTTATGCTGGCTATACATGAAACAATGGATGGCGATGGTTCAAACATAATGGCATCATCAAAGTATGGCTTGACACAATCAAAGTATGGGCTGACAACATCAAAGTATGGGCTGACAACATCAAAGTATGGGCTGACAACATCAAAGTATGGGCTGACAATATCCAAATATGGGCTGACAATATCCAAATATGGGCTGACAACATCAAAGTATGGGCTGACAATATCCAAATATGGGCTGACAACATCAAAGTATGGGCTGACAATATCCAAATATGGGCTGACAACATCAAAGTATGGGCTGACAACATCAAAGTATTGGCTGACAACATCAAAGTATGGGCTGACAATATCCAAATATGGGCTGACAATATCCAAATATGGGCTGACAACATCAAAGTATGGGCTGACAATATCCAAATATGGGCTGACAACATCAAAGTATGGGCTGACAATATCCAAATATGGGCTGACAACATCAAAGTATGGGCTGACAACATCAAAGTATTGGCTGACAACATCAAAGTATGGGCTGACAACATCAAAGGATGGCTTGACACAATCAAAGTATGGGCTGACAATATATCAAAGTATGGGCTGACAACATCAAAGTATGGGCTGACAATATATCAAAGTATGGGCTGGCAATATATCAAAGTATGGGCTGACAATATATCAAAGTATGGGCTGACAATATATCAAAGTATGGGCTGACAATATATCAAAGTATGGGCTGGCAATATATCAAAGTATGGGCTGGCAATATATCAAAGTATGGGCTGACAATATATCAAAGTATGGGCTGACAATATATCAAAGTATGGGCTGACAATATCAAAATATGGGCTGACAACATCAAAGTATGGGCTGACAATATCAAAATATGGGCTGACAATATCAATGTATGGGCTGACAATATCAAAGTATGGGCTGACAACATCAAAGTATTGGCTGACAATATCAAAATATGGGCTGACAACATCAAAGTATGGGCTGACAATATCAAAATATGGGCTGACAACATCAAAGTATGGGCTGACAATATCAAAATATGGGCTGACAACATCAAAGTATGGGCTGACAATATCAAAATATGGGCTGACAACATCAAAGTATTGGCTGACAACATCAAAGTATGGGCTGACAATATCCAAATATGGGCTGACAACATCAAAGTATGGGCTGACAATATCAAAATATGGGCTGACAACATCAAAGTATGGCTGACAATATCAAAATATGGGCTGACAATATCAAAATATGGGCTGGCAATATCAAAATATGGGCTGGGAATATCAAAATATGGGCTGGGAATATCAAAATATGGGCTGGCAATATCAAAGGATGGGTTGAAAGTATCAAAAGGTTGGCTGGGAATCAATCGAAGAATCTGTCATCAAGTTAGAGATATAGTAGGAATGACGTTTCATGATATCTAGCCCTCATTAATGAGACGGCACAACACATTTATTGCGTCCATTATGGAATTGGAATTTCACATGCGTAGACATTCTTCAACTCACAAGGCGAGTCAATCAGAGTCTTCGTTACTGTAGCTATACCGATGCAATTTTGTCTTCCTCTAAAATTATATGGGTCACCTTTCTCAAACACTTGAGCTATTGTCTCATTGGTCAGTCTTTCGCCATCTTCTTTCCAAAGATACTCCAACTGTCGACCGATGCTATCGCATCCCACCCAAATGAAAGGAAATGATTTGAAATTCCGCATCAACGAGAGTTTGTCTAATGTTTTCACTGACATCAGAAATGCACCTTTCTGACTGCAGGCACTATCGGCGTTTGTGTAGTTAAGTGGGGGATTGAATAACCCGATACAAGCCCTCGTGGTACCCTCTTCGTACAATCGAAACCCTTGAGACTCGTTGCATGAAGTATACTAAAGGTCACCTTCAGCTTGCTCAGGAAGCGGCTGTCGGTCTTGGACCCATGATCCAGGCACATAGGCCCCGCTGAGGGCGTTAAACAGAAACGTCTTGACACAGGCCCCGCTGAGGGCGTTAAACAGAAACGTCTTGCAATGGTCTGGGTAGACATTCATGCAGAGTTGAGCACAAAGAGCTCGCGTCTTCACGTACCACTTGGAGCTGAGTCGCACTGGGCCACGACGAGGGGACGTCTGTCGTCGAAACAAATGCTGAGCTATGCCTCCATGGGTCGGGACTTGCTGGCATGTAACTGTGCAGGTTGTTGCTGGCAACGAAAGTTCAAATATAACTAGACGGTAAACTGGTTAAACAAATACAGAAAAAATACAGACAAAAAAGTTGTAAAATGGTCACGCAACGAGTGTTTCGTGCAGAAAAAAATATCTTTATGTACCCTGATCCCTACATGTTTTTTTTTACCATTGAAGTAATTAATGGTAATTTGGTCAGCACTGAAACAGGCCGTCCCCAAAATTTGTGGTACGAATTTAAGTTTGAATGAATATACAAGCTGGTCAGTCATTGTTAACTCAATACATGTTGACTAACTACTGGGTGTTCCATTGTTAACTCAATACATGTTGACTAACTACTGGGTGTTCCATTGTTAACACAATGCATGTTGACTAACTACTGGGTGATCCATTGTTAACACAATACATGTTGACTAACTACATGGCGATCCCTTGTTAACACAATACATATTGACTAACTACATGGCGATCCCTTGTTAACACAATGCATGTTGACTAACTACTGGGTGATCCATTGTTAACACAATACATGTTGACTAACTACACGGCGATCCCTTGTTAACACAATACATGTCGAGTAACTACATGGCGATCCCTTGTTAACACAATGCATGTTGACTAATTACTGGGGGATCCATTGTTAACACAATACATGTTGACTAACTACAGGGCGATCCCTTGTTAACACAATACATGTTGACTAACTACATAGCGATCCCTTGTTAACACAATGCATGTTGACTAATTACTGGGGGATCCATTGTTAACACAATGCATGTTGACTAACTACAGGGCGATCCCTTGTTAACACAATACATGTTGATAACTACAGCGCGAATCCCTTTTTAATAGTATACAGGAATTGGTATTGTAAGCTCTAAAATACTAGCATAAAATTTAAACATTTGTAATAATAATTTAATATTGCCATTTAAAATAGAAATGTCTTTTAAGCCTGACAGAAGTGTTCAGTCATAATACAGACAAGAAGGAACTGATATAACTATACAGTTTTACAATAAAACTCAATGAAATCTGAGAGGCCACTTACCGGAAAATACTAAACATCGGTACATGAAATGAAGTACATTTTTATCGTGTTATCTGTTCTTTTTCAATATGAAGGGGAAGAAAAGTCCTTTCTATTAAATATCAAGAACAGCAATTTCAAGTGCAAGATTTTGAAGTACTTGATGCTGAATGAACTGTGAACTTCTTGTATGAGCTTATGACTTCCTTCTTGATTATAAAAATGCCAATGATCATTTTGTTCCACATTCGTTAGTTATTTAAAAAAAAACATAAATTATTTATTGAAGAAAACTTGTTGATAAACTCCACAAAAACACGTTGAACATATCGATAGTAAGGTCACACATTGATTACCCTTCTCCTGGTATCAATGTATGCAAACAAATAATATTTACTTGTGTCTTTTCATAGTGACACAGTTTCCAATTTGACATGATTAAAGGGCACTGACTCTGTAAGTAGTTCATGAGAAGATCAAGTGCAGTTAATGAACACGACTATTAATTATCTACCCTTTGATCAAATGGATGACAAATACACTGAAGAAACTTGTATTTTGCCTGTATTTCCATGCTACATAACAGTAGATGAGCGCTGACAGATAAAAACATTCAAGACGTGTGTCTTAAACGGAAAATGCTATATTCGTGTATTATAATTGAAGGTCAATATTACAACTGCTAAGTTTAACTAAAACTATAGATATTGTATGTCTCTGAGTACAATAATCTATCGACAAGTGCCCAGCAGAATGGATCATCATCATGTCCCACACAGGTATGGCGATCATGCCCTTTCACAATGTTCGAATCGATTTTCTTTTTATTCTTCTTCCTCTTCTTTCCTTCCTCATTTGCCTTTCAGCGTCGAGGGGAGATATAATTTGCGGTCTTTTGCTCTTCTGTTCGCCTCTGCTGCTGTTATGTTTCCTAGTGCTTATAATATTCCATCGACCCATCTTTTTCGTGGTCGACCCTTGGGTCTGGTGTTCTCACAACGTTTGTTGAAAGCTCGTTGTGTAGTGTTTTGTTCTTTCTGCATTGTCACGTGGCCAAACCATTTTATCTGTTGTTTCCTTATATATTCTATGGCGGGGGCTATTCCTAGCTTTTTTCTCAGTTCTTCATTTACGTAGGTGATCATACTTTCCACAACTTTCGATCTCGACAACTATTTATCATTTTTGTTGTTGACCTGCCAAGCCATTCTGCGAAGCTATCTGAACTTGTATATTTACTTATATATTTACTTACATATATATATATATATATATATATATATATATATATATATATATACCAATTTACGTATGCGTGTGAAAGCTGGAAAACAACAAGAGATATAGAAACAAAGTTGAACGCATTTGAAAATAAATGTCTAAGGAAAATACTTGGTATAGCGTGGAACGAATTCAAAATAAACGGGGAAATTAGAGAAATCGCCAATCAACCACTAATATCTTCAGTAATCAAGAAAAGACGATGGTCACATGTTGGGCATGTGATGAGAAGAGATTATAACCGAATAGCAAAGCAAGCCCTTGTGTAGGAAATAACAGGTAAGAGAAAAAGAGGAAGACCCAGAGAGACACTGAAAAGAACATTGATGAGAACGGCAAGAGCAGCAGGAATCGGCTGCCTCATTTAGATAGAGCTGCTTGCACAGAAAAGAGACAAATGGCGAGATTTGCTAAAATATCTTTAAAAGAATTGAAAACTGCTAGAACAAAAATTCAGATAAGAGAAGGAGTATCTTGGTCTACGCCCTATGAGCCGGCTATGGCTCGAAAGATCAATAGATAGATAGATATACCAATTTATATATTTACGTATATATCTACTTATATATTTACTTATATATATATATATATATATATATATATATCTATATATATATATATATATATATATATAGATATATATATACCTATTTATATATTTACGTATATATCTACTTATATGTCTATATATATATATATATATATGTATATATATATATATATATATCTACTTATAAAACTTCCCAAGATTTTTATAACGTTTATTGTGCACAGAAGGGTTCGGTTTTTTAATTATTATTTGCTTCAAAACATGTACTTGACTGACGTGAAACAAAACAAAACATTATTCTTTACGAAGTTAATTCAAATTATTATAATGCAGATGAGAGGATAGCCAAGACAGCGGCCACTCATATGATCATTGTTTCGGGGAGTGTGATGGATTGGCACGTCTCTATTTGTTTTCCCTGCTTGTTGAGTGTCCCTTGTGACGTAATCTAACAAAGGTGACATTGATCATCTTTCACATTGGTTCCTATCACTTCGGTGGTTCGTTCTGACATCGATGTGATAACATTGCTACATTGTGGAAACATTTACAGATAAAACTGTTCTTCTGTCTTGTTTGTAAAAGAGAAAACATTAGCTCTGAGACCGGGATCTGTTGGATAAACAAGTTCTTGACCTGGACCTCATAGTTACCCGGGGAAAATTAAGCGCTGGTACATATTATATGACTGTATATGGTATTCTCAACATTCTTTGTGGTTTATAATAAGATTAATAATGTTAGAATAATGTTGAGAACATCACGGACAGCTGAGAAGAGTAAAGAAAACCATCTGAAAGAGGCCAACGCAAAAAAGAGAGCTAATTTCCAAAATTTGAAAGAAACAATCATCATTTTTTGGCCAAGTAATGAGAAGAAAACAGCCGAAATTATTGTAACAACTGGGAAAATTGAGGGACGAAGAGATAGAGGGAAGCAAAGAGAAAAGTTACCAGATAGCTTATAGAGACAAATATGATAAATAACTGTTGAGATCGAAAGTTGTGGAGAGATATGATCCCCTACGCCAGCAGTCATGGTACTTAATGATGATGATGGTGCCACATAGGACTAGTATTTCAACGATCAATAAATGCATTACTAATTTCCTTCAATGGAAAATTAGCTTTGATGACACATAAATCAAAATCAGCCGAAGTCCTGCCTCGGGACTTATTGTCTTATTTTAGAACATTCTAACTGGAACAAAACAAGAACTCACAAACGCATTACGATAGCTATGTATACTATAGTAGAACATTGATATACAGTAGCCCAACAGTAGAGCATTGATATACAGTAGCCCAACAGTAGAGCATTGATATACAGTAGCCCAACAGTAGAGCATTGATATACAGTTGCCCAACAGTAGAGCATTGATATACAGTAGCCCAACAGTATAGCATTGATATACAGTAGCCCAACAGTAGAGCCTTGATATATAGTGCCCAACAGTAAAGCATTGATATACAGTATCCCAACAGTAGAGCATTGATATACAGTAGCCCAACAGTAGAGCATTGATATACAGTAGCCCAACAGTAAAACATTGATATACAGTAGCCCAACAGTAGAGCATTGATATACATTAGCCCAACAGTAGAGCATTGATATACAGTAGCCCAACAGTAGAGCATTGATATACATTAGCCCAACAGTAGAGCATTGATATACAGTAGCCCAACAGTAGAGCATTGGTATACAGTAGCCCAACAGTAGAGCATTGGTATACAGTAGCCCAACAGTAGAGCATTGGTATACAGTAGCCCAACAGTAGAGCATTGGTATACAGTAGCCCAACAGTAAGGGCATTGATATACAGGAGCCCAACAGTAGAGCATTGATATACAGGAGCCCAACAGTAGAGCATTCATATACAGTAGCCCAACAGTAGAGCATTGATATACAGTAGCCCAACAGTAGAGCATTGATATACAAGAGCTCACCAGCAGAGAATTGATATACAGGAGCCCGACAGTAGAGCCTTAATATACAAGAGCCCAACAGTAGAGGATTGATATACAAGAACTCACCAGTGGAGCATTGATATGATATACCAGAGCCCAACAGTAGAGACTTGATATACAAGAGCCCATCAGTAGAGCATTGATATACAAGAGCTCACCAGTGGAGCATTGATATACAGGTGCTCACCAGTAGAGCATTGATATACAAGAGCCCAACAGTGGAGCATTGATATACAAGAACTCATCAGTAGAGCATTGATATACAAGAGCCCAACAGTGGAGCATTGATATACAAGAGCTCACCAGTGGAGCATTGATATACAGGAGCCCAACAGTAGAGCATTGATATACAGGAGTCCAACAGTAGAGTATTGATATACAGGAGCCCAACAGTAGAGCATTGATATACAGGAGCCCAACAGTAGAGCATTGATATACAAGAGCTCACCAGTAGAGCATTGATATACAAGAGCTCACCAGTGGAGCATTGATATACAAGAGCCCAACAGTAGAGCCTTGATATACAAGAGCCCAACAGTAGAGCATTGATATACAGTAGCCCAACAGTAGAGCATTGATATACAGTAGCCCAACAGTAGAGCATTGATATACAGTTGCCCAACAGTAGAGCATTGATATACAGTAGCCCAACAGTATAGCATTGATATACAGTAGCCCAACAGTAGAGCCTTGATATATAGTGCCCAACAGTAAAGCATTGATATACAGTATCCCAACAGTAGAGCATTGATATACAGTAGCCCAACAGTAGAGCATTGATATACAGTAGCCCAACAGTAAAACATTGATATACAGTAGCCCAACAGTAGAGCATTGATATACATTAGCCCAACAGTAGAGCATTGATATACAGTAGCCCAACAGTAGAGCATTGATATACATTAGCCCAACAGTAGAGCATTGATATACAGTAGCCCAACAGTAGAGCATTGGTATACAGTAGCCCAACAGTAGAGCATTGGTATACAGTAGCCCAACAGTAGAGCATTGGTATACAGTAGCCCAACAGTAGAGCATTGGTATACAGTAGCCCAACAGTAAGGGCATTGATATACAGGAGCCCAACAGTAGAGCATTGATATACAGGAGCCCAACAGTAGAGCATTCATATACAGTAGCCCAACAGTAGAGCATTGATATACAGTAGCCCAACAGTAGAGCATTGATATACAAGAGCTCACCAGCAGAGAATTGATATACAGGAGCCCGACAGTAGAGCCTTAATATACAAGAGCCCAACAGTAGAGGATTGATATACAAGAACTCACCAGTGGAGCATTGATATGATATACCAGAGCCCAACAGTAGAGACTTGATATACAAGAGCCCATCAGTAGAGCATTGATATACAAGAGCTCACCAGTGGAGCATTGATATACAGGTGCTCACCAGTAGAGCATTGATATACAAGAGCCCAACAGTGGAGCATTGATATACAAGAACTCATCAGTAGAGCATTGATATACAAGAGCCCAACAGTGGAGCATTGATATACAAGAGCTCACCAGTGGAGCATTGATATACAGGAGCCCAACAGTAGAGCATTGATATACAGGAGTCCAACAGTAGAGTATTGATATACAGGAGCCCAACAGTAGAGCATTGATATACAGGAGCCCAACAGTAGAGCATTGATATACAAGAGCTCACCAGTAGAGCATTGATATACAAGAGCTCACCAGTGGAGCATTGATATACAAGAGCCCAACAGTAGAGCCTTGATATACAAGAGCCCAACAGTAGAGCATTGATATACAAGAGCTCACCAGTGGAGCATTGATATACAAGAGCCCAACAGTAAAGCCTTGATATACAAGAGCCCAACAGTAGAGCATTGATATACAAGAGCTCACCAGTGGAGCATTGATATACAATAGCCCAAAGATTTCAAAGTGTTTAATCAAACAAGTGAACAAACCTATTTATTTTCCTTTCTTACATCTCCGATATCCCCTGACGTTCAGACAACCTGTGTTCGATTCCCGCTCGAAGCAGTTTGAGTTTTACTCGTGGTTGGAAAAAAAATACCACTGCGGTCGACCCAGTCTCTGGCAGAAATAGGTACCAGGGTGGGGCTCTAGGAAGGTGAGGAATGCCGCCTCGCATCGTGAGTTTTGATGTTTGAAGTGACCTATCCACAAGTTTTCGAACACTTTCTATTTCTTCTTTTTCTGCGCCGACTTTCCCTTCTTCTCTCCTCTTTTTTCTAGTTCATCCGCTCCTACTATTTATTACTTTTTTCTTTCTTTTTTCTAGTTCATCCGCTCCTACTATTTATTACTTTTTTTCTTTCTTTTTTCTAGTTCATCCGCTCCTACTATTTATTACTTTTTTTCTTTCTTTTTTCTAGTTCATCCGCTCCTACTATTTATTACTTTTTTTCTTTCTTTTTTCTAGTTCATCCGCTCCTACTATTTATTACTTTTTTTCTTTCTTTTTTCTAGTTCATCCGCTCCTACCATTTATTACTTTTTTTCTTTCTTTTTTCTAGTTCATCCGCTCCTACTATTTATTACTTTTTTTCTTTCTTTTTTCTAGTTCATCCGCTCCTACTATTTATTACTTTTTTTCTTTCTTTTTTCTAGTTCATCCGCTCCTACTATTTATTACTTTTTTTCTTTCTTTTTTCTAGTTCATCCGCTCCTACTATTTATTACTTTTCTTCTTTCTTTCCATAGTTAACTTGTACTACCACTTATTCTACTGTTGTTGCAGCATGTTCTTATTTCCTTTCCTCTCTCTACTTCTCCTTATTGTTCTTCTTATATATTTTCATATCACAATTTTTTTCTGATATTGCAGCAGTTCATAATTATTCGGTCCTATATTACTATTGTGGGAGCCGAGATAGCTCAGTGGTTAGTGAACTGGACTACAAAGGACAAGAGGTAGGGTTCGATCCCAACCGACGGCTTCCGGGATCACCCAGCCTTAAATGGGTACCAGATTTTTCATGGGAAAGTAAAGCAGCATGGGCGTAATACCGACCACATTACCCTAAAAATCATGTGCCGAAGGTCTGTAAAATTTATGGTCACTAACACCATATTCCCTATACGCCACTCGGCGTGACAGGGGCACTTTACTTTTTACTTACATTACTTTTGTTTCAAGACATGTTTGTTTTCTTTTTTTATTTTTCAATAAGAACACTTCATTTTCTTGTAAAGATAGTATTTTATCTACAATTTCTGGACATTTAACGTGTGGTTTCTACTCCGTACAATGCCACGTAGTCGCTTCACTTTCTCTAGTTAAGTTGCCACAATGTCTGGAGCTTGCACCTCATTAAGTATCACACAAGATGGCGGGTTAGACAAAAACAGCCCGTCATCCTGCTTACTTCGTGGAACTGACAGTTCTAGAGGACATTTGTGACCACTCATCATCATCATCGAGTGCCGTCGCCGTTTCGAAGGTTGGCAACCATGAAGCGCCATTCCGTTCTAACTCTTGCTTTGATGTTGCAGGTTGTCACAGGCCGACTTATCCAACTTTTGATGTTACTCGCATATGTTAGCCTTGGTCTGCCTCTGTCTCTTGCTTTGATGTTGCAGGTTGTCACAGGCCGACTTATCCAACTTTTGATGTTACTCGCATATGTTAGTCTTGGTCTGCCTCTGTCTCTTGCTTTGATGTTGCAGGTTGTCACAGGCCGACTTATATAACTTTTGATGTTACTCGCATATGTTAGTCTTGGTCTGCCTCTGTCTCTTGCTTTGATGTTGCAGGTTGTCACAGGCCGACTTATCCAACTTTTGATGTTACTCGCATATGTTAGTCTTGGTCTGCCTCTGTCTCTTGCTTTGATGTTGCAGGTTGTCACAGGCCGACTTATCCAACTTTTGATGTTACTCGCATATGTTAGTCTTGGTCTGCCTCTGCCTCTTTTACCTTGTATTTTCCCTTCCAATATTACTTTTAGTAGGCTGTTGTGACCTTTAACATGCAACAAAAATAGTATTTGTTTTGTTTTAATTGCATTTAGTAGTTCTCTTTTCATTTTTAGTTGTTTTAAGATTTCATCGTTTGTTTTCTTTTCTGTCCATCCAATTCTACCTATTCTTCTATATAAACATTTCAAGGACTGCAATCTTCTGCTCTGTTCTCTTTTCTAATGTCCATGTTTCTGCACCATACAGGAATGTTGAGAAGATGTGTAGTCACTACCTGAACTAATTGCTCATTCTGATATGAGTCGGGTCTCACGGTCTCATCCACTGCTTGTTAGATGCTACATCATGCAACAGTATAACCAACAATAAAACCAACATCATAACCAACAGTATAACCAACAATAAAACCAACATCATAACCAACAGTATAACCAACAATAAAACCAACATCATAACCAACAGTATAACCAACAATAAAACCAACATCATAACCAACAGTATAACCAACAATAAAACCAACATCATAACCAACAGTATAACCAACAGTATAACCAACAGTATATCCAACAATATAACCAACAGTATAACCAACAGTATATCCAACAATATAATCAACAGTATAACCAAAGTATTACCATTATCTACCAGAGAGTATTACACAACAGGCCCTTTTTTGGAATCCCCAGGGGAAAAGACAAAGAGGAAGACCAAGGAATTCTTGGAGAAGACATACAGAAGCAGAGATGAAGATGATGGGGAAGACATGGAATGATCTTAAAAGAATTGCAAAAAACAGAACGACTTGGAAAGTGTTTGTTGAAGACCTATGCTCCACTGGGAGCTAAAAGGTAGAAGAGATAACCAACAGTATAAACAACTGTATAATCAACAATATAACCAACAGCATAACCAACAATATAACCAACAGTATAACCAACAGTATAACCAACAATATTACCAACTGTATAACCAACAGTATATCCAACTGTATAACCAACAATATAACCAACATTATATAACAGTATAACTAACAATATAACCAACAGAATAACCAACTGTATAACCAACAGAATAACCAACTGTATAACCAACAGTATAACCAACAGAATAACCAACTGTATAACCAACAGTATAACCAACATTATAGTAAAAAAAGTAAAGCACCCCCGTCACGCAAAGTGGCGTATAGGGAAATATGGTGTTAGTGACCCTATATTTTACAGACCTTCAGCACATGATTTTTGGAGTAATGTGGTTGGTATTACGCCCGTGCTGCTTTACTTCCCCAGAAAAAAATCCAGTACCCATTTAAGGCTGGGTGAACCCGGAAGCCGCCGGTTGGGATCGAACCCTACCCCTTGTCCTTTGTAGTCCAGTTCACTAACCACTGAGCTATCGCGGCTCCGCTAACCAACAGTATAACCAACAATATAACCACCAATATAACCAACTGTATAACCAACAGTATACCCAACAGTATAACCAACTATATAACCAACAATATAACCACCAATATAACCAACAGTATAACCAACAATATAACCACCAATATAACCAACTGTATAACCAACAGTATACCCAACAGTATAACCAAGTATATAACCAACAATATAACCACCAATATAACCAACAGTATAACCAACAGTTTAACCAATTATATAACCAACAATATAACCAACAATATAACCAACAGTATAACCAACAGTTTAACCAACAATATAACCAACAGTATAACCAACAGTTTAACCAACAATATAACCAACAGTATAACCAACAGTTTAACCAACAATATAACCACCAGTATAACCACCAATATAACCAACAGTATAACCAACAGTATAACCAACTATATAACCACCAATATAACCAACAGTATAACCAACAGTTTAACCAACAATATAACCACCAATATAACCAACAGTATAACCAACAGTATAACCAACAGTATAACCAACTATATAACCACCAATATAACCAACAGTATAACCAACAGTTTAACCAACAATATAACCACCAATATAACCAATAGTATAACCAACAGTATAACCAACAGTTTAACCAACAATATAACCACCAATACAACCACCAATATAACCAACAATATAACCAACAGAATAACTATAACTAATAGCATAACCAACAGCATGACCAGCAGTATAACCAACAGCATGACCAGCAGTATAACCAACAGCATGACCAGCAGTATAACCAACAGCATGACCAGCAGTATAACCAACAGCATGACCAGCAGTATAACCAACAGCATGACCAGCAGTATAACTCAGATGATTTTGTTGCTCTAAAGTTATATTGAATTCATTGACAGATATAGTAATGTGTGTGTTTGTATGTGTGTGTGTGAAAATTCAGTTATTTTATTCCGTTTGTTGAAAAAGGTGGTGGGGGGGGGGGGGGGGGCGTGTTTTCACTTGACGCCATCAAATGGTCAATGAAGCTCCCAATACTGCCTCTATGATGTCCCCCTGTAGAAGGCATGGAGTTTGTAGCCTCTAAATCGCATTGAGAGCCCCCTACTGGCACACACAGAGGACCGAGGCCTCCAGCTTGATGAGACGACGACCATGCCCCACACGCAATAGGCCTGTAGTATATGGCACAGACACAGCTGGCTCAGGACGTAACGATCCTCTGTCAGTTCAAATGGACTACATATAATAGCAGGAGCTATATAGTTAAGTACTCTGTGCACAACGTGAGCTGTGTGTTTCATCCGTTTTGATAGTGTTTCGATATTCTGATTGTTTACGATGAATGATGATATCATATAACAGGGAACAGTTGACTGTGTTCACTTTCTGTGCGGTTTTGTCTTATGTCATTTGGCGTGTGCTGAGACTTCTATGATGGGATCTACAGCCATCTTTCTTTGTTTTGGAGATGAGTTAGTAATTCGGATGATTCCACTGGCACGGGCGGTTAAGCAATTATGGAATTTAATTCGTTTGCAGTGATACCGGGGCCTTCCATAACAATAACAATAACATACAATACTCCTGAAGGAGCGCAGAAAGCGCTAGTAGTCAGTAGGTGGCGGGGAATGGGCCAATGTGAATCCTTCCTCCACGGCCTGGAGAAATGAACACATGGATGGCCATCACGTCAGTAGAGCCACAGTGTGCCATGGAGAGATGAACATATGGATGGCCATCACGTCAGCAGAGCCACAGTGTGCCATAGAGAGATGAACACATGGATGGCCATCACGTCAGTAGAGCCACAGTGTGCCATGGAGAAATGAAAATATGGATGGCCATCACGTCAGCAGAGCCACAGTGTGCCATAGAGAGATGAACATATGGATGGCCATCACGTCAGTAGAGCCACAGTGTGCCATGGAGAGATGAACACATGGATGGCCATCACGTCAGTAGAGCCACAGTGTGCCATGGAGAAATGAAAATATGGATGGCCATCACGTCAGTAGAGCCACAGTGTGCCATGGAGAAATGAAAATATGGATGGCCATCACGTCAGTAAAGCCACAGTGTGCCATGGAGAGATGAACACATGGATGGCCATCACGTCAGTAAAGCCACAGTGTGCCATGGAGAAATGAAAATATGGATGGCCATCACGTCAGTAGAGCCACAGTGTGCCATGGAGAGATGAACATATGAATGGCCATTACGTCAGTAGAGCCACAGTGTGCCATGGAGAGATGAACATATGGATGGCCATCACGTCAGTAGAGCCACAGTGTGCCATGGAGAGATGAAAATATGGATGGCTATCACGTCAGTAAAGCCACAGTGTGCCATGGAGAGATGAACATTTGGATGGCCATCACGTCAGTAAAGCCACATTGTGCCATGGAGAAATGAAAATATGTATGGCTATCACGTCAGTAAAGCCACAGTGTGCCATGGAGAGATGAACATATGGATGGCCATCACGTCAGTAGAGCCACAGTGTGCCATGGAGGGAGAACATATGAATGGCCATCACGTCAGTAGAGCCACAGTGTGCCATGGAGAGATGAACATATGAATGGCCATCACGTCAGTAAAGCCACAGTGTGCCATGGAGAGATGAACATATGGATGGCCATCGCGTCAGTAAAGCCACAGTGTGCCATGGAGAGATGAACATATGAATGGCCATCACGTCAGTAAAGCCACAGTGTGCCATGGAGAGATGAACACATGGATGGCCATCACGTCAGTAGAGCCACAGTGTGCCATAGACAGATGAACACATGTATGTCTGTTAGTTACGAGACCACGTCATGTCTTCTCCTGTCTGTTAGTTATGTGATCCCACCATGTCTTGTTCTCTTGTCTATTAATTATGTGATCTCACTGTGTCTTGTTCTCTTGTCTATTAATTATGTGATCCCACCATGTCTTGTTCTCTTGTCTATTAATTATGTGATCTCACTGTGTCTTGTTCTCTTGTCTATTAGTTATGTGATCTCACTGTGTCTTGTTCTCTTGTCTGTTAGTTACGTGATCTCACTGTGTCTTGTTCTCTTGTCTGTTAGTTACGTGATCTCACTGTGTCTTGTTATCTTGTCTTTTAGTTAAATGATCTCACTATGTCTTGTTCTCTTGTCTGTTAGTTACATGATCTCAATGTGTCTTGTTCTCTTGTCTATTAGTTACGTGATCTCACTGTGTTGTGTTCGCGTGTCTATTAGTTACGTGATCTCACCGTGTCTTGTTCTCTTGTCTGTTAGTTTTGTGATCTCACCGTGTCTTGTTCTCTTTCTTGTCTGTTAGTTACGTGATCTCACCGTGTCTTGTTATCTTGTCTGTCAGTTACGTGATCTCACCGTGTCTTGTTCTCTTTTGTGTCAGTTACGTGATCTCACCGTGTCTTGTTCTCTTTTGTGTTAGTTACGTGATCTCGCCGTGTCTTGTTCTCTTTTGTGTTAGTTACGTGATCTCACTGTGTCTTGTTCTCTTTTCTGTTAGTTACGTGATCTCGCCGTGTCTTGTTCTCTTTAGTTTCAGGTGAGGTTCTAACGTGCGGCAGACAGGCCTGTGGGAAAATCTCACTTGATGTCAATAGACAGTTGGTTTATGTTGGCGGAAATATTCTGTTTTATCATCATCATGTGGTCCTTTGAAAAAAACTGAAAAAAAACTACTTTTGTCACAACTCACACAACGAAAACTCTGTCTCTGGCAAGCTCCTGTGCGCTCATTTGTTAAGTTCAAAGTCGGGATAAAACGGTCATCAAAGCCTGCCCACATTATGGATCCCAGGCCATGCTACGGAATTCGTGCACATGTGTCTTTGCGGATTTTCTCGAGATTCTAGAAGGGGTTTGAGAGCACCTACGGATTTGTCCAGTGTGCAGTGATGATAAGGTAAAGGTAAAGTACGAGACTTGAACCGGCGTCTTAGCACGCGAGTTTCCACCCATATGTGCTCGGCCGCCTATCCAGAAATGTTCGGAGATCCCTGGATAGTCTCGCTTCAAGCATCGAATCTCAGGTGCGAGGCAACATTCCTCACCTTCCCAGGGTAATACCCTGGTACCCATTTCTGGCAACGGCTGGGTCGACGGTGGGGGGTATTTTTTTTTGCAACCACGAGTACAACTCACACTGCTCCCAGCGGGAATCGAACACGTTTTGTCAGAACGTCGGTAGTCCAGTCGGGTGGTTTTTCTAACTAGGCTACCGAGGCTCCCGTGCAGTGATGATGATTCTAACAACAGCAACAACGCTTTAAATGGATCTGATGTCATGAACCACTTCTTGGAACATGGGTCCCGATCGCTTTTCTTCTTTCAGGCTGGCTAATCCTATTCTTCCTCCCCACGAGTCCATCGACTCACATCGCTATGCTGAAATAATTATTAGTATTTGTTGTTTTGTATCTGATGAAGGCTTTTGCCGAAACGCCATAGTTTGTCTCGACTCTCCATAGTTTCAGCTACTTAATACCATATTATGTATGTTTTATTCTTGTTATAGACGTCTCTCGTGTTTCTGAAGCACGTCTTCCATTACTCCTTCTTTCAGACCACCGTGTTGTTTAGTGTGTCCGTAAGGCTTCATTTTCCTGTCTGAGATATTGATTATATGGCAGTTCTCTTCCAATTTTACAAATATTATCAAATTGTATTGGAATCCCCATAATTTGACGTCATCAGCGGTACATCGTTCACGTCGATTACTTTTTTTTTCTTGAGCTATTATCAGTTTGAAATGGCAGGACCAGACTTGGAAATTCATTCCCCTTCAGTTGTTCTTGCATCCTTAGCTCCACAACTGTTATTGTATCCTTAGCTCCAGAACTGTTCTTGCATCCTTAGCTCAAGAACTGTTCTTGCATCCTTAGCTCCAGAACTGTTCTTGCATCCTTAGCTCCAGAACTGTTCTTGCATCCTTAGCTCAAGAACTGTTCTTGCATCCTTAGCTCCAGAACTGTTCTTGCATCCTTAGCTCCAGAACTGTTCTTGCATCCTTAGCTCCAGAACTGTGGCGAATGTGTGTTGGATTAACAGTGGCCGGACATTGTTGTTGAATAAGTGTAACTGACCCACTAATTATGTACATCTTGGGTCTTGTAAGGTTTGTGGATTAATAGTGGGTCTCGAATTGTTGCTCTGTGTCGTCTTCTGATCGAAAGGAGGATGGATGGATGAGTGGGTGGATGGATGGATGAGTGGGTGGATGGATGGATGAGTGGGTGGATGGATGGATGGATGGATGAGTGGGTGGATGGATGGATGGATGGATGGTTGGATGTATGGATGGATGGCTGGATGAGTGGGTGGATGAATGAGTGAGTGGATGGATGGATAGACGGTTGGATGAGTGGGTGGATGGATAGATGGTTGGATGCATGGGTGGGTCAGCGGGTAGATTTATGTATGAATGTATGGATGGGTGGGTGGATGGATGGATAGATGGTTGTATGAGTGGGTGGATGGATGGATAGATGGTTGGATGAGTGGGTGGATGAGTGGGTGGATGGATGGTTGGATGAGTGGGTGGATGAGTGAGTGAGTGGATGGATGGATGAGTGGGTGGATGGATGAGTGGGTGGATGGATAGATGGTTTGATGCATGGGTGGGTCAGCGGGTAGATGTATGTATGGATGTATGGATGGCTGGGTGGATGGATGGATAGCTGGTTGGGTCTATGGATGGATAAGTGAGTGGGAGTGGGTTGGGTAGGGTGGGTATTTGGATAGATGGTTGGTTGGATTAACGGGTGAGTGGGTGGTTGGATATTTTGGTGGGTGGAGGGTTGACGGATGGATGGGTGGATGGTTCAGTGGATGTATGGATTGTTGAGTGAATGGGTGGATGGTTCAGTGAATGGATGGATTGGATAGTTGAGTGGATGTATGGATTGTTGAATGGATGGGTGGATGGTTGAGTGAATGGATGGATAGTTGAGTGGATGTATGGATTGTTGAATGGATGGGTGGATGGTTCAGTGAATGATTGGATAGGTTGAGTGGATTTATGGATTGTTGAGTGAATGGGTGTATATGTGAATGGATGGATAGTTGAGTGGATGGGTGGTTGAGTGAATGGATGAATGGTTGAGTGGATGGATGGATGGATGGTTGAATGGATATGAATATATGTTGATGGGTGGAAGGACATATTGAGGATAAACTGATGAATGAATAGATGGGTACGCAATAAAAAGAAAACTGTTAACTGTCACTTCAAGATGCCATAAACTAAATTGTACAATTCATAAATATAGTCATCCGTCTCTATACTTCACGCTCAGAGGATCTCGGCGACCTAAAAGTTGGGATCAATACAGAAACGATGTTTTTTTTTTTAATTCCGTAGTTTTGTATAAAATAAAACAGGTACTTGTACACAGATAACACAATGCAGTACAACTTTAACCTACACATTATGCACATCAATATGTGTACTCATTTACTGAAACGTATAGTTCAAATTATAACGATAATAAAAGTGGATTCATCTAATTAGTCCAACTATCTTGGCTTGAGGGAACTAGATCGCAGACCTGTCCATTCGTGGTTCTGGATCCTGGTTCTGGATCCTTTCAGCTCTGAATCCTGGTTCTGGATCCTGGTTCTGGATCCTGGTTCTGGATCCTGGTTCTGGATCCTTTCAGCTCTGCATCCGTTAAACATCGCACAAAGCTCGTAATGTTTTTCGCTATCTATCTATATTTTGGGCGAGATGTTCGATGTTATCAAAAGCGCATACACAAACAAATACACATACGCACAAACACAACCATATTTAAAGACTGGGTGGTTTACCTCCCCAGCTTATTTGTTGGAAAGTTGAGCGGCCTGGCGTGGTTATGATCACACCCCTCATTTAATATTTGTGACAGATATAAGCATCACAATATACATTACTTTACAATATTTCACATAAGACTTTAAGGCGTGAAGTGAATTATTACTTACATACACACACACGCACACAAACACATATACAATGGACCCTTGAAATCGAACACAATCCCATCCAGGAGAAAGTTCACATTCAAGATTACCGGATCTTCTATTGCTACAAGAGAAAGTTCACATTCAAGATTACCGGATCTTCTATTCCTACAAGAGAAAGTTCACATTCAAGATTACCCGATCTTCTATTCCTACAAGAGAAAGTTCACATTCAAGATTACTGGATCTTCTATTCCCACAAGAGAAAGTTCACATTCAAGATTACCGGATCTTCTATTCCTACAAGAGAAAGTTCACATTCAAGATTACTGGATCTTCTATTCCCATAAGAGAAAGTTCACATTCAAGATTACTGGATCTTCTATACCCACAAGAGAAAGTTCACATTCAAAATTACTGGATCTTCTATTCCCACAAGAGAAAGTTCACATTCAAGATTACCGGATCTTCTATTCCCACAAGAGAAAGTTCACATTCAAGATTACCGGATCTTCTATTCCCACAAGAGAAAGTTCACATTCAAGATTACTGGATCTTCTATTCCCACAAGAGAAAGTTCACATTCAAGATCACCGGATCTTCTATTCCCACATAAGAAAGTTCACATTCAAGATTACCGGATCTTCTATTCCCACAAGAGAAAGTTCACATTCAAGATTACCGATCTTCTATTCCCACAAGAGAAAGTTCACAATCAAGATTACCGGATCTTCTATTCCTACAAGAGAAAGTTCACATTCAAGATTACTGGATCTTCTATTCCCACAAGAGAAAGTTCACATTCAAGATTACCGGATCTTCTATTCCCACAAGAGAAAGTTCACATTCAAGATTACCGGATCTTCTATTTCCACAAGAGAAAGTTCACATTCAAGATTACCGGATCTTCTGTTCCCACAAGAGAAAGTTCACATTCAAGATTACCGGATCTTCTGACCCCACAAGAGAAAGTTCACATTCAAGATTGCCGGATCTTCTATTCCCGCAAGAGAAAGTTCACATTCAAGATTACCAGATCTTCTATTCCCACAAGAGAAATTTCACATTCAAGTTCTTCTATTCCCACAAGAGAAAGTTCACATTCAAGATTACCGGATCTTTTATTCCCACAAGAGAAAGTTCACATTCAAGATTACCGGATCTTCTTTTCCCACAAGAGAAAGTTCATATTCAAGATCACCGGATCTTCTATTCCCACAAGAGAAAGTTCACATTCAAGATTATCAGATCTCCTATTCCCACAAGAGAAATTTCACATTCAAGATTACCGGATCTTCTATTCCTACAAGAGAAAGTTCACATTCAGATCACCGGATCTTCTATTCCTACCATAGAAAGTTCACATTCAAGATTACCGGATCTTCTATTCCCACAAGAGAAAGTTCACATTCAAGATTACTGGATCTTCTATTCCCACAAGAGAAAGTTCACATTCAAGATTACCGGATCTTCTATTCCCACAAGAGAAAGTTCACATTGAAGATCACCGGATCTTCTATTCCCACAAGAGAAAGTTCACATTCAGATCACCGGATCTTCTATTCCTACCATAGAAAGTTCACATTCAAGATTACTGGATCTTCTATTCCCACAAGAGAAAGTTCACATTCAAGATTACCGGATCTTCTATTCCCAC